>MU574410.1:31294-241099 GCA_024362625.1 Silurus asotus | reverse complement strand
ATATAAAAACGCAAATTAATTTTAACAGCACTAATTACATTAACATGATAAATGCTGCGCAAATTTCTGTTTGACTATTTTCATTCAAAATATAAATAAATATACGAGGCAAAATGAAATCCTTCAACTAAACCCACAATTATTCACGACGCCCTTTTTTTACTCAGATATAAACAATTTTTAAAATACCTTCACCGAAAAATCCTTTTTAATCACTGAACATTTGTTTTACCGATCCGGCAATTAAAACCGTCCGTGTGGAAACACAGCAAAATCCTGACAATTTCCATTATTTAAAACACCGTCATAAAAACGAATATTTTTTCTTCATTCTCTGTTCAGTTTGGTTTCACGAATAATAAACATAAATTAGCATAAAACAACCATATTCTCCCATGCCCATGTTGATTAGAGTATTAAAAACTTTGTGATTAAATTGCGATCAAATATTTTAATTGATTGACAGCCCTAGAATATATATTTTCATGCGTTTATGTAAAATATTTATATTTCTCTAACTAAATGATACAGCCTTTTCACGTGCATGTTTTCCGGTGTCCGAAATCGTTAATAGAAATGAATCTGTCTCCTTTAATCACGTGATCGCTCTTCATATCCAAAAGCATTAAATCACTCTTAATCCCATTTGCTTTGTTTTTAAAAGGCAATCAAACAGAAGCAGATGCCTCAGGGAACATTTTCCAACGCGAGCTCCTGTTTCTCTTGTGAAGTGCAGTGTAATAGGCAGAAGGGGCAAACATTTTCTTCTTCCCTACTGAGAAAGCGAGAGCGAGATTTAATGAGCAGGAAAGCCTACTCAAGCATGTAAAAATTTCACCATTCCGGCCATTATTTCATCGATGAATGAAAGCTAATGGGGAGTGCCAAACGCAGCAATGAACAAGCTTCTTCTTTTTTTTTTTCCTTCCTTTTTTTTCTCCCCCCTCTGAAACAGCCATAATGGTTAAATCAAACAGCTATTACTCACATTAGGCTGCTGTAAGAGACCGAAAAAAAAAAACGAGATAAAAAGATTAAGACTATCGCTATGTAAGCACACCGGGGACATCGCTCGACACATCATCGCCTTCTGCCCACATCCAGTCCGAGCATTTTTAATTAGCTACACTTTCAAAGTCTTCAGTGCTTTCTGTGATTCTGGCACTGATATAAGGAAATCTGAACTAAGTACAAAAGCCCACAGACACAAAACCTGTAATTGATACAAACTTTCACCGATGAGAAAAACGACATTTTGAACAACCTATAAATATATCATATGCACAAAAGTATTGGGACGCCTGACTTTTCCACTTGTTGCACACAATAATACAGGATGTCATTTTCCCTTCCATGGGTTGGAAGATCTTGAGTGGGCTGCTAAAGATCTCTAAACTCAATCATGTTGAACACCTCTGGGATGAATCAGAGTGCATCCCAGACCTCCTCCCCCTGTGAATGAGCACAAATCTTCAACCAAATCTAGTGGAACATCTTCCCTGAAGACTGGAGGTTATTGTAAGAGCAAATGGGGAATGGAATGTTCAAAAAACACACCATCATATATCCACAAACATTTGTCTCTATAATGTAGTTTGTGATTCGTTGATCATTTTCACTCACTTGTCACATTATTTGTATTTCCTTTTAAATATCTCTTTGAATGAAGATCAAAGTTCCATAAAGATTACACCAGGCATATCTTCCCTCACATCCATCGCGACCTCTTTCTCAACTGGAAAACCTGCCCCACGAGCACGCCATCTTTGATCGGTTACGCAACCGTGCCTCTGAACTCGTCGCCATACAGCCTTTTTCCTGGAAAACACAACCCCAGTGCACCACTTTTCCTCCCTGTAGTGACACCCTGAGGATGGGAACGTCACAATTTTCAACACTTCCTCCAGGCCCGGAGCCTCAGAAGGCGCTTTTGCTTGGCGTGTTTTTTTTATAAGTTTGGATGAGGGAGGTGGGTGAGAAACAAACGGACCAGCTCGGGGGCTTTGATCTTCATTTCCTGCCTATTATTTACCTCGGTTTCTCACGAACCGTTTTTTTTTTCCCCCTGCTTCTCTTCACTCCAATTCCCTCTTGTTTCCACTCACATTTGGCCCGGCAAAGACAATACGTCGCTCTTTAAAACGCTTTCAGCCAGGAAACTATAAAATCTCTGTTGTCACTGTTTGCCAGTGCGCTGTAGCCCTTATGAGGTCTGGATTTAGGGATTATATGCTTAAAAAAAAAAAAGGAGGAAATGCGCAAAAACAACTGAGACAAAAAAGATGGATGCATTGTGTCTGAAATGAGGCTTATAAACACTATGGGGTATTGTGTTGCTTTAATAACTGGCGATGTAACACAATGATGGATGCAGATGAAGCATTGTTATGGCGGAAAACTTTCTTTGGGGTCTTTTTTTTATTAATAGTCGAGATAATGGTCTGCTCAGTTTTGCCTAATCATTGCTTTTAATTCCACATCCAGAACAAACTAATTTGGGGGCAACTTCAAGAGTATTTTTTAATGTAAAATGAGCTATAAGAAAATTTTTTTTTTTACCTCAGAATGTGTATAAAATGTGTGTTTGGTAATAAACATTACAATGTAATATTATGCAAAATTGCCTAAGAATCTTCATAGCGATATTTATAGCTCCCTCGTGAATACATCGCGACATACGATGACGTTTCGATCATCAATTTTGATTAAATGAACTAATAAATCCATGTGACTACAGAAGATGAAGTCTGTTCCCTATATGGACCAAAGTTTGTGGACATCCGAACATAAGATTTGACATCTGAACATCCCAGTCCACATTTTAGTCTCCATTCCCTGTTATAGCATCCTGCACTCTTCTGTAAAGATGTGTTTATGGAGATTTGTGCTCATTCACCCACAAGGGCGTTAGTAAAGTTTTTACATTTTTTATCGCATATAGAGGCGTTCTATACAGGTTCGTGACTCCAACGTTGTGGGAGCAAATTGGAGAAGAACCACATATTGGCTGAAAAAAGTCAGTTGTCCCAATACTTTTGTCCATCTCAATATTAGCAAGTTCCAAAACTGAATGAATGATATCATGAGAATCATAAAATAGGTGGATGAAGGAGGATAAGGTGCGAGCGGGGCTCTGAGCCGAGTCGAGACGAGACGAGACGAGCTCTGGGAGCAGCGTCTGCAGAGTGTGCGAGGTGGGATGATAAAGGTAAAGGGCAGGCAGTAGCAGGACCTCCAGTGAAGGGCCATTAATCTACTGGGGTGTGTGTGCCACTGACTGCCTGACCGTTATAGCCACACAAAGCCATCGCCTTGACCCTAAAGCAGAAGTAGCCCTGCAGATGTGCTGAAAAAGCAGCCAAATAAATCAGAATCGGCTTCCAGGAGCACTACGGGGATGATCGTCCGGAGCCGAGTAGAAAGCACACCATTAAAACGGGTTGCATCCATTTAATCTCTTGCCGTTTATTCTAAGTGGACTTTAACACGCATTGTGCAGAATTGATCGTTGTTATTTTGTCACGAGGGAGCGTAGTGAGCACACGTTTCAGAGGGAAATTTATTAATTAATTTACTATTTGTTTGTTTTTACCAAAACAGGAAGTGACCTAAGGAAGCAGGGTGCAAATCTGTCAATCACTAGACAAATATAATTATATTTATTTAAAGCCTAATAAATGTTTCCTACAGAATACAGAGTGTCACTAAAACTCTGCATGCACAGGGGGGGACTACGATCAATCGAGTTTTGCATCATGAGTGTATGTCCGTGGATGTCCTCTTTATAGTCATTCTGCAAGATATAGAAAGATATAACACAGATATAAGAGAGAAGAAATTTCCGGAGACGTTTTGGTTGATGAACAAAGACTTTTGACACAGGCTTAAAAAAAATGAATCCTGTACCATGTCTAGTAGTTTTATTGGGTTATGAGACTTTTATATAATATGTATTATTTCCCTAAATATATGATAAGCATAAAAAAAAAGATCAGGATGCGAGACGAGTACTTAGAAGACTTTTCAATTCAATTTGAAGATTGCAGAATAAATTTTATTTATACTGCATTTTATTTATTACTTTTTTTTACAATTTACATTGTCGCAAAGCAGCTATCCAGAAACGATATTAAATCTATCCCAAATGAGCAATTCAGAGGTCGGACAGTGGCGAGGAATCGGCCGGCGAGACGACGCTAAGTTTTCGCCAGAACCAGGAAAACATTTACACAAAACGCCTTTCCGCGAAGTAGCAATTAAAACGGTGGCCTCAACTCCGCCGTATCGCCGCGCTGCAAATTCTACACTGTTGCTCATCATCAATCAGCGACTCCGAATCCACTGATCTTATTTCCTGATCTTATTAGCGTGTTATGCCTGCTCCTGCAGAGTGAGTGCTCGGACTGTTGACTCTGGTCCCTGTCTGCAGATGAAAAGGAAAAAGGGGGGGCACCGGTCATGGCGGGAGAAAAGAAGTCTGGCCGTTGCCTGTTTGAAGTAAGCAGTTTGGAGTTTGATGACAGAACGGTCTTTGGGAATTTAAGAGTGGCTTGGAGTGAGCTTTTCCCCCCTGGATGACACCTCCAGGAAGGAAGTTTTTTTTTTTTTTTTCCCTCCTTCCAAAAGGACCTTGCTTTATTTATATTCCACGTTTTCATCAAGGGAATCTTTCAAAGAGAAACCTTTTTTTGTAACTAACCCCAGTTTTATAGAACTTTTATTGTTACTGCCCTTAAAATGCTAAAGGAGACGGACAGAGACTTTTTATTCATTAAGGTCATAGCAGACAGACAGACATACAGACAGACAGACATGTTTGCAAAATGCAGGTACTCGGCAACAAAATGTATTTTCCAGCCATATGTGCTTCTTAACAGTAAACAGTGACAATGCCCCTGTGCACAAAGCAGAAGATGGGGAAGATCTTGAGAGGCCCAAATTTTGAGCTTTGACCTCAACCCTATTGGGACGAATTAGAATGCGGATTGCACCCCAGGCCTCCGTACCTCCTCCTACATCAATACCTGACTTTACTAATGCCCTTGAGATTGAATGAGCTGAAATCTCCCTAAGCAAAATCTAGTGGAGCATCTTCCCAGAAGAGTGAAGATTATTATAACAGGATGTAGAATTTCTTCAAACTTTCATCCATATAGTTTATGCTATATTTCTAATCTATATACCAAATTCATTTCATGCATTGTGTATCACCTTGCTGAGAAATCCATTACGGTCAGTGATTACTGGTGCATTTTTTTCAACGTCATGCAAATGTGCCAATACTTGCATGAACTGTGCTCCAGCCTGAATCTCCGCTACGCGGATGACGATCCGATTAGAGCTGTCCTGATGTGCAGACAAGCCTTCAATCCTTATCTCTTATTAACTCAAAGCAAAGTGGGTGATAAATGAGCCAACCATCAAAAGAGGCCATATCATTTAGAGCTGTATCACTGCAGGCAAACAGGGCTGGCGAGTGACCGTTGCCCCCTGGTTGAGACTCCGGCTCCCTCTGGACTAGACTGAGAGGAAAATCAAAGACAAGCCAATCAAAGAGGGCGTGTACCTGTTAACCTAGCTGTCATTTAAATTAAGTGTTTAAGCGTAGATAACTTACTGCCTTCGCTCCGAGCCACCGTGATGTATTTGCTCTCTTTCTCTCTCTCTCTCTCTCTCTCTCTCTCTCTCTCTCTCTCTCTCTCTCTCTCTCTCTTTCTCTCTCCATGTCTGTGTGTAGTTTCTTCATTAAAAACAATATATAATGTTTCATAGAATAACAAAGTCATGTGTCCCAATACTTATCCTTATTCTTCTAGATTTTTCCAACAAAACACTGATTACTGCTAGTAATAATACACTGATTATTTCTTCATCGTGGCACCTGTTAGCGGGTAGATTATTAGGCAACAAGTGAACATTTTGTCCTCGTGTTAGAAGCAGAAAAAATGGGCAAGCGTAAGGATTTGAGGAGTCTGACGAGGGCCAAATTGCGATGTCTAGACCAGCGACCCCAACCTTTTTTGCGCCACGGACCGGGAAAATATTTTCAATATTGACCCTGGGATTAAGATGTCTGGGTCAGAGCATCTCCAAAACTGCAGCTCTTGTAGGCAGTTCTGGTCTGCAGTGGTCAGTATCTATCAAAAGTGGTCCAAAAAAGGAACAGTGGTGAACCGGTGACGTGGGCCTAATGGGGTCACGCGGACGAGGCTCATTGATGCACGTGTATAGCGAAGGCTAGTTTGTGAGGTCCGATCCAACAGACGAGCTCCAGTAGCTCAAATTGCTGGAAAAGTTAATGATGTTGAAGCTCAATGGGTCAATACTGATCTGGCAGCAAAAGGAGAATAAGCCCAATGTCCACTCCATGTACATTGCATTAATTTTTGTTTACCGTATTTTCCGGACTATAAGCCGCTACTTTTTTCCTACACTTTGAAACCTAAGTTCTTAAACAACGAAGCAGCTAATTTATGGATTTTTTATGGGTTTTTCCCGGTTTCACAAACTTCAAGCCAAAAAACTAAACCCCATGACATTAGACCAATGAAATTCCCGAACGGAAACGAAAAAACGCACCTCAGCTTTGTTCTGAGCTGCACGGCTTCGGGAGAAGAAAACTTTTTTTTTTTTAAACGCACGACGAGAAATAGTTGTGAAAGGAAGGAGGAAGACAGTGAACAATGACTTTCTTGGTCGGCTACTGTTTAGATACAAGCCGTTGTAACGTGTTGAGTCTGGGTGAAGGGAGAGCTCGCTAATTCCAGTTACAACAGAAATCATATAAGCACAGACAGGTTTCCAAAACTCGTGCTTTTTTATTTTTCTTGGCAACAGCGTTAGTCAAAGAAACTTAGAAATGAGCATCAGAAAATAATAAGGACATATTCCTCGTATTGAACACACGCAGTAATAGCGGTGGAATGCAGTGGCATGCTATTCCCAAAATACTGCTAAGCTCCTGAAGGAAGCGCAACATATTTCAGTCTTTCGCTAAAGCACATTAGTGTAGACACCTGCGGCTTATAGACAGGTGCGGCTTTTTTATGTTAAAAATAAAAATAGTTATAAAATTCAGTGGGTGTGGCATATATATGGGTGCGCTTTATAGTCCGGAAATTACAGTAAATGTAATTTTTTTTGCTCATTATGAAATATATAATAAATGCGCCTATTTGTTGTTAAATATCTCTATAATTGTCCAAAAAGTCGTAAAGTAATCCATCAGTGGCTTCATTCAACATTCTGGTTTTGCTCTAAAAAAGTTCATATGGATCACTATGTGCTTTTAAACAACAACAAGAGTGACAGGAAATGGGAGTCCCACACATGTCCTCTTCTTTCAATGTTGTAATGCAGAGCAAAAAAACTCGAACACTCGTTGCAGAACAACCCTGAGCAACCCCACCACACCCTTCCCTGCCCCCCACGGTGTTCTACTAGACTTGTCTGCGATTCCTGAATTAGTTTATTATTACTATTATTATTATTATTATTATTATTATTATTATTATTATTATTATGTATAATTCACGCAAATTACTCCAGAGTGGACATTTCTTCCTAAAATCTTCCTGGATTGTGCACTAGGACTTTTTACGATATAACGTTTAGAGAATATAAGTAAAAGAAAAATGGAGAATGCTTGCTGAGATGTTATATACGCTAGTCCTGGAATATGGTGCTGAAAGCGCGCAGATGCCGAGATGATCGGGTCTCCAGTCGCCGATTAATTAATTAAGAGATTACGTGTGATTTGCGCTTCCCTCTGGAGAAATCAAAGGAAGGAAGATTACTTCATTTATGTCCCCTCTCTGTCTCTCTTTCTTTCTCTCGCTCCCGTGTCTGTGTCTCTTCCACTTTGTTTGTCTTGTCATCGCTTGATTAATTTTCTTGAAGTAAATCACAACAGGAGTGTGCATGTGTAAGCTGTCAGTGTGTAGATGTATCTATTCATCACCTCAGGGAGAGTTCGAATGGGTGTGTGTGTGTGTGTGTGTGTGTGTGTGTGTGTCAGAGAGGCCCTTGGGTAATCTTGACTGGTGCGGACACAGGGGAGGCTCGGAGCACCATGTAAACAAGATAGTGATGTCGGATAAGAGAGGCTGATGGTTAATGACAAATGGCTAATAATGCGGGAGGAGTGCAGCGAGTGAGGAAGTCTATTGATTATCCTTATTACCCAAAGCATCCGTCTTGAGAGGAGAACAGGGGGTGGGACGAGAGGAGGGAGGGAAATTAGCTAGCTCATTCCCAACTGACGGACTGATTGCTTTGGGGGCCCTGAAAGGGACAAATGGATTCATAGACACACAGGCGCACAAACACATACACACACGCCCATGCATATGCACACACACAGACACACACACACACACACACACACACATCTGGACTACGGTATTATTTTCGGTACTGCTACTTTCGCAAATGCGTTACACCGTATTATCATAATATTTATATATCTTTTTAAATACGTCACTACATTTCTATATGTACGTCTCACTGGACAGCAGCCAAATGCTTCCTCGAACACAATTCTTTTCAATTCAGGAAAAAACTTCCTGAGAAGGTATGATAAAGAAAGTCTCAAGACTATTTGTATGGGGCACAATCTGTACCTTCTGTTTCTTTCATAACTTCGCTCAGCCCCACTAGTTGTCATATCATATCTGCTCTATTGTCTTTCCTCCAATTGGTTGGTGGATCACATACACTCTACTGTCTTCGCTCCCATTGGTTGTTGAATGATTTTCACTCTACTTTCTTTACTCCCATTGGTACTCAGATTACTTGCGCTCAACTGTCTTTACTCCCATTGATTGTTGGATCACCTGTGCTCTATGGTCTTCAACCTCATTTGTTGTTGGATCACGTAGGCTCTACTGTCTTCACTCCTATTGGTTGTTGGATCACCTGTCCTCTTCTGTCTTAATTCCAGTTGGTGGTTGACTCAAGCTCACTCTAGTGTCTTTACTCCTATTGGTTGTTGGATCACATACTGTCATCACTCTCCTTGTTGGTTGAATCACATGCACTCTATGATCGACACTCCCATTGGTTGTTGGATCACATATTGTCTTCACTCCCAATAGCAAGTCGCCCCACCAAGTTGCATCATAGTTGCATAAAGTTGACACACCCATATCTAGGTTTGCCAATGTTGTTCATGCCACAGGAAGTTATCAGCTCTCTCCTCGATAATGACGAGTTTTAGGACCTGATAACTCTCCAGTTTATTCTGACATGCTGTTGCACATTGTTCCAGATTTTGGATTCGATTGGATTAGCTGACTGGAGTTTATAAAGATGTGTCTGTGAAGGGTTGAGCTTCAGTACCAGCTAAGGCTACACACACACACACACACACACACACACATGCAGACGTCTCAGTGTGTAATTTGATGCAAGGAAACTTGAATTACGATTTTTGCATAATCATGGAAAAATGTAGTGTTTAGAAGTTTTATGAGCAATGTAGCTTCCGCTCAGTTCTAATTGCTGTGGACGCTCTTCCCCAGAACATGTCACATGAAGTTAGCTCATAAGTTGTGGTTGGGGAAAAAAACGTTAGGAAAATAGTCCCGTAGTGGACCACCGTGGATTACTTGGCATATATGTTTTACAAGAAGGGGTTGTTAGCTTGGCTCTAATGTTCATGAAGTTGCGCTGGTGTCCAGGTGTCCTGGTTTTGCTCAAATCATCTCTTTTGATACTTTCAGAGTTATGAAGAAATCTGAAGCTTTGACTTGAAATTCCTCTGAGAATAATGTTTTACAGTACTTTGCAAAAACAATGTTCCTATAGCAGTCCTACAGTGTGCCATGGAACAATCCAATTCAGCTTTCGTCATTTAAACAGCCCAACTTTTTGTTGTTGCTGCTGCTGTTTTTGTTTCTGCCGTCATTGTTGTTGCAGTCGTTCTTGTTTTGTTGTTACTACTATTGCTGTTGCTGATGTTTTTGTTTCACTTGGTACTGATGTTGCTGCTGTTTGGTTTAGTTGTTGCTGTTGTTGCTGGTGCTTTTCATGTTGTTGATTGTTGTTTTCGTCTATGTTGTCATTGTTAATGGCGCAGGTGTTGTTGGTGTTGTTCTTCTTGTTGTACTCCCACTTTTTATTTTGTAGGACATTTGGCTGCTCTTCAAGTCCTTCTCTAAATTACAAAGTACAAGATTTTATTTATTACCCTAATAAATAGCTGTGGCAAGGAAAAACTATCCTCAGATAGAACCAATCCTCATTTGGGTGACTTAAAGAGTGTGATTATAGTCTTTAAACAATACAGAACACTGGAGAGTGAGAACCAACATGAGCACTGAAGTGTGTGATTATGACTAATGTTCTTTCTACAGTCTTTTACAGTCATTTGTGGTTATAGAACCAGAAGCTACTGAGCAACTCATAAAATAGCACAACATTTGCGATCATCTCAGATCCAAAACCAGCTTCTCCATGCCAGAGCCTTTAAACACTCAAGGAGGTCCAGTGTCCAAACTACATCTCTAGATGGTGAGATGAAGTGGGATGCAATTATTGTATCATCTCCAATGGACCCCACTGACATTATCACAGCTTCACCCTCAGTAGAAGGTATTCAGGTGCTGGTCAGGTATGTTACAGCTCTGACCTGCCCCCTAGTGGACAGAGCGTTTTCAACTTCCAAATGGATTAAAAATGGCACCCAGGTAAGTATGTGAGCCATGTTGCTTGCACAGCTGCCCACGTCCCCCACGTGTACGTGTCCATGCTTCAAGCATAACCCTGGTCTGAGTGCAGAATACTGACTCTTTTTTTTTTAAGCCACCGAGGTCTAGCTGGGTCACTGTAGGACTGCACGTCTAAGCAGAGCTGAAATGAGTCTCACCTTTCTGCTGCTTCATCACAATACTGCTGTGAGGGTCAAGACGACTACACATACAACGCAACTTCTTCCTGAGCGCGCATTTTGATATAATAGGTAGATTTATCACAACATTCGATCTTGATTTGATCTGATAGTTGATTTGATTTGTACACAGGATAAAAAAGGCAAACTATTTTAACATATCTAAGGAGAACAACAACACCGTTGTAGATGCATACACGATATGGACAAAACTACCGAGACCCCTGACATTTTTCCACCCATATGAGGTTCTCTGTAACCACAAACATGGGGGCACACAATTGTATAGCATGTCATTGAACAACTCAATGAAAATATGTTTTACATGGGATAGAAGATGTGGAAGATCTTGTATGACCTGCTATAAAGCTCTGACAAACAGGGTTCCTCACCCTACATGCGTACCTGACTTTTCCTAACGCCCTTGTGTCTGAACACAAATCTAATGAAACATCTTCCCAAAAGAGTGAAGGTTATTATTAAGGTCTTCCTGGATGGAAAGCAGAAACTCATCTTGCGGTCCCTCCGATCACGGTAATGTTAATAATATGCCTTGTTTTATTTATTTTTTAATGTGAGTAAAGAAGGAACGCCAACTAAAACTTTCCAGACCTGCTTTGTTTAAAACGTGCCTAAAACAGATATCAATCGCGGTGCAATAAAAGATCTTTACGGTTCTAGTCTGCGGTTATGGCGTGTAGCATCTTCATTCTGCTTCATCGCATCGGCGTCAAGGGAGCGTGTCTGTAATAATGGAGCCGATCAATATCCATCTTTTCTTTTACTGTAAGCACGCTAAAGTATTTATGCATTAATTGACTGCCTCGTGGATGGCAAATAAAACCTGGACGGGCAAATTGCGAATTGGAGGTCAGCACCTCTTGAAGAGTAATAAATAGCCTTTTTAAAATCGGATGCCGTAATGCATCCGCACAGCGCGCTGCTATCATCTCTGAGGAATGTGTTGGTCGAATAAATGTACTTACTTTCACGGCTATTTAAATATGTAATAGCATCAGAGAGTGCACGCGGAACGACGGTGAGGTTTAGTGCCATTATCGAGACCGAAGCAAAACTTGAAAGAGAAACGTCACTGCAAATTCAATGCTAAAGTTATTTTTATAGTGTATTCTATATTATTAGGACACTTGTTTCTTAGGATGCATCATGCTCTCGTGCAGGATGGAAATGTCCCCGTCCTCAGGGCACAAGGTCTCCGGATGATTTGGTGAGTATGAAAAGGATAAATCACATGCTGCGGCCTTCGCAGTCAAATCGACATATCTCAATCACACTGAACACTTGTGAGAGATTTGGGTCAGACATGGTAGTATGTTCAAATGTCCTGTCTCTCTCTCTGTAGCCTGTCCCACTTCCTTTACCTATCGTGTCCTTCTCGCCCTTTTCATCATGTCCCAAGTCTCACTTCCTTTCCGTATTCTGTCCCACTCAAATTCCAACACCATGTCATCATGTCCACATCCAAATCATTTCCCTCTATCCTTCTACATCCAGTCGCTTTCCACTTCCACACCGTGTCTCTCACCCCTTCCACATAATGCCCCTCTCTCCTTTTCCACATATGAGGTGGTATCAGAAAGTTTCCAGACTGCCACTGTTTACAAGTGAGTACTTTATTTTTGTACGTTTACACACTTTTACCTTCAGAGTATATCAGTAGGAGAACACTGAGGACGGAGCCACCAGGAAAGCGAAAAAGAGGAAGGTCAAAGAGGAGGTTTATGGATGTGATGAGGGAAGACGTGCAGGTAGTGGGACAGCCAAAAGTAGGCTGTAAAAGGAGACACAATTTCACTTTCAAAATAGTCCCCTGTTTCTGTCAGTTTTTGCCACTTCTTAAATATGTTCTGGGTGTTTGTTTTTCCAATGTCATGGATCTCTGCAGTGATGTCGAAAAGCAACATTTGAGCTGGATTTTCATCTTTGGGAAGAAGGCGAAGTTCGCAGGAGTCAAATCTGGCAAGGGTGTTTCTGGAGAGAAACCCTGTGCACCCTGTGACTGAGCGTGCAGCCTCGTGCTGCCATCTGCTGGCGTCTTACAAAACTAGCCATTTTTGATACCACCATAATGTCCTTCTCGCGGTTCACATTAAGTCCCTGCCACATTCCACACCATCTCTCTCTCTCCCATTCCACTTCATGCACCTCTTCCAATCCAGACCATGTACCAGACCTCTTCTGGATCATATCCCTCACCCATTCCACACCATGTCCCTTCCTCAATCTTCACTTCCAACTCTATGCTCTGCTCCCCTTCCAAATTATGCCCATGTCCGTTTCCACACCATGTCCTCTCTCCTCTTCTACCTTTTCTCCTCTTTCCAATTCCAACACTAACACTCCCCTTCTACATCAAATCCGTCTCCACTTTCAAATTATATCCATGTCCTTTTCCTCACCATGTCACTCCCCACCTTTACACCATATCCCTTTCCTTTTCCATATCATGTCTCACTGCTCTTCCTCTCGTCTTCCACATCACGAAAAAAACAAGTCCATTCAGGTTTTATGTTCTTGTAATTAGTTCTCAGCATTGAACTGTACAATATGAAAATATTTCTTAGTTTTATCAAAGATGAATGAAAACATATTCATAAATGAAGACAAAACGGAGAATAACGTATGTAAACTGGATTCAGAAATGTATATAATGATGGAGAAGTTTTCATTTAAATTTAGGCTGTTCCATAATCTTACAAAAAAAAATAAGGTTCATGGAGTAGTTCTAAGCAGCTTGTTAGAAGATCTTATAGCTTTTAAGCTGGAATGCACGCAGAGGGGGCGGGACATATAGAACCACGCCGTGCTGTGTAGAGATTTAAGAAGCAAACATAATAATATAATCACGACCTTATAGACAATCCATCGACTGGCACCCAGTGGAGGCTGGTCAGGACAGGGCTGTAGAGATGGTGCTGAACAGGAACCTAGAAGCTTTCAGATGGGACAGATTTGACATGACTGACATCATGACTGACAATCAATATTATCAATGGGGTGATCATGTACACGATGTAGCATGATAATAACATCATAAAATGTACATTTCAAATAGTCTTCAATGAAGGAAGTCACATGATCTTGGAGGCACACAAATCTCTCAATGCATGAAATTATCCCTTCACTTGAACTAGAAGACCCAAAAGCGGTCTAAAATAACAGTGCCCCTGAGCACAAAGCCAGCTCTATGAAAATATAAATTACATGGGTTAGAAGATGTGGAAGATCTCAAGTGGCCTGCTATAGAGCTCTGACCTTCACCCTATAGAGATGGATTGAAACGCTGCCTGCACCCCCCAGTTTCCTCAACCTTCATCTGCACCTATTCTTTCCTACATTCTGGTGTTTAGTCCAAATCTCCACATTCTAAAATCTAGTGGAACATCATCTCAGAAGTTTGGAGGTTTTTGTAACAGCGAAACGAGACTAGATGTCGAATGAGATGTTCAAAACGTACATACACATCTTATGGTCAGGTGTCCACAAACTTTTGTCCCTACAATATTCACAAGCTCTCGAGCACGTCTGATTTTTAATCAGCTCCACTGCTCTCGTAAATTGCCATCTTGCGTTGAAACGCTTGGGAGGTACAGCCGAGTTGGCCGGTCTTAAGGGAAACATGTTGAGCAAACGCCTTCGTCGGCTTGTGGTCTGTGAAATGGGGCAAACGGACAGAGTGTCTGACCGCCCCCAATTTAAACACTGTGGTCCACCAGCACTTATGAGCGAGAAATCTCCAGACCCAGTCGGTCTATATAAAGTCTTTGGATTTTTTCTTTTTTTTGTGTAAGCATGGAAAGGTGGGAGATATCACAAAGGAGGAAAAAAAATGTGGAAATTGAATGAAAGCACAGCAAGGATTTGATTTCATCCAGCCATCACTATGCTTCTCTATTGCAGAGAGATTTTTCAGTGTTACACTGACTCACTGACGGCCAACATGGGCGATGGATTTCCTCCTTTTTAAATGCCCGTACAGCTGAGGTATTAACTAAGAGCGACTGAGGTGAGACCACACGGGCAGCCCCCTCTGGTCGGGGCTGCACCGACCGTATTTTTAGGAGCTCACCACTTTAGAGCTGTCAGACGTAAGATTTACTTCCTCCTAATAAAGCGTACGTTCTTAAGAATACCACCTACATAGAAATTCGTGTTTAATCATCACGAATCAATTGTGGAAAAAGGAAAAGATGCAGTCGGACCATTTGGGATGTCATATGAACACGGATTTTTTCACACTTCACACGCTGTTTTGTTTTGTTTTTCATATGCCCCTTATTTATTGTCTTGTCGTCGGATCAAAAAAAGCGCAGAGTTAATTTCTATGTTTATTCTAAAACCTACATCTCAGGCTTCTTTCCTGCTTAAGGTTACCGTGCGACAAGCTTTAGCCTATCTGTTTCCTCTCTGGGCCGCGTCCCATTTCCGTCTGAAGGCGCAAAAATAGCCAAAGCCCTCTGCACCCTTCCATGTTGTTTCTTCCTCTTTGCACACTATGACATTGATCAAGCCTGTTCCTGGACTTCCTATCTCTTCCTGAGGCTAAGAAAACTGTAGAAAAGTCTGCCGAGAGTTTTTTTTTTTTTGTCTTTTTTTTGCTTCCTATTAACGAGAGCTTCCGAGCGGTTTCTAGAGAGAGGCTGATCTTTATACTGCGTACTGTATAACACTACATGTAATTACAGTCTATAAAGTTTGTGGACACCTGACCAGAAGATTCATGTGCTTTTTATGCTTTTTTTGAACATCCCATTCTATAATTTCCCACCCTTTTTGGAAGATGTTCCACTAGATTTTGGAGTGTGGTTGTGGAGATTTGTGCTCATTCCGCCACAAGGGGCGCTAGTATAGCCAGGTACTGATGTAGGTGAAAAGGTGAGGAGGCCTGGGATGCAGTCAGCGTTGTTCACATTCATCACAAAGGTGTTCAACAGGGTTGAGATCAGTGCTTTATAGCAGGCAGATCAAGATCTTCAAGCTCAAATGAATGGAAAATTGAATGGCGCCACATCCAAAGACATCCTAAACAATTGTTAACAGTTAACAGTTTTGTTAATACATAATGCTGGAAGAGTCAGGTGTCCCAATACTTTTGTCTATGCAGCTTAAATATATATCATTTAAATTCACAAAATATATATTTTCAACTCTTTTACTATTTTTTTTTACAAACATACAAATAACACAGTAAAAACGGGAATCCATGCACAGCCCGCTATTTAGTTCAGTGATACATAATGGAACTAATAAATAGAAAGAAAATGCAGCGTAGTAGAAAAGTTTTAAGAGAAACAGAACATGAGTCTGGAAAAAAAATAATAATCCTCCATCAGCTGTGAAAGCAAAGTACGTGTGAACCCGTGTGAACCTGCAGGGAGTGAAACCTGGAGATATTCATACGTATTAGCCTTCAAAACTCGGATTTTGTAAGTGTAGATGAGAATGTTTTTTTCCTCCAGGCCTCGATGCTTCGTTGCTGCCATGGCAACAACTAATAAAATTTCACCACTGAAGATAAAAAAAAAAAAAAGAAATCATGTAATTGTGATGGCTGATATGAAATATTTAATCTCTATATACTATATACGTATAGTATTTAAAATGTAGTTCTGGTGAGGCATTTTTCTTTAATTTTTATTATTATGTCTCTAACGTGTTGCTTTCCAACATCATCATCCTCCTCCTTTTCCTCCTTCACAACTCCATGCTACACTACTGCAATATATTGCTAAAGGCAGGGATCCCACTGCCCCATATTCTATGAATAGTTAAACACAAAAGGAGGAATGGACTGGATAATTAGTGACCGGGTTGCCAGATTGGGCTAGTTTAAAAGAATATTCTGCGGTTTCCATTTTTAATTTTTTTACAGCCACTTATTCGAACGTAATAATTTGGAAGAGAATAAAATTTCCCGAACAAGGTAACATGTAATTTCAGAGAGTGTGTCTAAGTTGTATATACAGAAATGTTTCTATTATGAGTAGGGAAATGGGGGATTATGGAGTGGATACTGGAGTGGATGCTGTCCGTCCTCAAAAAACGTGTGCGAAATGTCTCTCTCGGGGCTCATACGTGGTATTTGAGATGTATTTGGGCTGAAACACTGTAAGTCTTCGGTGACTGTATGTTGTTGATTCACAAGCCTCAATTATCGGGTTAGTCAAAAAGAATAGATAGTAATAAAATGGTCAAATCAATTTGACTAGGCATTAGAATTCATTCTTTTACACTCCGTCCTTATTAATGTGGTGCTGCTGCTTTTAAAGTACATTTCACCTTTTACAGATTCAGATCCCCTTTATACACTTCAATGATTTGCTTATGGAAGTCCTTCCTTTTCACAGATACACAAGCAGTGAATCCGCCATTTAAAATCTAGACCTTCTAAACATCTTAATATGGGCAAAAGTTTTAGGACTCGTATATGTGGTTCTTCCCTAAATATAATTGTATAGGATGCCTTCGGATGTGGTAGCATCAAATTTTACGTTCACTTGACATAGGAGACTCAAACCTGTTCCAGCATGACAATACCCCCTGTGCACCAAGCCGGCTTCATGAAGTTATCGGTTGAAGCTGAAGATCTTGAGTGGCCTTCTACAGCGCTCTGACCTTATCCCAATTGAGGACTTTGGGGATATACTGGAACGCTGTCGGTGTATTTTGCGCTAGGAATTTAGCATAGGAAATGCAGAAGAATAATTCCTGAATATATCCTGGATTTCTTCTCATTTGCAGTTCAAAAAGAACCAAACAAATAAATAGCGAAACCCCTTAAAAAGAATTCAAACGAGCTCATTATATGGTGGTGATTGAAAAGAGAATTTAGGAATGACTTATCTTGTAAATCTCTTCTTCTGGTTCCAGTCAAGAGGCAAGCAGCTGAGTTGGGGCTGAAATAGAGAAGAGAGACGATCGACCGAAACGCAAGCGTGAATGGAATCTTTAAATACTTTCAGATTTAATACAAGAAGAATGATGATATATGCTATGCTTTGAGCTATGATGTTTTTTTTTTTCTTTCTCTCCATCATGTATTCTTTATACAGAGTGTTTCACGTGTCAGCGTTTTTTTTTTGTTTTTTTTTTCGTCTTGTAATTCTGGTTCGTAATTTGAACGTGCCATTTCTCACTTCTGATTAATGTGCTCTTCCACCGCAGGATGTTTGAAATATGGTAATCCAAAAGTAATCCCCAAATCCCTGTGTGGGCAACACGACTGACTCTGGAGTTTTGCACCAGGCCTCACTTGTTGTTTTTTTTTCTTCCTCCACATGGTTGGAAAACTGGGGAGGGAGGGATGGATGGAGAGAAGGAGGATGCATGCCAAGTACTGCAAAACCGTGGCATGTGTAGTTCTTCTCAAGCTACAGGACAATCTGGATTAATTGGTTCCTTTCTATTTTTTTTTTTTTTTGGGGGGGGGATGTTAATGAACTGCAGAACGTTTTCTGGTCCAGACTGCATATGCCACCAATTTATGAGTTTTTTATAACATTATTGTTACGGTTGCATCATACTCACTTTGTAGAATGGGGTAGAAGCACCATTAAAAATATGGTCAGAAGATGTGGAAGATCTTGAGTGGCCTGACCTCGATCCTGCTGAACATCTTTACAATGAATTGGAAAGCTGACAACATCTCACGCCTTCTCAGCTCACCTACTGTACATCAGGAACGGATTAATTCCCTAGAGACTGAATGAACAAAAATCTCCACAAGCGCACTTCAAAACCTAGTGGAACATCTTCCCAGAAGAATGAAAGTTATTCTAATAGCAAACGTGGAATGCGATGTTTTAAAAAAAACACATTAAAATCTTATGGTCGAATCTGGTTGCGAATGCCACAGGAAAACAGAAACCTGCAGAAAATTCTTTTTGTTTCCCTTAAGGGGTTGAGACAGGACCCCCTTAGTGGCTTCTCTCTCGCTCTCTGAAGTCTTTTCAAGCTGCAGAGGACAGACATGCTGATGTGCTTTATGTGGGAAGACACAGGCTGGCCAGAGGAGGCCCTCAGACTGATAATAAAAAGAAGGGAAAAGCGCATGCTGAACATATTGATACAGGAAATCCCTTGGCCCACCACCTCCTTAGTTTCCTCTCAATTGCCCACAAAGGTCTGTCTGCTTTAGTTCCGGCAGAAATGCTGCGTCTGTGAACTTGCTGAGCTCGGAAACATTTGCCGTTAGCTAAAAGGAGACGGAAAAAACGAGAATCGCTACTATTTGTAAATAGAAAAGTCGCAAATCTCAACGTTCTCTTCAAACGAGCAAGGGTTTTGTTCAGGTTGTCCTTAAAGACTAAACTCTCAGGAATCCTTAATTGCAAAGCATCATAGGTACAAATGAAGTTAATAAATAGATAGCTAGCATAATGACAGCTTGTCACTGAGTCCAGGTTTTTATACTCATGATTTGTTCAGTAGTTATCGCTAATTAAAGGGGGGAAAAAGTTCCCTTGAGTTCATCCAGCAGAGTCAAAAAGACATAAGACCCATCGATCAGCTGACTGGAGACAATCCAGGCTTGATGAGAAACAGAAAATGAGAACGAAACTACCCTAAGAGCTCTACATAGAAAGGGCAATACCTGCAGAAGTCAAGGTAAGGGAGTCCATTACTGCAGTACCTATTTCATGAACGTCAGTAGACTACATACATTTTGAGGGATGACTCTATTTGTTTGTTTTTTCAGTCTCTCTCTCTCTCTCTCGCTCTCCCTCTTCGTCTCATCTCTGTTTCTCGCCAGCTGAATCTGTAGTATTTTCCGGTTGCGGAGATTCGATACAAGTTGCTCCTATAAGCTGAACCTTTTGAGGTCAGAGAAGTTCTTCACAATAAAACTGCTTCAAGACGAATTTCAGGGTTGATGTACAACTTGTCCAAACTGTTTTGTTTTTGAAATAGGTGCGAATTTACAGAAACGTTAGAAGACAGGATGTCCCTGTGACCTCTAGGAACCAGGTTTGACTGAGCTTCTTCCTGTTTGGAACCATTCATGGTGTTCTCAGGGTATTGGGTATTTTTTTTTCCTGGACTTTCTTCTAAACTTAATCACGCACTTCGTTTCCATCAAAAATCCACATTCAGGGCATGAAGACGTATTAGATAGAAAAATAATTGTATTCCAGGATATCCAGTGTGGACGAGGCCTACAAGATCATAGACACTAAATCCCAGAGCAGGAAGTCTCAAGTGTCTGCTGATTTGATGGATGGGTTCCCATTAGGGTCCCACGGGTTACAGAGAGGGAAGGCAAACGACGCCCCCCCCTCATATACCTCATGAGATGCCTGGATGTGGTTGTAACAATGCCAGGGAACGCATGAGAGTAAAGAAGGAGTCGAAATACTGCGTATGGGTGAGCACTGGATTTAACAGGAAGCCAAGACTACAGGGTGTGGCTCCAGGCCGTCGATGTGGACCCAGTTTCCACATTCTTCCTTCTCTGCCACACCTTAAGTCCTTAATTGTCTGGCCACAGACAAAATATTCGTAGACCACACCACTGCAGTTGGTGCTTAACTCAGGACCGGGATGTTTAAATTGGGTCAGTACCAGATTTATGGCTGAGTTTAGTTTAGTGGTATGCAGCAATGTGCTCCAGAGCAGAGAAAGTCATGGGTGATGTGTACAGATGTCAGAAATAATTCGGGATAACCATCTTTATCAATCCAGAAGAGTCAAGCAAATCAGATGGTACAGTCCGAAAGCTATAATATCTACGATATGGATAAAAGTTTGTTGGACAGTAACGAAGTAACTGTAATTCATTACTGTACATACCACAGTAAATTTCTTTTTATTTATGAGGATAAAAACGCAACCAATCAGGGTCGAGCTCTCGCTCTGTTTTGTTTTAATCTGCGCTCGGTGTATCTTCTCATCACCAACATGCAGTTCAGCACCAGTTCAACAGCAAGCAGAACATTTTGAGAGGAATAAATGATGGAAGAAACTCCAGACTCGAGCTCGCCACAACTCCCGTGATCTCTTACGCACAAGCAGTTGAGAAGAAGATTGTGGGCTCATGATCATTGTAATAGATATTAATCAGTGTTTGACTCATTAATATCATTCGATTAACAGATCGGTGCGCTGAGAGTCACATTAGAGTCTTATCACATGAACTGAGTTGATTAAGCAAAGATTCTTGTGATTAAAAATGATAATAGGAAGATTACAGCTGTAATAAATCATAGTACTTTGGATACTTAAGTAGGAAGGTGTAGATTTTGGTTGTTGAGATTTCTGCTTATTCAGCAGGTTTAGTAAAGACAGGTCCTGATGTAAGGTGAAGGGAGGAGTCCTGGGGGGGAGTCAATGTTCCAATTCATCGCAAACAGATTTTAGTTCTCATCGTTCAAGTAAAAGGAAAAGTTCATGATACCACAATCTCATTCACAAAAATTTCACAGGTTTGTGATAATATGGGGAAAGACCACATCCAATGGGAAACTACAGTGTTGAGTGTTACTATTTTGCATAAAGGCCTTAAAACCATGCACACGAGTTGTATTTCCCCCCCATAAGATTCGAAGAGGATCATTTTCGTGGATGTCAGTAGATTTTCGGGTGCACTTGTTTCTGATCAATAAAGCTCTATTTTCTTGCACACAAGGCTTCCTTATTCAATACACCTGCCAGAGGGCTTAAAAAACAAAACAAAAAAAAAAACACGGAAGCATGATGCATTTATTATTGGCTGTTACTTTGATTTATCTTCCCAGATACCAGCCATTGAGAACAACTTTGCTTTATTTCCCATATATGCACTTTTATTGACATCCAGAGGTCGATAGCTCATTCATCACACCCTGGCTGTGCGAGACGCACAATTTTGCCAATAAAATGAGAACAATCAGAAGTTTATCAGCAAAACAATCAAGGTTCGGGTTGAATATTAAACAGCGGATTCGACCCTATTAGCATGATTATATATATATATATATATATGACACAGCATCTTAGCACATATACTCGTAGTCGTTATTTATTTACAATATGTGTTTTTTTTTTTCCAGTTCTACAGACAAAGTCATTCGCAGAAGCTTCAGACGTCTCGGCGCTGAGATTGATGCGAGTTATCGTTGCGATGTAACGTGATTTCAATAGGTAATTAGTTCGATTCTGCTGACACTAACGGACCTGCCGATGAGTGTGTGGGACGGGCGTTGATGCAAACCTGCGTCAATATATGGGCAAACGATACACGGAATATAAATATCCTTCACTTGTATGAACGTATGGACCACCGTACTTCCGTATTATGATGCAAATTTATCCGCAGATATGTAAAGGGAGAACAGATGGAAAATTTTATATGAAAATATTGGGTATGATTTACTATATTGATTATTAATTCATGAATCTATTTATACGTGATGCACATTATCAAGTATCCCATTTATACTGCATGCACCCAATGATTCTGGCCAAACAAAATGGGCAAAATCGGCTTTGCTCTGAAACATGTGTGCATTTGTATAAACAGCTATAGTATCGAATAATGCTACTAATAAAACTGCTCGTCCTGGAAATGGTTTTTGGCAACCCGAGCCGTATCGCCTGAAAAGTCTTTAAATACGACGCCACAACGCACCACCTCCCGACATTTTATAGTCCGGTGACATACATTTACACTGTCTGTTAAATCTGCTGGATCGTACATCATTTCTATAAATACTACAGCCACGTTTTTTTTTGTGCTGACCCGTGCACGAATCAAATCCGCGTTATTTCAAATGTTGTTGATTACAGGCCTTTTCTTTTCTTTTTCTTATTTCCTACTTGTAAAGCTTGAATCCAATTCGTGGTTTCTTGTGTGGCTTGCAAATGAATAAGCGAATATTGATTCGGAAATATTCAAAGCCTCGCAATTACCGAACGCACTCTGCAGGGAGATCGTAGGAGGTCAGCAGAAAGGAGCAGAAGCATTTTGTCCCCGTGATAAATGGCGCGGTCTGACAGGTCACTTCTTTCGCCCTCCATCGAAAGCCACAATTTGTTCCCTTCTGCGGGTCGGGAGACGAATCTCTGGAGGTGACAGATTTATCGGTGTCTCGACGAGGTAAAACACCCCAAAGTCCCTATGAAGTCCCTGGATCACTGTGAGGGGATAGATTGAAACACCCCCCCTCCCCCCCTCCCCCACACCCACTTTTATATCCAAGCGATTTCTTGTAAAATATTTCAACGCTTCACCCCAGATTGCGCGAGAAGCCCGGATTCCATCTCAAACGACATTTATTTTCTCACATAATAGCTTGTGAGTAGCTCTGAAAAGATTTTTTTATTTTTTCGTCCCATTCGGTTCATATGCCGCATGTTAACAGAGAGCCTGTGTGAGATTTTTCTTTTTTTGAGAAATAAAATAAAATGAATGAATGATTTTTTTGCAGAAGCCGGGAGGAATATTTTTTCCCCCGGCCACTTGTAAAAAAAAAAAATTCATCCCACTAACTCACAGGTGTTTCAGCCACAAAGTCCCACCTCAGAAAAATGGCTCTAATGAATGCCAGTGGAGATTTCCTGAGAAGAAAGGACATGGGTGGTCCTCCTCAGAGCAGCCCAACCTGTTTCCACTAGCCGCCATATACAACTCTTTTCCTCAGCTCTCGAATCACGTAATCCCCGACCTCAGCAAGAATCTGCCATTAAACCCAATTTACCTCCAGATGCCCCCCCACCAAAAAACATTTTCAGGTTTGCACTTCCCTCAGTCTACGATTTCCTTTAGTTTTCGCTCATTTGTCACCCGAGCATGTGATTGTTTTGCCTGTAAGACCGAATTGAAGACTCATGCTTCATTTATACAGCGCTCCACGTCTATGAGGATGGGGCTGCTGCCAAACAGGAAGAGCAGGCCACAGAGAAAAGGAAGAAATATACAGAGTACTCCTCGATACAATGCTGGCCTGCTCAAGCCAAAACAAACACAACCCCGCAGACCTTAACGACATGATGTCGATATCGAGGCTCTTTAGAAATGTTTTCTATGAACGTTGCTCGTTTTCTACGCTCGTCGATGTAGTTCTAAGTGCGTGCCGAGTCCATTAAATCTGTGCGTGGAAAAAAAAAAAAAAGCATGTACAGTACATCAAGTCTAGAAGACACAATCGGGGTATGAAGAGGACTTTGGGGACTCATTCATGAGTATTTATCAACAGTTTTATCCCACTGGAGCCTGGAAACCCGGGAAAAAAAATCCAGCATAGGATTCCTGTATACATGAATTCAATCATTGGACAATTTACATTTATGGAATTTGATCATAATTTTTCCGGGTTGCCTTACAGTTATTACATTTATACAACTGAGCAGTTGAAAGTTAAGGGCCTTGCTCAAGGGCCCCAACAGTGGCAGATTGGAGATTGGAACTCAAGATCTGACATCTTAACCAGCGAAGTACCACATCCAATGGAAAAAAACAGAGACTCTTGGAGGAAACGCATATGAATACCGGAAGAACACGCAACCTATACAGTAACCTAACGAGCTTTAAAAACTCGCAAGTCATAAACACCCGAACCTCGAAAAGCTGCTAACATGTCGCGTGATAAACGAGAGCCTTAGCGAGCGTAATGATGTCTCGAAGCGTCTCCTCCGAGTCTCGGGTTTACAGTAAGGTAGGAAGCGCTGAGAGAAGGCCACTCTTCTGAAAGCGTCTCCTATGGGAAAGCAGTGGAAACATGTTAGTCTAATGGGTTAATGATCCGCTCTCAGGTTAGAGTGCCATTAAATGCTGGGCAAACTGTATCTCTCTGTCTCTCTCTTCCTCTCTGTCTATCTATCTATCTCTCCCTTTTTCACACACACACACACGGTGTGATGGGACTAATTGATTGAGATTGCTCTCTATCAGAATTGGCCTCCCACCATAAATGCCATTCCTGTGTGTTAGCTTGTTCAAACAGTAGTCCTGTGTTAATGGTTAAGGCAGAGTATTTGCTCGGCATTAGCCAGTGGTGGACGCCAGGACAATGCCTACTCTTGATGACAGAAGACGAGGACAAAGAGAGAGACAGAGTTAATGCAGACTGAGTGCATGAAGCAAACAGTGAGTCTAAGGAAGACAAACCTCTTCCTATCTTCAGCTGTCGTTCATAATGTCTAGATTTGTACATTACCCCAAAGCAGCATCAGTAAAAAACAAATGCTACAAGTAGCTTATTATTTAGACTTGGATTTGGACTGGACCATCATCTTCCTCCAAACTGATACCACAAAGTACGAGACACACAATTGTATAAGCTGCATGGAATTTTCCCTTCACTTGTACTAGGAGACCCAAACCTGCTCTAGCATGATGATGCCAATGTGCGCAAAGACAGCTTTATGAAGATATGGTTTGCATGGGTAAGAGGATCTGGAACATCTGGAGCATGGGCTGCTCTAGAGCTCTGTCTTTACCCCGATAGGATGAACTAGAAGGCACCCCAGGCTTCCTCACCTTACAGACATGAGTACCTGTCTTTGCTAATGCTCTTGTGACTAAAAGCGCACAAATCTCCCGAAACACACTCCAAAATCTAGCGGAACATCTTCCCAGAAGAATGGAGCCTAGGCAGCAAATGTGGACTAAATCTGGACTGGGATGTTCGAATGGCACATACTAATCTTATGCTCAGGTGTCCACAACCTTTTGTCCATATAGTGTAATAAAGAAACGGAAAAAGTGAAAATATCTCGACCTCCTTCAAGCTTTAAAAGCCGTTCCATGGTCCATCCTAATTTATTGATCTACGGTTGTTATGTGCAATTAGCTTTTATTATGTGTTACAGTTGACTCAGGCAGATATCATCAAGAGAGGGCAAAATGGCTTCGCTGTATTGACAGGGTGATAATTGCCCTGCCAGAGGTGTGCGGTGTGAGACCTTGAGAGGCAAGAAAAAGAATATCTTAATGCTTCTGTGATGCAGGTTGAGAGATACTTAAGGGTCACCCAGTAGGCTCTTATCAGTTCTGAGTCGTTAGCGTAGTAGTGGATTGGGCTATTGCTGTAGAGAATAGGGGAGTGAGGGCACTCAGGCTCGGCTCGTTCAGGTCTTCTGTTCCACGCGGGTGCTCGGGGATGAGCGCGAGGAAGGAGGGAGAATGGGCCTCGTAGGGGTCAGGTGAAGGGGAGAGAGGCCAGCGTGTCAGCATCGCTCCATCACCTGTGATTTAGGACACATCGTTCAGCTCGAAGATGAACTGGAGGAGATCCGGGGCCGATCGCTGGCGGGTTTTATTTGTGGCTATGAAAACACACATACATTTGCCTGTGAGGGACTGGATAAAGGAATGAGTTTGTGTAATTTATAATTAAACATTATATATATCTTCGATGCAAATTTTTTTTTAATGATCGTCCACATGCCCACGTGTTTCCTTCAACATGATTCTATATTATCCACATTTTGTAAAGAATCATCTACGGCATCCACACGGCCACATAATACACGGGATCCACCTGACATTCCAAACACAGCTGTTTTCATATTTACTCCACAAGCGAACGATAAAACTCGTACTTCACACTCGACCCGTACGATCGTGCGACAAAACAAATGCCCAAAGCTGTCGTTTTATTGGATAAGAATACATGCAGATCTCAAGTCCTTCTGGATCTCTTGCTGGCGCTCTCTCCAGACCTTCACCCGGCCGTGTTTGGATTTTCCACGCGAGCAGCTGATGGCCTGCTGCGCAACCACAATTGTTCGTGGAAGCTCTTGAAAATAGAAGCATATAGGAAGCAATGCACAATGACTGTTGCTTGACCCACTAATGGTTTTAACAGTGCTAGGACATGTTCTGTCTCTTCTCTCTCTTTCGCTCTCTCTCTCTCTCTCTCTCTCTCTCTCTCTCTCTCTCTCTCTCTCTCAACCCCCCCACCCCCAAGCCCCTCCTCCCTTCCTAACTGTCTCTCACATGTACCCGGAGAGCAAAAAAAAAGGAGGAAAAAAACAAGGAAAACATATGGGGTTTAATTAAACCAGGGATCCGATTGGACATTCCGTTCTCTGGGAACATGTCTGCCAGTGGCACACCAGAGAAAAAGCGACGAGGAGAAGAATGCTAAAATAAACACGTCGCAGGTAGAAACAAACCTGATAACCGAGGGGGTATGAGTCAGATGTGCCATGGCACACATCCCGTCCCTTTCCCAGGCTTGGAGTGCTGTTTACTCGGCCGGCGGTACTCTGTGACACACACATTCACTCACACACACACACACACACACACACACACACATATATAATCATACACACCCCGCTTTCCCTACACTGTCTCACTCATCTCCTGGCTTTACAGAGAAGGTCAGGATAACATGGCCTTTACACATTTAAATTGACAAGCCATGGGTGGTAAGGAAAACTATATATATATATATATGGGGGGGACAGAATCCCTCAGACATTGTCAAATATTTAAATCCCTGCTGCCAAGATGCTTCTGTGTCTGTCACAGATCATGGAAAGTAAAACTTAAATCTGTAACAGGGGTGGTTGAATTAAAAAAAACAAAAACAAAAAAAAAAAGAAGTGAATTAAAAGCTTCTTTCTTTTTACATTTTTATTTACATTGGCAATATGCTGTATATTAACTTATTGAGAGAAGATTGTTAGTTCTATGGGAAATCAGACACTGAGCACCCCCTTATAACCAAAATGGTACGATCCTCATTTCATAAGATTCGACTGTAAGGTTGCTAGTCAAATCATACTCCTCCTATTGAAGCATCGAATCTTCGACTATTTAGGGTCACCCCTAATATAGTGTGAGTGTGTGTGTGTGTGCGTGTGTGTGTGTGTGTGTGTGTGTGTGTGTGTGTGTGTGTGTGTGTTTACTTTTTTTTCCTACATTATTTATGAACCATATAATTCTTATGACAGAAATCTAAGAAGCCTCCTCCACCTGATCCCATGGTCTCCTCTATATCTTACCTTGAAACATGTAAAGGAAAAGGTAAGACATGCTTCTGTAAATGAATACATGAAAATGTATCACCCCGTGTACACAAATCTCGTTTCGTCACCTCACGAAGCCCTCACTGCCTGAGATTGAAACCTTGACCCCTACATGTTAGGCCTGCCATGGTTTATTCTGCTATAAAGAGCTTTGTCTTCAGCGTTGGACTCCACTCCGGTGTCATAAAAAAAGAAAAAGAATAAAGGGAGAGAGAGAAAAAAAAAGACAGGGCTAAGTTGATAAATCCTCTCGGTAAGCAAAGAGCTCTCAGGAGCTCTCGTGTTATCAGTTCACATCCACTTCTGGCAGTCAGGATGGTCACGCTCGGTTGGCGTTGGAGACGCCGGAGTCATTAGGTTCTCTCGCCTCGGTCAACAGGCCGCGTGTTTACCGAGTCACTCATTTCATCTTGGCCCCAAATTTGAGCGTGTTGTATGGATTTCTTAAGGACAGCAGAAGTTTGTTGATGTATGAAAAGGTCCGGTGTCTTGTAAATGTCTTAATATGGTCGATCCAAGCTGTAGATCAAACGTCCAAGGACAGATCTCTTCTGTATGAACAAAACTGCGGAGAATTGTATAGAATGGATCTGGATATTGTAGCATTACAAACCAGGGTGAACCCAAAGCGAGCTTCATGAAGACATGGTCTGTTGAGGGTGGAATAGAGGAACTCGAGTGTAATGCGAAGAGCCCCATGATCTCCTCAACCTCCGTTCTAGATCTGTTGGAAGGACCTCCAAAGAATTAGGAATAGGAACGAGGACGTATGGTTTTGAGGGCGAAGCATGGACACATTTCAGTGAAACTGAGAACGCAGAGTATTGCGAAAGGAGGATTCTTTTGCGGAAAAAGTTCAAAGTGAGACAGTTGACATGCTTAATCAAGCTGAAGATGCATCCTTCTGATTCTCACCCTGCATAGTGATCTCACCCCTCACCCTCTCTCTTTCTCTCTCTCTTTCCTGTTAATCATTCCTTCAGTACAATCCGACAGCCCGCTCTTATCTACCAGTGTGTCACTTTATAACTGGCTGCTATTACACCCGGGCGAGGTCACGTGACCCGACCGGCCCAATGGAGACTCAGGGGGGGGGACGCGGTGCGACGGCGGGTCACCGACAGGCGAGAGCGCGCGGCGCGTGGCGCAGGCGGACAGAGATGCGAGCGGAAGCCCCGAGCACGAGCGGGCCGAGGGAGAGAAATATCATGCACAAGAGTTCTCAGCTCGGCTTACTTTCCAAGATTAACTGCACCAGTTTGCAATGTCTTCGAGTCCTGAGGGTGAAATAGGACTGAGTGACTCCTGTGAAGATGTGCCATGTTTAGGTGAGTAGGTTGATCCAGGGCGGGAGAAGAAAAAAAACAAACATAAAAAAAAAAAAAAAAACCCCCCCCCCACAATAAGAAAAAGAAAAAGACAACGCCGCTAATTGACGGGATGTTTTCTTCTCGTCATTCCTGAATGACACCTGCACGTGCGACTCAGGCCTCAGGTTCAGGATGAAAACCTCATCAACCAGCAGCGAACACACTCAACACCTCGAGATCATTTTAAATAAACAAACAAACAAATAAATACAAATTATAAAAAAGAAAACTATCTATTGAATTGGAACCGACACGCAGTGACGTCGCGCATACTAAAAAATATTTACTTTTAAAATATTCACATATTTGTGTGTGTGTGTGTGTGTGTGTGAGAGAGAGAGCGTTTATTTATTTATTTATTTATTTATTTATTTATTTATTCGTGCATTGGCCTATGACCGGCTCGCTATAATACTAATAATAATAATAATAACAATACCCATTATTATTTATTTTTTATTTGTATTTGTTGCTATTATTATTATTATTATTATTATTATTATTATTATTATTATATTTATAATTGGGGTTCAAGTGAATTAAACTTTTTTTTTTTCAAAAAAGTAGCCGTGAAAATATTTTTTTACATTTTCATGAGTAAATTCATTGTTTTTGAGTAATTCACGTGAGTTTGATATTCTCTATTATATTTTTATATTTTATATTTTTAGTTTTATTTAAGTCGGAGGTGTGTGTGTGTGTGTGTGTGTGTGTGTGTGTGTGTGTGTGTGTATAAATAAAACTAAATCTCTACAGGAGTGGATATACTGTCCGTATTTACTCTACAGTGACCCAAAAAAACAATTTTTTTCTCATATCAACTCGTTTTATTTTTAATACACTAATTAGAATTTTTTTTTTAATGTTGTCTAATATTTTTAAGGCACACATCCGATCGCTCCAATTTTTATTTTAGTTTTCAAACCAGAATTTAGGGATCGTTCAGTTTGTTAAGAAGACGAGCGTGTTTTAAATATAAAATATATATAAAAAATTTTTTTCCTAAGAATAAATATGAAACATTTGGACAATTCAAAAAATAAAATGAATAATTATTGTTGACTAAATGATGGTTAGTCTGTAGGATTTTTCTCCACGTGGATCATTGATGCGTTTTTTTTCCCGGCGTGGATAAATAAACGTGTAATAAATAAATGCGTCGTGCCAGGGGACCTTTTATTACACGGATATGAAGTATAAGAAGAAGAGAATAAGCAGCTCTTGTGTGGCGGAGCCCCTGGAGAAGGAAAAGACTGTACAGGAGTTTCATCTGATTGCGCTACAGAACTTTACAGGTCCGTCATTAGCGGCGTTAAACAGCTGAAATCCAGGGAGAGGGACGGAGAGAGGGAGGAATAGAAAGAGAGAGAGAGAGAGGGAGGAAAGTATCCCGCCAGGTAATTGGACCGGCGGCCCGTGACGTCACGCCGGGAGCGCGTCTCCGATTGGCGGACGCGGTGTGTTTTTGCGGCGTCAACAAAGCGGCGAGGACAGGTCCGAACTCCACCACTGTGTCCGCGTAGGACTGCGCGCGAGTGCATATACACACACACGCACACACAAACACGCTCAAACGCGCGCGCGCACGCATACGCACGCACAGAGCACTGCGCCACACCGCAAGTTTGACAGTTCACTGATAGAGAGAGAGAGAGAGAGAAAGAGGGAGGGAGGAAAAAAGGAATGTTTTAGGTGCACAAGTGTTTTGCTGATGAGACTTGACCAAGGCGTTTGTCTCAAAAGAAAGAAAGAGAAAGAGAAAGAAGTCCCAGTGCAATCGGTGGTGTCGCGCGCTGCAAAGGCCTTGTACCGGAGCAGCTCGCGCAAACGGCAATCATGAAGTTCTACACCGGGCATCTGTAGTGACTCCGGATTTCCACTGTGAATGAGTGTGTGAATGAGTGTGTGAGTGCATGTGTGCGAGTGTATGAGTGAAGCATCTCTGGTGTTGTTCTTGGTCCAGGTGGATCGCCGGACACCGCGGCGTCTCTTCTCCCTTTCAGCGGAGCTGTCATGCTGCCGAAAGTCGAGTCGGAGTGTCTGGGACTCGCTCGGTCGCATGGGGAGCAGGGACACCTTCCTGCAAACATGCAAGGTAAGAAAGCGCTCGCGCTGAAACGCGGTGTCGATTTGATTACTTCGAATTATTATTTTGTTGCGCAACACAACCTGCCAGACACGTGGCTCACAGTCAGACTTTGTATAAGCATGCACGCGTTTGTTTTACATTTCCAACAAAAATACAAAATAAAAAAATAGCATTACTCACATTTTTGATTTTTTTTATCCACAAAATCACGGGCTCGCTCCAAAATCCATACATGCACATGCATCCATTTATCGTCTTCAAGAACTTATTTAGTGCAAAAGAGATGCATGTAAACGTGCATCATTATAGGGAGAAAAAAAAATTTAATGTCCCGAAAAACGTTAGGGAAAAAGGTGTTTTTTTAAATAACTTCTTTACGCGTTTTGGGCTGGATTTTATAACTTTTTTTAAACACAAATAAACCAATCAGATGTTAAAATCATGCACGTTTTATTTGTATTATTTTGATTTTAATTAACGGGACGCAAAAATTAAATCGCGCGCGTTTTTTTATTGTAATGCAGCGAATCTACTTTACTTTAATTCTTTATTAATTCTTGCTTTTTTTCTTATTGTATAATCAGACCGGACGTGTCTTTATAATATGCACGAGCTATAAATGGCAGCTAAACAATTTTCGGGAGTATTTCTGTCACCCTGAAATCACGCTACAAATAACGAGGCCGGTCGTGTGTAATGAACGTTGTTGTCTCGTGTGCACGTGCATTTATTCTTTTGCTTCGCTGCTTTACAGTTGCAGGACGCACATTTATTTTTCTTTAATTGACTACGATTCTGAAGAGAATGCATAAAAAAAATGCATAAAAAAACATTAACCAAAAGTAAAAGCAATAAAAACCCACTCTGGTTAGTAATCATTCATAGTCGATTGTAAAGCAATTCGGCTCGAGCGATAAAGCAGCTATTGTTTATTTATTTTTAGTCGATCATTTTAAATTATTTCTTTTATTTATTGTGTCTAAACAAAATCATGCCTGCTACTCATTCAAAAGCCGAAAATTAGTCTGATTTTTTTTTCTAACAAAAATATACTTAAATAATATAATTTATTAAATAAAAAATATATTTTGATTTACAAGTTATAACGCAGGGGGAAAAAAATCATTATCGCGCGCAAACACCGAAAGTGTAACCTCGGAGAAATAAAGAAAACACACACACACACACACACACACACACGCACACGCACACACACGCACACATGCACACACAGTGAAGAGATAAATGTTGGAGTAAACGGATTAATTAGTTTGCACACATGAGCCCGGAGTTGAGCCAGTTGAGCTTTGGCTCGGCCGACGGCTAGAACCCGACACTCCAACGCGCGCGCTTTCTCCGACCAATTTACGAGCGCTCATGAATATTAATAAGACTCAAAGTTGATGGCTGCCCTGTGTGCCACCATCCTCCACATTCTCCAACACGTTTTATTTTATTTTTCTCTCCCTCAAACTCTTTTTTTTTTTTTTTTTTTTGCTTCTCCATGGTACTGATTTTTTTTTTCTGCACACATCTGTAGGGTATTGAAGCTCTTGGTGTTATGAAGAACTTTTCAGCTCCAAGAAGCATATAAATTCATAAGAGTTAATAGGAATAGGTCTTAACTGTGTGTGTGTGTGCCTTTGCAGCCCCTCAGTTTAAAATGATGGACTACTCCTATGACGAAGACCTGGATGAGATGTGTCCTGTGTGTGGAGACAAGGTGTCCGGATATCACTACGGCCTGCTCACCTGTGAGAGCTGCAAGGTGGGCTGGGATACACTTGTGCATACCTAGACAGAGAGAAAGAGTGTGTGAGTGTGTATGTGTGTATGTGTGTATATGTGAATGTGTGTGAAGAATCAATTGAATTGAACCTGTGGTGAATTCTCACCTCCTATGCTGGATTAACACTACACTTCCCTTCACTGCTGGATCACTTACACCGCTCCGGGTGCTAATTCTGCAGTCTCTAGCAATCCGGTTAACTCAGACATCATTAAATCATCACTTACCGCGTTACGTCTCGATGCGTAACATCGTTTCAGTGTAAACGCTGGTTGTTAATTCAGCTCTGAGACTGACACGGTGTCAGAGTGTGCTTGATTATTATCTACTGCACCGTCATCAAACAGCGTTCTAACAGGGAACTGTTGTGGGGAAAAAGACACACTCACACACACACACACACACACACACACACATACACATATATATATATATATATTGGCTAAAAAATAAGTGCATTGGCTAAAAAATAGGACTATTTTCTATTTGTCCTTTTTTGCTAAATTTTTTATTATTCAGAAGCCCAAACCATGTGTCCACATACGCACGGTTTTCCAGCTTTCTACGTCATAACTAAATTTTTTTTCTTCTCTACACACTGTATACACAAGTCCATTTTTCCTTCCTCGACCTGACAAACAGCAATGAATCATAGCCCTCATTTAATTTGTTTTTGTAACACACACATATAATAATACACTCAATATTAACTTTGCTCATGACTCATTTTTATTACTCCTGTTTTCCCTTATATATATACTTGTGTTTTTTTGTTTTTGTTTTTTTTTCTTGCCTGGGCTACAAATAATCAATGATTTACCAGAGCTTGGATCATAAATGTGCTGTAATAAAATGCACAAACATTATGACAGAAGCCATATTACAGATTTGTCCATCATTCTGTTAGCACACTCATTTCACTTTGCCTACACGTTTCTGTAAAAAAAAATATATTCCGATATCGATAGAGCATCAGATCGGATCAGCAAACGAGGGCCAGTGGCTTTCACTGTGGTGCCAACATTATTTTTAGCTAGGTCCAAAAGACTACAGAAAGAAGAAGTGCAGCAGCATACTCGAGGTGTGTGTTTGTGAAAGTGTGTGTGTGTGTGTGTGTGTGTGTGTGTGTGTGTGTGTGTGTGTGTGTGTGTGTGTATTGATTGTGCTAGTTGAAAATGGTGCAGATTTCACAACTCCCTATAAGCTCGTGGAATTTTTTATTTATATAATATGTGAAAGTAATGTAAATTATACTGCTTCTTATGGTAAGCATGTAAAAATGGTTTTATATAAAGAAATAATTTTTATATATTTATATTTAATTGTTTTAATTTTTTTATATATAAAATATTTTTTTAATTATAATATAAATCATGCAGTTTTATTTAGTGTATGTGACCATGCTGAGGCGTGGATTGATTATATGGCGGCCTACATCTGGAAATATTTGTAAGGGGAAACAAATCACTGCAGTAAATCGAGCTCAAATTGAATCGATGGCTGATTATTAATACTCTGTATTTGCTACATTATCTGTTGTGCTGTAAGTGTTATCTGGGGCATACATTCCATTTGATCCTTTGACATTGTTGCTGTTAATTTATGCCCATGTGAGCTCGCATGTCACCAAGCGTATGAGAGCACATGAGCCGATCTGTGTTTACACAAGTAAGCCCTGGATGGTGATCGTTCGCTGGCCCCCTCGCTTGCTTTTCATGTTTCAACTTGTGTGGCCTTGACTGCAACCAGTGTGTGTGTGTGTGTGTGAGAAAGCATGTGTGTATGTGTGAGCCATTTGTCTTTGGCCTGAATAGCACATTAACGAATTCAGCGGGGTCAGATTTTTGACATCTTCATTCATCCTGCTCGGCAGGGTTTCTTCAAGCGCACTGTGCAGAACAACAAGCGCTACACGTGTATCGAGAACCAGAGCTGTCAGATCGACAAGACTCAGCGTAAGCGCTGCCCGTACTGCCGCTTCCAGAAGTGCCTCAACGTCGGCATGAAGCTGGAAGGTAAGGGAAATAAAATTGTTAAAATTTCGCCGTGCATGACCCAAAATCTTTTCCATCACCAAGTACCACAATCCTTAACTCTTCATGGTACCAGCTGACTTGTAATCATTTTGTGTGTGTGTGTGTTGAATGTGTAGTAGTATGGCGCTTCACAGCTTTTAAAGCAACTGATATTCGATATGCGAGCTCGAGCAGCAGTCCTGAGCCAGGGGAATGAGAGCTAGGCCACATTTTTTTGATTTTCAGATCATGACAAAAGGCTACTTAAGAATGTACTGTCAAATCTACAAAGGTGTTGGTTCATCTTTTAAAGTTTTTTTTAGCATTTATTTAAAATAGGAATGTGATTGTTTGTGTGTGCGGGATGTTCTATCACGCTCTGCAATGCTTCACTGAATTTTTTTAAAGTTACAACTGTAGTAATTTTAGTGCATTTTTTTGTTTTGTCCTTCATTCACGTCTGCATTGAATACGAATTTTATTGTATGGAGTTATTTCATGGTAGAACTTTGCAAAATTACAGCGAGGGGATACACTCTCCATGTGTTTTGAGCTACAAGGTACTACAAGGCCTGATAGTCACGAAATTTAGTACGGATACGTATCAGACAATTCGTTGCATTTACGTCGACACAGTTTGTGTGTCGTTGTGCATCGTTTTTTCCGACATCCGCGTCTCATCAGCGAAAGTTAACGCAAGCCGGAAAAAGTCGAATAAAAAGAAAAGTGTTTATTCATTCACTCTGGCGAGCGATGTCACGCACGGCTGAGCGTAAAATGATTTCGGTTTCATCGTTGCCGTTATCTGTGGTAAGCACCGTCATGAATCAAAACGCCTCGCAAAAAAACTAAAAACTAGGGAGGGTGGATACATGGAACGAGGCCCTGAAGCGAAAGGAGGGAAAAAACAGAAAGAAAAAACACCATGTCTAGGGTCAGGTAGCTTGCTGTCCCATTACGTATGCATTGGTATCATAGGTATTCATGTATGTGCATGGAGAAAAGCGCTCGGACTGAGCATGATAAACAGCGTGTCAGGATCAAGCCAGAGGGGGCGTTCGTACACCCGTACAACAATGAGCCTCGGCCAAGCTACGTTGAATATACATTCCTGGATATTAAGCACAAATAAATCAGACAGTAAGCACTACATTAATCTGCCCACTCACCCATACCCACACACCCTCACACACACAGCAGCATCCGGACTCCCACATTGCGCTCGCAGGGGGCAGGTTTTCTTGGAATTTATACGCATTAAATAGATTAAACGGCCGCCGCGAAACGCACAAAGCTCCGCGACACACCCCCGTGGCTTTCGGCTTCCCAGCGAAGACATGCGTGCGTCCTGCATGTCAATGGACCTCATTTAATTGGGTTCCCGGAGGTTTTTCGGGGGGCGCGAGAGCTACAATCACGTCTAATTGTGATTTCCCAAATGGGCCCGGGCGTTCGTCTCCAGCTCATTAATTTCCCCCCCATAATGTAATGCAGAGTCATTAATACTTAAAGTTGCCACAATCGCATCGATTTATTTATTTGTTTATTTATTTATTTGATTTATGAAAAAAAAAAATTACGTTCGAAACCTTAAAATGTTGAAAAAATATTCAAGCTGTGGATATAGTTATAGTAAGAGCATCGTGGTGACTGTTAGCGGCTTTGTCAGATCAGACGCATGATATGGTGTGCCCACACACACACACACACACACACACACACACACACATCGCTTTGACGGCCCCCATTAAAATCAGCTGGCAGCTGGCTTTTCATTTTTAATTAATTTATTAATTTCAGCTTCTCGTGCACTGTGTGTTCTGCAGTTATTAGAGGGACGTTCTGACAAGTGAGCGCACGCTGGTTAGGACTCGGTGTGTGTTTGTGCGTGTCTTGTATGTCTGTGTCTGAGTGGAAAAGGGGATGGTGAATCCTCCAGCTTTCCCAGCATTCCACCTGCTAAACATGTGGAACCTCAAAGGGAAATAACGAAGCCTAAATAATTGACATGAATTGAATGAACAGGCCCAGCATTGTAAAAGTATCATAATGACACTGATTAAAAGTGGTCTAAATGTAGATGTTGTCTATACCCATCAATTCCTGTTTGATATTTGATTTAGCTCATGACTGAAAGACTTCTCTCTTTTCTCTCCGCATGCCCAAGCTGTGCGAGCGGACCGCATGCGAGGCGGTCGCAACAAGTTCGGCCCCATGTACAAGCGCGACCGTGCGCTCAAGCAACAGAAGAAAGCGCTAATCCGGGCCAGCGGCCTCAAGCTCGAAGCAATGAACCACACCATGCAGAGCGCACCGGCTGACCTCACCATTTCCTCCGCCATCGAGGCGGTCGCAACAAGTTCGGCCCCATGTACAAGCGCGACCGTGCGCTCAAGCAACAGAAGAAAGCGCTAATCCGGGCCAGCGGCCTCAAGCTCGAAGCAATGAACCACACCATGCAGAGCGCACCGGCTGACCTCACCATTTCGTCCGCCATCCAGACCATCCACTCAGCTTCCAAAGGTCTGGCACTGAGTCACCACCACCACCACCACCACCATCATCACCAACACCACCAGCATCACCAGCATCACCAGTCCAGCTCCGACTACGACCGCAGCCCATTTGTCCCTTCGCCCGTCAGCATGGCTATGCCACCGCAGGGCTACCAGGCCTACGGGCACTTTCAGAGCCGGGCCATCAAGTGCGAGTACCCCGAGCCGTACGGCAGCTCGCCTGAATCGCTGATGGGCTACGCGTATACCGAGGCGCCCGGTTTCCCGCGCTTGGTAGCCGAGCTGCTCAAGTGCGAACCCGACGAGCCGCAAGTGCAAGCCAAGATCCTGGCTTACCTGCAGCAGGAACAGGCCGGCCGCAGCAAGCACGACAAGCTCAACACATTCGGCCTCATGTGCAAGATGGCCGACCAGACGCTCTTCTCGATCGTCGAATGGGCGCGCAGCAGCATCTTCTTCCGCGAACTAAAGGTGGGCGAAGCTCTGGTTTTTAGCGCGCTTAGTGATTAGACCGTGATTCGGTTTTATCCACCATCTTCGATACGTTACTATGTTATGAAACATCTCTCCACATCGCTATTTCTCTATTCCCTAAATATTACTAGCATGCATTTATACGCTATACCACAAAGTTTTTAGTTACACTGGTTATTTTATATCAAATGTATATTTAAAAATGTCCGGATTAATATTTATAGTTATTTCCTGAGGCGCTCAGGACGTTGAAGGTTTATTTTGTAGTGGTTTTAACGCTTTCATTGTCCTTTTGCCAGCTATAATTATCGAGCAGTCACGCTTAAACGGTTAGTCATAATATTTTTCCAGAAAGTGCTGACTGGGTGGAGCGTAAGGACCGAATTCAAGGTGTTCTGAGCCTTGCGAGACGGATAGCATGGCATAACTAATATTATGAAGATAGAGGTTTAACTATTCAGTGCAATATATGTTCTCTTATATACGTATAGTATACCCAAGCAGAGATGTCAGTAGGCTTCATTTTTTCGCGTGAGTTTGCTTGAGTCTAAATTGAGCCTCGTCCTCAATTGTTGTCTTTTTGAAGGCCAAATTGACCAAAAAAAAAAAAGCTGTGAAAATAAGACAATTCCTTTTATGCTCGTGGGAAACAATTCTTCGGACACCTGTTTTCCTTTTTTTTTTCTTTGACGTCACTTTGCTCATTGTTTGTTACTATTTTGTAGCTGCCTACCAACCATATTTATGCAAAACGTTCCCTCATATATTTTGTTTTCTTTTTTCATATTTTTATATGCCACGGTTCATTAGCTCAAGCAGCTACACTTTGGGCCTCACTGCCATTTTTTTCCAGGTTGAAGCCTTTTTATTGTAATGATATGTAATGGTCAACCTCTTTATAATGCTATTAGCACTAGAGCTCTAGTGCCTGTTCCTTTCCCCGTCGCTAGAATGGGAGAGACTCGATGCGGCTAATTCAGCAATGGATCAGCATTGTGTTCAGCTCGTTGCTATCTCGTGCTATTATACCGAAAATTGTGTTTGAACTTTGGCTTTCCCTGTGTTGGATAACCCTTGTGGGGTTTTTTTTTCTCGTACACTCGTACTGTGGATGATTACTTCAGACAGCCCTTGGAAAAAGGTCCTAGGGTGTAGGTGTTGGATTTGACATTAGGAGGTGTAATTAGCAAAGCTCTAGTGATGTAGCCTTTTCTGAATCACACAAACAAAAACGCAAACAAGCGCTAGCCTGCTTGTCTCTCAGAGCCTACTCCTGACACTAATGATATGGATGGATACTTGTGCAGTTATTGTGGAGCACAAAGACTTGTAGACACTACGAGAGGGTCCACGAGAGGGTTCTGCCCTCTTTCAATACGCTTTCCCTAGCAGGAGATACAGCACAGAGCAAATAAAAGGGCAAATATTGGAGCCCCAGGTGTGTTTTACAAACAATGCTGTGTCATTTAGGATTTAAAGATTATAAATGACTGATTTCATGAAAAGAGAGAGAATATATACATATATATATATATATATATACATATTTTTATTTTTTTCCTCAAATGCACATTGTTCCAAAGCAGCTTTTACAAAAAGATAAATAGGTTAGGAATATACATTTTTACCTCATCATCCCCTCCCTATGCATTTATCCCTAATGACTGAGGCCACAGTGGTGAAGGAAAAAATTCCTGAGATGGTATGAGGAAGAAACCTTGAGAGAAACCAGAATCAAAAAGGTGACATTCATTAAAGTTCCATCATTGTTGAGATTATCATATATATATATATATATATATATATATAAATATTTAAAATATTAAATCGTGATTAACCGCATTATTGTCATGAGTTAACTCGTGATTGATCGCACACTTTTATCAGTTCTAAATGTACTTTTCAAATCTTTAATACGCTCATCAACATGCACATAGACAAATATGGATGCTTATTGCAAATGTAGGTTTATTATTATTAGTAAAACAAAACTCAACATAGTAGATGGAGACAAAATATATTTGTGAATGTTTTAAAGTAATGATAGTGTTTTAAATTACGTAAATCATCAGGACACCAAAACTGAACTTTTGCCACGTTTCCACACGGACAGTTTTAATTGCCGGACGGCGGATTTTGGTGTTTGATTTGAAACTCGGTGCAAAACGAATGTTTAGTGACCAAAAAAATTGATTTTTTTTCTTTTTTTAATATCTGAGTAAAGAAAGTAAGTTGTGAATAAATGCGTGTTGCGTTGAAGGTTTCTTTTATATTAATTTGTGGAAATTTTTAATAAGAATGGTGGCATTAAGCTCGCGTTAATAAAATCGGTGCCGTTAAAATGGATTTGCGTTAACGCGTTATTAAAATATATTAACGCGCAGACAGACAGACAGACAGACAGACAGACAGACAGACAGACAGACAGACAGACAGATAGATAGATAGATAGATAGATAGATAGATAGATAGATAGATAGATAGATAGATAGATAGATAAGTGTCTATATGTCTTATAATACTCTTTTAGGACGTTTTTAGCATGTAAATATTAAAATGTCAGAGCCTGTGAATGTCAGTAAAGATGTAAACATAATGTGTTGAGAGCCGAGAAAACAATAACAGAAATACCAAACTCACAAAAAAAAAACCCAACATTGTCAAAAACAGGTTAAAAGGCAGTCACTCATACTTACACACACACACATACACACACACACACACACACACTCATACATACACGCAATGGAACAGTAGGTGTTTCATCTGAAGCGTTCAGGGGAAAATGGTCTGTCACTGACTTTTGTTTGTACTCGATGCTTAACGTCCTCTCGAGCGGGCTAATGACAAAAGCCGCAGGTAGTGTTTAATAAACAGAGGAAAGGCGACGCGAATATGAGGCTTGTAACAGAGGAGCTGGGGAACTGCAAGGCCACTATAAATACACCTTCATGTGCGTCACTATTATTAGCCTCCTAAGAACAAAAGAAATTCCCTGGTAATCGAGTCGGGCCGCGAGACGTCCTCCGAAGCGTTTTTTTAAACGCCGCCTTTTCCATAAGGTGGACTTGGTTACAACACTCGTAAATATCGTGTCGCGAAACGGCCCTCTAAATAGAGCTCCCTATTGTGTTCAAATGAATAAAGAGAGAGGGAGAGAGAGAGGGGGAAAAGAGAGGGAGAGAGCCACATATTCCGGGGGTTACTTCATACACTTTTTAGAGGGAAAAAGTTCAACTCTGATGATAATAATACTACTAATAATGGTAGACTGGAGATGTGCTGTAAGCTTATTAAGTCCAGTTTAGTCATTCACACCGTACATGCCTTTCCTACTTGCGTCACCATCGTGGCGAAGCCATAATATGGTTTTAAATGAATAAATGATGAGGGTTGAGATTTTTTTTTTGGTGGACATTTTGGACATATTGTACCACTGATTCTGCATTTGAGATTTGACATTTATTATACATTTAACACAATTTATTTTACAAATTTTTGCAAATCTGTTTCCTATATATCGAGTTGTATATTGGGTTTGCACATGCATTGGTGTACGTTGAGTGCACTTTTTTTTCCTTCAACGAAAGTGTGTGCAAATGTGTGTGCTGAATGCGTGAGCTGGGCACAGAGAGGAGAAGAGAAGGGGGGAAACAGATGCACTTTTTTTTTCCCTTGTTGTCAGACCCGTGCGTGCCTGTCTTCTCCCGGCCCCTGCTGTTAGCGTTTGACATGTGGGGAGTGATTCACGTCCACCGAGAGATCGGCCTTTTCATTGCTTTCTCCCTGCCATTGTTTAATAGATAGGATGCATGCGCTGCACTTTTTCCTCGCCACACAATGGGAACAAAAATACACGGATTCGCCGCGCGCTTCGTTATGCTCGCGCTTCGCCAATACGCCGCCGGGTGTTAAAGGTAAACTTCATCACGTCTCCAATGAACCCGTTCGGTGTATATTTAGTCCTTCGAGCTGATAAAAGTCACCCATGCAAAACTTACAGCTCCTCGACATGTGGTGCACATATTTATTTTTTACCTGTTCACGGCTGCTTGGGGATGGTCCAAAAAAATTTTTTTACTTCACAGTGAAAGGAATGACAATACCAGGCCTGCCGTTAAGCCATGCAGGAGTCTATTAAGGCCATGTTCTCTGATTTGTACCCAGCCGCAACGATTGCGCCTTATTGGAAAAGCAGCTGGCGAGCAAAGAGCATGGAGCGAGCACTGGGTTCAGTGTGGCTCGGTCGTTAAGTCTTTTTTTTTTTTTTTTCACCTGCTGAGAGCTCTCTAATATGTATAAGCTCTAATAGAATGGATATTCTTCCTCCCTGGCCTGTTTGAAAGGAATTTAATTAGGTCTAATTAGTCTACTGATCTGATACACACGGTATTAAATCACTTAACTAAATGAAAGGTGAATGTCGAACCACCACGAGCAGGATGTGTTGATCAGCATAGCGAAGTAAACACACTGTGTTTTTTTCTTTTGGTATTTGGTTTGAATAATGCACGTTGGCGGCTCGCTGGATAGATTTCACTGTCCATTAATATTGCATGAATTTACTTTAGTAAACACTCAAACACCTTTTTATTTTCCTTCTTCCTCCCCGCAAATGCCTGACAGTCCAATTTTAGGAGTGTGGCTCAGAGACTATCATTTCCAACCGAGCCCGTATCTACAGGAATTAATAAGGCGTTGCGGATGCGATCTGTGAACTTGAAGGCAATTTATATCAACCCACCCCCTTCTCATGATGCACACACACACACACACACACACAACAGTGTTTTTTTGGTGCAGGTCAGTACTCGCTGACAAACAGCCCCGGCGCATGAGGCCGCAGATTTGTAATCGCGTCCCCGCACCATTGCATTTGAATTATCCCAGCAGGGCACTGTCTTGCTTTACATTACAGTGCGGTTCGGGGGGCTGGAGAAGTGGATGAACAAGGCACCAAGGGCAGGGGTGCATGCTGAAGGACAGGGGGGGAAACAGGTGGAAGGTTAATGGCCCCTGGACCGGATCCACCGAGCATTCAGACTTGATATATGGGCTTTGGGCCTGGTCGCCGGGCGTAAGCTTTCAAAGATATATTATTTCATTTGAGGAGCAGCGTTCTCATATCCCACATTTGTCCACTGATAGATGATATCCCCATGTTCACCAGCAGCCACAATCTGAGATGGTGTGTGAGTTTTTCTAAGGCATGCTCCTGTACATATTTCTCTATCTGTTGTTTTTTTTTCTTTTTTTTTTTTTTCTTTTTACATCCGTAGACCTCTTGCCTTCACGTTGTCAGCCGAAACTGTCTCCTGTCTCATCTACACGCTTATGGATTAGTGGCTCCTATGTCTTTTTAAATATTACATCAGGAGAACGGAAGCAAGGCGTCGAACTCTGCGAATCATAAATGAGGCCGATTTCCTTTTTTCCAGCGTATGAATTTATGAGCGGGACAGCGAATTCGATTTCACTAGCTACGATGCGGTGCAAAACGTTCGAGAGTTGTCTATAATTGTTACACAAAACGTCTTAGTTCCTGTGCTATTTTTTGTCATAAACGATTCATTGTTGCCGTCAGCTGTAAAGTAGGACTGCGTCGTCTTTGGGTGTCTGGCGCTTCATCTCCAGAACCTCAGAGACATGCCTGAGTAGGGAGGAAGGAAGTGCACACACTTGTTAAAAGAACAGATTTAGGGTCCGAACTCCCAGCAGGGTCGTAAGAGAGACTCGAGAGATGACCCCGCAATGGCTGGGCACGGGTCTGCTCCTCCGCTTGTTGCTTTTTGTGAGAGATGAAAGCTTTTCACGAACTCCAGGTTCTTGCCAAAGAGACGACAGTTATCCAGTGCAACATTTGGTGACACACCATTTAACGGGTTTTAGGGTCTAGATCTAGTTTCAAATTCTGGAGCAGGTGTAGGTCGAATACATACAATACAATTTTTCTACAGTCACCTTAAGGCAGGATAAAGAGGACACGAGAACTCGGTGGTGTTGGTGCGCGAATCCTGAAATTCCTGCGCCATGTCTTCTTTTCTTTGCAGTTCAAAGGTCGCTACGTCACCCGCTGCACCTCTCGCTATTTTGGACTAAAGTTCAACGCGGGGTAATAAAAACACCACTCAAATGCCTCCATAATTCGTCCCTTCTCCGACTACCCAAATATCAGCTGACATATGGCGCACTAATGCGCGCTACCTCATTCACAAAGCCCCTATAGTTTTACACCTGTTCTTACTGACGGCTTTCGAAATGAAGCTATAAAAATATTAAAAGAATAAAAAAAAAAAGCTTTTACTACCGAGACGGCTTGCTTTATGCGGTCGTTCCCATTTTTCTTCTTTTTTTTTTTTACACGAAAAAACGCACTTTTTGGGTTCCAATCAGAGTTTTTGTTTTACAAATGATAATCTTAAAACATCTACTTTCTTTCCCTCACTGATTAATTATCAGCTTGTAATAGGTGCAGGTCCAAAGCTGACAGCCTCTGTCCACCGCCTCTTTCTGTCAGCAGTTGTCTTCGAATGTCTATTTTTTGCCACCTTTTTTCGCTGCTATCTATTCTGGACGTGCTGAAAGGGTCCCAAAGACAATAGATAAGTGCGCCGGTCGGTAAAGACCGGCATGCGGTTTAGGTTTACACTTATATTTAAACCGGCGTGCGGAGCTCGGATTTGTGTTGCGCGCGAATGCTTTGTGACTCTCAGCTGTGCAGTGTTATTCCGAGTCACTACGAAAGGAGAGCGTCGAAGCCACCTGTTTATTATAGAGATTTAAATCACTGTGTAGTTTTGCCGTGATGGGGGTTGAAGTTGGGAAGTTGGCAGGGACGACACTTTCTTAAATGTTTCCATACACATTACGTGCAAGGACATTTTTTATTTATTTTTTCCCCGAGTTATTAAACCACCATACTTGCTTTATGGCGTATATTCAGGGATGATGAAAGGGGTGGGTGTGTGTGTAAGAGGGGGTTGGCGATCGCTGAAGCAACATGCGAGTGAAATATTTACAGATAGATAGGAAAAGAGTTGCGCATGATGCAATGGTTTTCACATACCGATTTGTATTCCGAGACAAGTGTAGATTTATTGCTGATTATATACAAATAGGTGCACGTGTGTTTTTCTCTATTATAGTACTACTAGTTTTAGGTATCAAAGTCCATCGCTTAGTATGACCACAGTAAATAAAAAAAACGAAACGCATTAACAATAAAGCGAAATATATACCATGTAATGGATTTATATATATATATATATATATATATATATATATACACAAGCTGTTGGATTCGAACTTTCACTTCTAATTAATATCATGCAAATGTGCAAAAATTCGAATTTGAAATATGACCAATATCAAAATTCATACGGCAACAGTTAATCTGCCTCTACCGCCTCAAGGAGGCGCTATCACAAGAAGAAACGCCATGTTGGATAGCTTCCACTGGAGAAAAGCCTGTGCCCTGTGCATGAAGCCATCATCCCGGTCTGAGACAGACTGTCCGGCTGAATAATACAGAAGTCCCGGTCAGTCGACAGGTCCTTCACCCATCCCCCCCGCTTCCCCCCCCTTCCCCTCTCCCCCCAGCCAATCAGCAGTCATTTCCTTTTGTCCATCAAGGTGTCACACGAAAGTAATAAATATCGATAGCCAATAAAGGCCGACCATAAATAAAAAAAACAAATAAATAAATAAATCGAGGGGAAAACACAACAGTGGAAATAAAATCAAATGAAAATGTGGCGGTCAGTGGAAGTGTGGGAGCGCGTGTGTGTTCGTGTGTTCGTGTGTTTGTAGATTGAGCGCCAGCGGTGGATCGATAGCCAGTCGATGCACTGCACAGAACTCATTTTGAATTTGGAGAGCATTATTTTCTCACTGCGCCTTGCTTTGGCAGGAGGTGGAATGGGGAGGGGGTGGGGGGAGGTGGAGAGGGTGTGTGTGTGTGTGTGTGTGTGTGTGTGTGTGTGTGTATTAGTGTGTGGGGTTTGTACTTCAGGGAAATCGTGCTCCCTTGACTTCATGTATATTAGGAGACTAATGTTCAGCTGAATAATTGATTAGACTCTGCTCTGTTTTTTTAAATTATTTTTTTGATAATTAGTTGATAGTTTCTTAGCTTTAAGCTTCGTAGTGCTCCACAATAAGAGACTTCCAGTGAGAGCCTCTAACTGTTTTTTTTTCTCCTTTGTTGTTTGGTTGATTTTTTTTTTTTTTCCCCCATAAAACATGTAATGCATTGAGGAACAATGCTCAATACCTCAGATGTACTCCTCATAACCTTCTTCCAGCCATTTTTTTACTCTCTCTCTCTCTCTCTCTCACTCTCTCTCTCTCTCTCTCTCTCTCTCTCTCTCTCTCTTTCTCTCTCTGTCTGTCTATCAAACCTGAGGTCTGCGAATGCAGCTCTTGATTTTAATCCAAAAGTATTGGGACAACTGATATCTTTAGATATAAACCCAAACCTGTTCCAGCATGACGATGCACAAAGCCATGAACATATAGACATATGGAAAGTAAGATTTTGAATGGATTCATATCGAGTGCCCACCCTAGGCCTCCTCATCTCACCTACATCAGCATCTGACTTTACTTTAACACCCTAGTATCTAAATGAGCACAAATTTCCAAAAGCACATTTAAAAAATCTTTTTTTCACAGCAGATTGGGACTCATGTGTCCACAAACTTTTGTCCATGTAATGTATTTCTAAATATAGTATCACCCTTTCTTTTATTCTGGCATTAAAGTTTATGCGAGTGAATATGGGTTTATTAAAACCATTTGAATTCAAGGGAATCTAAACAGTAATAATATATAAATTATTCCATGTTTACATATAAAGAATTCCATGTTCCAGGAATCAAAATTCGAAATGAGTTTGATTTTTTATGTTTTACTAGTTAGTGTCTGATCCTTAGTGTTTGATCACTAAATCCTTAGTGTTTGATCGCTACATACATTCCAGCATGGTATGGCTCTTGCAGCTGTTTTTTTATTTTTATTTTTTTTGGTACTACACCAGCGTATTCCTTCGCATGAATAAGTCGGTTTACACACAGGTCACAGGTCACAGATCAGCCTTCCGTAAAGCCTTATCTCAGCTGTTCTAGGTGAGAACACACAAGTGCTCTCGGGTCAGCTCCTGGTCCAGCAAAGGTTACCGGCAGTGTTTATTGTTTTGCGGGCTGCTAGAACATGAAGGCAGTCGCTGGAGGCTACGATCGAACGCTCTGGGTTTTTCTACAGGTTAAAGGTCGGCCTGACGAGTCGGTTAATGTGGTCGGCGTGGGAACTGATCAATCCTTTTTCTTTCCGAGTTGGAGCCAATCAGGAGCGTCAGTTAAATAATGGACCAGACAAGGTTCTAAATCCATACTATATACAGTATATATAGTACTCACAAAGGGATGGTTGAAATGCTTTTTTTTTTACTAGCGTCAGGTCGATCAGAACCTGAATATGAAGCGTAAAAAGTGAATTTAACTAGAACCCAAGAAAAAGCTTGATCTCTGGCTAGTCTCCATAGAGAAATGTGGGCAAAGGGACGGTGTCCACCTGCTGCTCAAAGTCCCAGCTTATCACTTCTGTGCTTGCGAGGGAGCAAACAGAGAGGCCTTGCCATGATAAACACTGGGAGAGATTTCCACTGGATCAGAGAAACATAAAGCCGAACAAGCCTTTAGTCCTGTGCATCTGCACTGTTATACCAAAAAGCCTTGTTGATTTCTGCATTACCATGTATGAGCCTGAAATCAAGTACTTTCAATTCAGATTCATTCGAATAGCGCTTTTAATAATGTATGAATTTTAGTTTTTTCCCTAATAAGTGAGCCACAGGTGATGGTGGTGAGGGAAAAAATCCTAAAGCGTTATAAGGAAGGAATCTTGTGAGGAAACTCAATTTGGACTCTCGTCCTCATTTGGAAGATACAGACTCACAAAACTGTTCATGGCATTGCTACACTATATGAGCAAAAGTTGTGCTTTTTGCGCATTCCATTCCATAATTATAATAACCCTCACTCTTCTGGGAAGATGTATATATACTCTATGCAGTTCAGGTGAGCTTGTGGGGATTTGCCTCATCCATCTGTAAAAGTTGTAGTACTGTAGTACTGATGTAGGTAAGGTGAGGAAGCCCAGTTCTATTTCATCCCAAAGGTATTCAATAGGTGGTCTTGTTCAGAACTTTATAGCAGGCCGCTCAAGATCCTCCACAGTTCAAGTGAAAAGGAGATTTTTTGCTACCACATCCAAAGACATTGTGTTCCTCCGACTTTCTTGGTAACAATTTGGTAACGATACTTTTGGGCATATAATCTCAATCTTAGGGTTCCAACTAACTGCTCAGCATGTATGAATAAACGAAATCTGCATTCGATTTGTATAAGGTATAAACGTAAATAGCGTCAATCCATACTCAGGATCCACTCGCCATGAAAACGTTAATTTGGAAGCGTACGTGCCGGGCGGACGAACAGATGTCCGCCAGAGATGACACGAAAGCTGCCACGCTGTCCTACAGGCTCATTGAAGTGACTTCAAACCCCACCCGTAGGTTTCTCCAGCAGCCACACTAATCCACATCCAAGAAGTCAAAAGGATTCATGCGCCATTTCTTTTGCACCCGCCACCCCCCACCCCCAACTCTCCCCCTTTTTCCTTTCCACGTCTTTATGTAAATGTCATTTTGGGATAGTCTTTTGTGATTCCATTAATCTGGTCATTAAGGCACTTCAAATACAAAAAAAGGTACTTATTAAGAGCAGTTCCAGCTGTGTACCCTCGTTATTCTCGCTTAACAATGCTTGTGGCACGCTACCAAAAACATGAAGAGCGGAAAAAGATAGACAGGGTTTTTTTTTTTTTTTTTTGAAGGCGAGGAAATTTGGTGTACGTTCCATTATCATCATCCAGGACTTCATTTACATTTGCAAATACAGGACCCGTATACGGGTGAAGTATAGTATAGTGTAGTGTAGTATAGTATAGTATAGTGTAGTATAGTATATTATAGTGTAACTAATCAGCTGATCACAACATTATTATATCAGTGCCTGAATCACTAGAATGGATTTTACTGAGGACACTGAGGTTCTTCTTATGTACCAAAAGAATGATCTTGTTTGTAGAAGCACTGGTGATTTTTAAACGTTGCAAAAGAGTTATTTATATAAAACGACTTTTATTCAGGTTTGGAGGTGCTATAATAATACTTCCCTTTGTTATTTCTTTATTCATTCCTTGGGTTTTTTTGCCTTTTTAGCTGTTTTTTCTTGCATTATTTTAAAAAAAAATTCTTATGGGCTTTTATTTCATTTGTACTTATTTTCTTTCATGCATGAATTCCTGCTATTCTATTTTTTTTTTTATTAATGCAGTCTTTCTTTCTTTCTTTCTTTCTTTCTTTCTTTCTTTCTTTCTTTTTCCTTCTTTTTTATTTACTTCTTACTTCTTTTCTTTCATTCATGCATCCCTGCTGTTTTATTTTCCTTTTATTCATGCAGTTTCTTTCTTTCTTTCTTTCTTTCTTTCTTTCTTTCTTTCTTTTTTATTAATTTATTTTCTTTTATTCATGCATTCCTGCTGTTTTACCGTATTTTAATTTATGCAGTCTCTTTCTTTCTTTCTTTCTTTCTTTCTTTCTTTCTTTCTTTCTTTAATTTTTTATTAATTTATTTTCTTTTATTCATGCATTCCTGCTATTCTATATTCTTTTTATTCATGCAGTTTTTCTTTCTTTCTCTCTTTTTTTCTTTCTTTCTTTCTTTCTTTCTTTCTTTCTTTCTTTATTTCTTTATGTCTTTCTTTCTTTTCATTTTTGCCATTTATTTTACCTGCTGTCTTTCTTGCATTCCTATTTATTCGTTTCTTGTGGGTTTCTTTCTTTCTTTCTTTCTTTCTTTCTTTCTTTCTTTCTTTCCTTTCTTCCTTCTTACTTACTTTTCTTTTATTCATGCATTCCTGCGATTCTATTTTCTTTTTATTCATACAGCCTATTCGTTGATTCTTTTTTATTTTTTTCCATTTTAACTTGCATTTCTATTAATTTATTTCTTGTGGGGTTTTCTTTCTTTCTTTCTTTTTTCTTTCTTGTCTTCTCATTATTTCTTGCATTTGCTTTTGTTCATGGATTCATGGCATTTACAAAAAGACAGGCTCATGCAGGAGACTGAAGGGGACAAATCTTTCCCCTGTTTTAAGACATGTTGTCTTCTTTGTTATCCTTGATGTCTTCGACAGCATTGTGCACTATAGTGATCTGTCTGAAGCGCAGGAGACAGGAGATGCTTCAGAGGTTTTGTTCTTGTTGGAGTTTTCCATAAATGTACGATACATGTGCAGTACTGTTGAATGAATCAGCCTTTTTCTGAAGCTCATGCTGAACACTTTGTATTCAATGATGTAGCGTTTTGGAAAGTTTGTCTTATCAGCCGTCTTTTTCAGCTTGTTATGACTTGAGGAAAAATTGTAGACAAAATAAGCCAGCAGGAGGTGCTGAGGCTGATGACGCCTCTCAAGGCAACGAAGATAAATTAAATACATTTATTCTTTGCATGGAAAATATAAAGAACTTTTGGACTTTTCCCCCCTTTTTTTTTTTACGCAGTTCACCTCAAATGCCAACAGGTGAGTATCAGAAGCAAACTATTTTCCGTTGACACTCTTGATAAGATGCTGTTTGCATAGAACAGAAGGAGAGAGAGGAACGAGTTTCGTGTTTTTTCTCCACCCTCATTTCTCATGTCCAGCGGTCAGCTACACGGTGTAATCATTGATGCCCTGAGCCATGAGAGCCACACAGCAGTCACAATGGTGCTGTTGTTCCCAGAGCTCGGCTTCCAGGTGAAACGTGTCACATCGGGTTCCCACAGGAGCCAGGGAACATCATCACAGAGCGGCGAAATAATCACAGCTGATAAACGAGGAACACTTCTGCACAAACAGATTAATTAGCAACCCGGTGCAGCGGTGACACGGCTGCTGAGAACCAGCGCAGCTGATTTGTGGCCCAGTTCAAATCAGATTACTGATGGAATGGACGTGTAAGGAGGAGGGAGAGGAGGAGGGAGGGTGTAACCTGGACAAGTGAAATGCAGTGTAGGAAAGTGCAGGGGACATTTTATGTTATAGGATTTTATATATATATATATATATATATATATTTTGCATCCATTTTTATTAGTATTATTATTGAATCCTTGTTGGTTTTCTTTCTTTGTTACTTTCTATTTTTTGGACTTTTTTTCTGTTGGTTTTCTTTCTTGCATCATTTTTTTGAATTTCTTACTTGGTTTTCTTTCTTCTTTTTTTCTTTTTGTCTTTTTTGTTTCTCTCATACTTTGGTTCTACTGACAGGTTCTTATGTGAAATGGGAATCTGTATTATTTCTGCAATAATCCATATTAGAATCATTCGTGTTTAATGGAGAAAATAAAAATGTCTGATTGTTTATTTCAGCTGAGCTGCACAGAATGACCAAACATTAATTCTAATATTATTAATATACACAGACACCAGTAATGCAATAATCCTTCAAACCTGCTCACAAACGACAAAGTAATTATATAATTTCAATATTTAATCTTATAATAACTTCCACTCTTCTGGGAAGAAGTTCCACCAGATTTTGGAGTGGAGATTTGTGCTCATTCAACCACAAGTGTGTTGGTGAGGTAAGCAGGCCTGGGGGGCACCCCTGTAGTTCCAAATCATTCCAATAGGGTTGAGTTAAGAGCTCTATAGCAGGCCACTGAAGATCTCTCACATCTTCCAACCCATGTAAACCATATCTTCATGGCTCTCTTTGTGAACATGCTGAAACAGGTTTTGGCATCCAAACACACTGTACATTTGTGTGCCTCCAACAGTTTTGTAGAGACCCACATATGACTAATTTTTTATATATTTTCTTTCCTGCAGGTTGATGACCAAATGAAACTCCTCCAGAACTGCTGGAGCGAGCTTCTCATCCTTGACCACATCTTCCGCCAGGTGATGCACGCCAAGGAGGGCTCCATTCTGCTGGTTACGGGGCAACAGGTGAGCTCGAGCTCCATAGCGTTCTTCTTTACCTGAGCATCTGCACCGCACCTCCCTGTAGAGCTCATCAGCTCATCTCTCGTCAGTGTGGATCAGTGCCCCCCCCTTTAAAGTCCTATCGACTGGCTGTGTCTGTGCAGTCACTACCACATTAAAAATAGATTACACTTATAGGTAGGAGTTAATGTGATCAGAATAATCAATTGTGCATTTCATAGCAAGTCAGCAGCCGAGTGCAGGAAAAATAAATAAAATAGCTGGTTAAGCATGCGCGAGCCGTCGCGCCGCGTGAGAGGAAAGAGACGAGAGGGAAGAAGCTGCGATTTACTTTTGCTGGTCACTGAGGAACAGCAGTGGGTGGATGCCTCAGGCCTTTGCTCAAGTTCTCAACACAGGGGGTCCTTTCATTCCTTACAGAACACACACACACACACACACACGCACGCACAAACGCAAACACAGTCCCACTCAAACTGCTTAAATCACTCATTATGCCTAGATTATGGCCAGCCGTACATGCTGTTTTAATTTTTAATCGTTTTATTCCCGGCTTTCTACAAAATTCCGAACTTCAACAAATTGCTCAAAAACAGGCATAAATATTAAATGACGGAGAAACAGGCGCCGAACAGCCTCGCTTCCATGTCCACTAGACAGACAGACAGACAGACAGACAGACAGACAGTAGGTCAGAATAGAGAATTCACTTTTTGGAAAGAAAAAAAAAAGCAAAAGTTTGTGGACACCTGAGCACATGGTTTTCGAACATCCTGGTCCACATTTGCTCCTATCATAACCTCCACTCTTCTAGAAAGGTGTTCCCTCTAGATTTTTGGAGTGTGCTTGCGGAGATTTGAGCTCATTCAAGGCATAAGTTAAGGCCTGGGGTGAAATCAGCGCTCCAGTTCGTCCCAATAGGGTTGAGGTCAGAGCTCGGAAAACAGGCCACACAAGATCTTCCACATCTTATAAACCATATGTTTATAGAGCTGGATTCATTTCTCATGGATGCTTCCTCATCCAAAGACATCCGAGTACACTTGTGCGTGTTTGACTTTGTGAGAAGAACTATGAATGGCTGGAAAAGTCAGGTGGCCCAATACTTTTGTCTGTATAGTGTATATCTGAGTAGGCTTCATTTTTTTTTTTTCCTCTTTTCATGTATTTCTTTCATTACTATATTTCCAGCAATTATTATTTTGTGATGTAGAAAATAGTAGCACTGAGAATAGAATAGAATAGAATAGAATAGAATAGAATAGAATAGAATAGAATAGAATAGTGGCACTGAGTTTGGAATTTGGGCTCATTTCTTTTTGCTTTTTATAGTAAATGCAAAGTTTTTTCTTTCTTTCTTTTAAATCTGAATTATTGGTTGCCTTTTTATTTACATACCTGTTTTAAAGATGGCGCTGATTCTAAAGATATAAAGATACAGAATTTAAGCCTCGCTGCGAGCTGATGTCTGGGTTCAGTGTGTGTTTGGTGTGTGGTCGCGTCGTGTAGTGAGGGCTGACCGAGAGCAACAGGGTCCGTGCGGGAGGCTGCGTCTGATTTGCATATTTCGGCTTAATGAACAGCTGGTGTTGAAAGAGCCTGTGGGGAAGAAAAAAGAAAAAAGCACACGTGTCCTATTGCGACCTATTATTTTACAGCAGGCCAGGATTGACAGCCGGGTCTCTCTTTTATTTCAACATAGCTTGACGTTTTTTTTTTTTCAAGTTATCATCCAGAAACTCCATTTTAAACGCCCTGGAATCCAAATCGCACGTACATAATGCGTGGTTTTACGTTTACATTTACGACATTTAGTACAGAGCCACGTAAAAAAGTGCTTTGAGTCTCTATCAATGAATTAATCGTCACTGGTTCGCTAGATTAGAAACTGAATCAGCGTAAATATATATATATATATAATACAGTAAGGTTTGTATTAGAAATGTTAAAGAAAATTTCCAAATACCTCAAAAATATCCTGAGAATGAAATCTTTCACATATTGTTTTTTTTTGTTTTTTTTTCAAAAATGCCACGGGAACGTATTCCAGGGCAAAGCGCGAACATGGAGCGAGGAAGAACGAGTCCGAGTGCTTAAAAATATCATTCATCATATTTACACGATAAATAAATTACGGCCTACCTGCATTTTTTAATTGCAAATCCGCCTCCCGGGGAGCCCTCGGTGCTCTTCGGGGGCCGGGGCCGTCTACCCACCTGCAGGAAAAAAAAAAAAAGGAAAAAAAAAACTCTGGCACAGTCAATTATGGTAATGAATTGTCAATAAATATAAAAATTTAATATGGCCTGCTTACAGTGAGTGGCAGCTAAGGACTTGCCTCCAAGACAAATTTGCTGCTGCTGCAGATATTAAGTGCACCTGAAAGGGGAGGGCTGGGCCGTGTAGCCTGGGGGACCTGCGTGCTTGCGCATCTCCAGATCCCCTTTCTTTGTCTGTAGTGAGGGAGTGAGGGAGCGAGGGTCCACCAGTCAGCATCCTGGGGATCCAGAGAAACGTGCTGCTCTTCCCCTGTTTATATGGATGTTGATTATCATTCTGGACTCACTCTGCTACACTGTCCCTGCTGTGCTCAGAGCCCACACACACACACACACACACACACACACACACACACACACACACTGCTGTACGTGAACCTAGGTGTATAGGACAAGGTCTAAGCGAGTGTGCAAGAGATATCAGATATTCATTCCTCTCCACCTGCCCACTCGCACCCCCCCTCAGGCCCTCCAAGACCCTTCTTGCTCTTGATAGCTCAATGCCCGTGGTGTTCTAGTTCTAAAAGAACTGTGTATTATGTGTTAGAGGTGCTGCATACTGTTATCCCTTTAACAAACTCTTCCCCCGCTTTCAGGTGGATTATGCGCTGATTGCGTCTCAAGCCGGAGCCACCCTGAACAACCTCCTGAGTCGGGCGCAGGAGCTGGTCAGCAAGCTGCGCTCCCTACAGCTGGACCAGAGAGAATTCGTCTGCCTCAAGTTCCTGGTGCTGTTTAGTTTAGGTGAGTCGTGGGAAGAGGGGAAAATAAGGGGTTTCTGGGAGCAAGCAACCCCTGGGACTCCCTGCATCGTACATTAAGGGCTTTAGTGGTCACTTTAGTGGTCACTATTTTGAAGATGACTACAGGCATTGGGAGGCCGTGTGTGTGTGTGTGTGTGTGTGTGTGTGTGTGTGTGTGTGTGTGTGTGTGTGTGTGTGTGTGTGTGTTTGTGGTTTTTATACATATACTGATGTGGTCAAATCGATCTCATTGATTGATTTTATGACTGTTATGCTGAAAAGCAGTCCCTACCTTTCTTACACAATGTGCAGAGAAAACAACCTGGAAGAAAAAATCTGAAAATAAAAATCTCTATTGGTTAAAGCGCTGAACTTTCCTAAACCTGGACCTGGACCGATCCTCCTATTGAGTTAAAGATTTCATTTAATACATTGGTAAAAAAATGGTCTCAAGTTCGCTAAATTAAACAAATTAATAATAATAAATAATAATAGAAAAAATAATTAAGAAGATGGAGGAGGAAGAAGGAGACGAAGTGGACAAAGAAAACTGAGAATGAGGAAAAAGAAGAACAAGTGGAGGAATGAAGGTAGAAGAAGAAGAATGAAGAGGAGGAGAAGAAAGAAAAAAATGGGAGATGAAGAGATAGAAGAAGAAGAGGTATGATGAGGAGGTAAAAAGAGAAGAAAAAAGACATGGAAATGGAACAAGATCAACAACAACCAGGAGAAAAAGATGGAAGAAGAAGAATGTTGATGAGGAGGAGGAGGAGGGAAGAAAAGGGGGAGGATATGAACAGATTAAAGAAGAAAAAGCAGAAGAAGAAAATGTAGGAGAAAAAAAGCCAAGAAAATAGAAAAAGATCAACAACAACCAAAAGAAAAAGGACGAAGAAGAAGTGAAGGGAAGGGAAAAACAAGAAAGAAGAAGGGGGAGAATAAATAGAAGAAGTAAAAAAAGATAAAAAAAAAAAAAAAAAACAGCCAAGAGAAAGTAGAAGTAGAGTAGAAAAGAAGAAGACTGACAATAACAGCTATTTATTCAGCAGGATATTTGTGATTGCTTTGCTAAACTCATCTCCCCCGTAACCCCTTACATGCTAATACATCTGTGGTTGAAATCCATAAACAGTTCCCGGTTTTCAAAACTTTCTTGGAAACTTCCAGCAACCCACAAGGTCCGAAGTTCTCCGCTCAGCTTGGAGGTGTAAACTACAGAAACTGCAGAAAATCGTATAGTGGATCCTGAAGGGTTTTTTTCTCTCTCCAGCAACCGAGTCAGTTTCATCCCTCAATCGATTCCACACTTCTTACATTCACCTGCAGTCTCTGGTTTGTGAAATATCATCCGTATGATCTGCGTCCACATAATTAACTCTTGACCGGGACGTCCTGTTAAGAGACTCCAATCCTTCAGAACCTGAAACGTTTTTTTTTTACGTTTTGTTTTCCCGCATTCGTAAACCGCTGCAATATTGATGTTGCGCGTCGACCGCATTATCATATCTCTCTTGTCTCTCAATTCATGAAATAGCAAAAGACGGGGTGTTTGTTGAGGCGCGCATATGTTTGCTTTGGCTTCGGTTTTGTTTTTCTCCCCACCCTCCCCGTGCTTTTCGAGCAGCGTTCGCTTTTCGACACGCTCCACATCCTTCCGCGCGCTAAACAAAAGAAACAGAAAGGTGGTGGAGCTGCCGTAAGTTCAGCCGTCTCGGCCTTACGGGGGTTTTGTGGTTTGATATGCTTGTTGTTGTTGTTGTTGTGTGGCAGAGGTTTTTCAGCTGGCAGGGGGATGGGCTTCGGGTGTAAATAATTTGGCGGAAACATCATCCATAATAAAACACTCACCTGAGGGAAGTGTATCGCCCCCGGCGCTAGCATCAGCCAGCTCGCCGGCCTGGCTGTGGGCGAGTTAGAGACTGGAGATTAGCGCCTGCGCTGATTAGAATCATCCTGTAGACAGAGGAGTGTGTGTGTGTGTGTGTGTGTGTGTGTGTGTGTGTGTGTGTGTGTGCGTGCAAGTCGGAGAGTCTTGCCAGATCCTTTTGAGGTGTCAATTAATCAAAGGTTAATGAAACGAAGCATGAAATTACCCCTGGTGCTTAATGAAAACCTCGGGCCTCCCCTTCTCTCATAGTGTCCACATGTGGTCAGTTTAGATCGAGGGGATTGTGTCAGTGTAACGTAGTCTAGCGCAGTCTAGCGCAACCACCCCCATGTCTCGCTTCAAACAACAGCACACCGGGATTTCCACGAAGACCGGATTTCCAACTTAATATTCCAAAAGGTCAATTCTACTAGAAAGTTGAAGCACTTGGTTGACTAAAAAATTCATCTTTTTCGAGACTTTTTTCACGTCCGGTTCCTTCTTGACTTTAACTCTCAAGGATCAGACGTCCTTGTAATTCCGGTGCCTCTTCTTTCCTCTCTGACCTGTTTTTTTGTTCCCCACAAATGAAGCCTTTTAAAGGAAATCAAAGGCGTATTTCGGCCGGGTTCGACATGTGAGCTGTGAGTTGCGGCCGCTTTTATCAAGCTCGTGATCCGTCACTGTCAGGCCTGCGAGGGGCTTTTTGTAAAGCTAAGTGTCGATAAAGAGGACGATGGAGACGGCTCGACCTGCGAGCGGCCATTCGTTTCCTCAGATTTGTCGAAAGGAGCGATTGCAGCCCGGCCCGGATGTCTTCGAACCGATGGAGTGGCTCTCGCTTGAGCTGAAGGCTTTATCAATGGGGAAATAATTGCACCGAGGGCATCGATTTCCTGCGCTGCGAGAGGGGCTACCGAGGCTGAGCGATGATGTTGGCAGAGAGGATCGCTTGTCATGGCTTTCGCCAACGCGTTTACACGCCCGAGTTGTCACGTGAGATGCGTTCCGCCATTGGAAGGATTGTTTTTGGTAGGTAGCGAGGAATGTCCGGTCAAAGGGAATTTGGGGGACAAATTTGGGGGGATTCTCAATATTGGAAGAGATTTATTTGTCCAATCTTATGAGGATAATGTTCATTTGAAATTCTATTAAAGAATTATCTATTGATTATCTATTAAAAATAATTAAAGACCGCTCAGAACTGTTCCGAATAAGTCTGCATAAAACTATTCCTGTGTCTTAACGCGATAACAGAGCTAATATCGATAAGAGCGGCAGGTTGAACTCGTAAGCAAAGCACTCTGTGACGCCTAAGTGTGTATTAGTGTGTATGAAAGGGAGACGCTGCAGGTGCATGGTGGAATTTCAGGATAAAAGGTGAAGTTAGTCTTTATTTGCTCTGATTTGTGACAATGCGCGGCAGTCCTTGACTGAGCCGACACGTCTACGCTTCTCTTTCAATGTACGAATTCCGGGGTTCGGAGCGAACGCATTTATTTGGAATCTTCCGCTTAAAGGTGAAAAAAGCCTCCAATCAACCTTGAGTGTTCTGATGTTTTACAAACCTGCTGGAGTAAACGCACCAGTGGGCATACCCAATGACCCTAATATTCACTCTGGTTTGGTTTTCGCTTCTTGGCCCTACATTTACAAATGAAACCAGAAATCAAGCGCTTAACCTGGACAACATCGGCGAGAGGCTCTCTGCAAGGCGCCGTACTTATTAGGGACCCTAAAAGGCTTTCAGACTTTATCAAGCTTTAAAAGCTGCTCGAGATCGTTCCCGAACCCTGCTGTGTGGAGCAACGGTACAGGCTCCTGTCATTAAAGCCATATCGCAGGCTACCTAGCATACAGAATTCTACCTTTAACCCCATAAACACCCAGGACTTGCCAATATATACTGCTATCTTCATTACTGTGTGCATATTTGGAGAAAGATTATGCTTATGGAGTGTAAAAATAACTATAGGCATCTTCAGCTACAGATCACTTTTAGCTGGTTGTTATATTTAAAAGTAATTATACACAACGCAATGAGGAAGCCCAAGATGAGTGTGTGAGTTCACGACTGCGCCATCTGTCAATGTCAGGTCCTTAACCCTTAACTGCTCACTTATATAAGATGTAGGTTGCGCTGGATCAGGACCCCTGCCCTCAACCAATATAGACAGGGTTTCTGCAGGTCAAATTTAAGACTTTTTAAGACCTTCTTAATACCATTGAGAATAAAATTTAGGATTTATATCATAACATCAAAAACACACAAATACCGAGCCCTAAATTCATGTTGTTGTTTTTAAGTCGAGTACCGCAAAAATTCGCTCCAGTAACAGAAAGCTGATTGCTGGCCTCATTCGTAGTTATAATACAGCGAATTATATTTGAACTATCGAAAGAAAGATCTACAAACGAAAAAGTGCTGTAAAGCATTTCAATGAGCATTAGAGATAGCGTTACCTACGTGGACAACGAAAAAATTAAGACCTGTTTTAAAGACCTAGAACAGACTTTTTAAGACCCCCCAGAAACCCAGATATAACTTGCAGCCTGCTAGATCATATTTAGCCTGTTGTTATATATAAATCTAATTATACTCTATTTATAGGGGAATGAGGGAGCTCATAGATTAAAATAGATGTTTGATTGGCTTAGTTCAAATCCCAGCACCACCAAGCTGCCATTGCTGAGCCCTTGAGCAACCCTCAACTGCTCACTTGTTATAAAATGTACAAGTCTGGATCAATGCCCTCAACCAATATATGCACTATACAGAAGTGGGAAATGGGGTAGTTTAGTGGTTAAGCTGGACTTTTGATCAGAAGTTAACGAGTTTAAATCGCAGCCCCACTACGCTGCCACAGCACTCAACTGTTCAGGATTGTTGCTCTGGATAAGAGCGTTATATATCGGAACACCTGACTTCTCCAGCCATATGTGGTTCTTCTGCAAACTTCCCCTTCACTTGAGCTAAGACCTTGAAACTTGTTCCTGCATGGAGAAGGCTTCATGATGATATGGTTCACATGGGTTGAAAGATGTGAAAGATCTTGAGTGGCCTGCAATAGAGCTCTGACCTCAACCTTATTCGGACCCTACATAAAGACCTTACCCTTGTGGAACAAATCTCCATTAGCACACACCAATCTCTAGTAGAACATCATCTAAGAAGAGTGAAGGTTATTATAACAGCAAATGGGCATACAGAATTTCTCAGGCTCCCTTATCCAAAGTGACATTGATCTCATTCATAGAAGTGCCTGTTGTGACTGGGATTTGAACTCAAAACCCTTTAAATCCAATGCTTTAACAATTAAGAAACCCCCTCCTCTGCCGGTCACCTAGTTCAAGTAAAGGAAATCGCGTCCTGTCCCTCCAAGTTTATAGGTAGCAATTTGTAGAAGAATCACAAATGGCTGGACCCAGTGTCAGGGGTCCCAATACTTTTGTCCATAAAACCTCTACTTTGTCAAGAAAAACAAAAAAGAAACCAACAGCATAGAAGCGATTAAACTGTTTGCTGTCGCATCAGTTATCGTTTGATAACTTTGAGCCGAAATTGCTGTTTTCGCAAAAACTTTCACAAACGTTCCACTTCGTCTCCCGGATAACGTGATTTAGGACAGACCCGATGAGACGTATGTGCCCATATTGCTCTCTCCACCTGTTCTATGCCTCTCTCTCGCTTTCTCTCTCCCTGTGCCGTCTCTTTCTCTTCCCCGCCCTTATTACAAGCTGTCAGTTTATTATAAAACATTAGGAAAGCAGAGGGACACTTGCAGTTACTGTGTTATCGATCGGAAAAGGGGGGATAGAAATCTGTGATTTAGAGCCCGGCTCTCCCGTATTTCCACATTCTCGGGCTCCTATTAAGCCCTGCGCTTTCCTTCGGCTATTGATGTATCAACATTAACAGTTACAAGCAACTACAGAAAATCAATGGCCATCTTTTATTACCGGTTGCAAGGAAGCGGTGGCCAGTCTGCGCTTTGCTACTTAGCAGACAAGAGAGCCTGCAACATACTCTCCACATGTCAGCTGTTTCTTAACTGATACCTGCACTGGAAATATCAATCATAGGAGTGCTGGAGTGTTTGTGAGCTGCTTTTTTTTTTTCCTTCTTTTTTTTCTTGACTTTTCTTGAAACCGACTATAGCTGTATTACAAACAGCATCGTGTTTTGCTATAAAAAAAAAAAACGTATCGGCATTAAAAAAGCAGCTAATTATGTAGATACGTTCGAAAAAAAGAAATATAACCTGCGGTTTTCTGTCCATCACCTGAATTAGAAGGAGTGCTTTTAAAAGCAAGAAAGAGCTCTACATGTGAGGCAGGGCCAAAACAGTGCTCCCTTAAAGATTCATGAGACTCGAGGTCCTTCCGGGACAAGCATACATAAGCCTTTTTGTTTATCCGATCAGCGGGCTGAAGTTTATTATTCACCTTCTCTACAGCAGAGCTTTTTTTTTAATACGTTTTAAAAAGGCCTTGTTGTTGCCTGTATCTGTCTCCATTTACTGTTCTGCTGGTTTGGTTTCTTGAGGGGCATTGTAGCTCTCGGATGTCCACGATAGAGAAGGGCTTGTACTGTATATGAGAGGGCCGATCGGAGCATAAAACAGAGCTACGGTCACAGGACGACTCGCCCTATTGATCTGATTCCCGTCGTTATTTAAGCGCAAACGCGGATAAGCGTGTTTCCCCAGCCGATCTGTCATTTCTGAATCGATCGCGTGGAAGATTTTCACCATCCATAAAATCTCGCCGGGTTTCACACGTGGGGAAATATGTAGCTCCAGATCCTGGCCAGGTACCAAGTTACACGTCTACCCCCGTGACCTCTGTAGTACGAACAATGCTTTGTTTACTGGGCGAGCGAAAAAGAAAACAAACAAATATTTCTATCGTTTTTTGAAAAATATCAAGGAAACACATCATATCTCAGTCCACAACGAGGTTCCGGCAGCGAACGCCAGAACATTATGTATTCCATTCTTATTCCAAACACAGCACATGGTGATGGAGGTTGTGTCGGTGCTCTGCCACACATACATGCCTCGTGCTGAAGTCCTGGCCTGAACGCAAGACCTCTGAAACTCGAGACGGTGATTAAACACAAAGACACGAACGAGGCTGACAGCTGCTCGGGTCCGCTCTCTTGTCCTTCTATCGCAACGCTGGGGGATATTTAAAGAAACAAAGCTTCGGAATGTTCGCACTGTCTTAAAAAAAAAACATCGCCGGTCCACCTGTAACGTAAAACCCGCGAGTCCATGTAGGGAGACGCTTATAAATGTCTTGGGTTTAATATTGGCGCTTCCCATCCAGCTCCATTTACAGACCAGAATCAACCACGCCTGGTTTCCCGTTCTGGTGTATCGTATCTTTATGGTCGGCGGAGCCAAGCAGGGTTACGAAATTGTCGTTATTTTTTTTTATGAGGTCAAATAAACCCGACTCAGGCTGATTCGAAACAGAAACTGCTCTTGAACGAACGAAAAGCTCGGGATAAGCGTTTGACGGAAATGTGGATACGATACTAGAAATAGTATTATTTCTAACGACTCGGGCAGCGTCACGCTTTTGCTTTCAGTTATACGCCGTTTCTATAAACGCAACTCCAATCTGCACTCATGGCTTTCATAATATCTGGGCAGCTTAGTGTTGATTTTAAAGAGAGAGAGAGAAAGAGAGATGGAGAATATCTTGGGAGAGATGCAAAGAGATGTGTTTCTTTAGTCAGCACAAGCTATGTTTGATAATTAAGCAAGAGTAGGGAATAGAGGGAAAGTGTCTCTTTATATAAAGGAAGGAGACGGGTCATATTATGGATTAACTGTCCTTCACTCAGAAAATATACATCCCCAGGCACTGTGGTGAATTATTAATTCATATTCTTCAAAAATAAAAGAAAGAAAGGAAAACAATATCGATGGGCGGCATCCTTTAATGACCTCATTAGGTTTGTGGTTTGCATTATGATTGCCGGGTTTTTTTTATAAGGGTTGCTCCAGGAGTGTACAGGAGGGATAGTTGACCTCTGAATGATTTCCTGTCACTTTCTCATAAACAAGAATTCTGAAGATGAACATTCTGTTATGCCCCTTCACTCTTGCATGCATGCAATTAGAGGGCGGGAAGACGGGAAGAATGTAAAGCAGACGCTCTGGAGGGTTAGACACCAGGACGAAGAGAGAGCGATGAAGAGCTCACGTTCTACAGGATGCTGCTGAAGTGGGCTGAGATGTGGGTGTTTTATGGGCTTGATCTTGGCCTTAAAACTCAAAAACGACACCCCCCACTTTTTTTTTTTATAGAGGGGAGGGTGTTCTAAATGTATTATTAAATGAACAAATAAATAAATAAACAAATCCCTAACAAAATTAATGAACTATTATTCCCAGCACATGTATCGCTTAACAATGTTCAAGCCAGATCAGTGATGAATAAATAGATGCAAATGTACCCCCCTGACCCGAGGAAGAAGCCGAGCATCTCACGGCCTGTATTTGGGCCGCTGATGTTTCTAGTGTTTATTTCATCACACCTAAGGCGTTTCTTTTTTTTTCTTCCTCCACCCCCCTCTCCCTTCACTCACCCCTCATATTTGCCCCCACCATGTGAGCGGGTTAAACCTCTCCTTGGGCGACGCAGACGTCTCCTCTACCTGCGTAACCCGCCGGCGATGGGGCTCAGATTGGACTTAATGTATCCCCAGCTGGAACGGTCTTGTTTAATTCACTTTCACAGAAACGGGACACGCCGGGGCTGAGCGGTCCCGCCGGAAAAGCTGAGGAGCAGCAGATTGAGCCTTCGTGCCTCATTTTGACAATGTTGCCATCCCCCCTAAAAAACAAAAAAAAAAATTCACTTTCCCTTCTGGCTCTTTATACGCGCTTAGTAAGGTGGAACACCCCTTCGGAGAAGATCTACAGTCATTGCTATGCATCATTAACAGAGACTGGGAAAGACAAGCAGGATGAGAAGAAAAGAAAAGTTTGTTCAGGAGCGAAAGATCTGCTCCGGGCCACCATCTACCCGCTGATAATAATAAGGAACGGGCGTTAGAGCACTGGTGTGCCACGAGCAGCACACGTACGATATAGCGATAATAATCTATAGTTAGGAATCAATGAGCTCAAATTCTATCACAACGATCCAGGAGTCGATTAGCCAAACATGGCAACCACAGTGGATGAAGGAAGCCTTATGGGCAGTCATTCGAAAAAAATAAAGCACTGTAAATGACACAAATATTATATGTCTTTCATGGAATCTGGAATCAAACTCTTTCTCTGTTTCTTGTCACTTTTTATTCTTAGTTTTTAGTTCATACATGGAGCACTTTTCTGGTTCGGATCTCAGCAGATCTGAGAGCGGATTCGATTTTGACCCTGCGCTTTGAATCAGTATCGCAGGGGGAAAAAATTGTGTACACGCTATAATTTGCTCTGCAGCTCTCAGCACGGACAAACACACACGGTTTAGCCATTGGGTAAATAATGGTGCACGATGACCACACGGGCATTGGCTGCACTCTTTTAGATGGTGTGTGTGTTTGTGTGTGCGGGAAGAAAAAAAAAAATAGGGGCCTCCCTGAGTACACCGTGGGCGAAGGGGGCAGGTTCAGAACCACCCCCATCTTTGATTGGCGTTCATCAGGAGCTCGGGTTAATAATGAATAGAAATGCGATTACAGCCTATCATAAAAAAGTTTTAAAAAGGGGACGCACCGGAGTAGAAAAAAAAAAAAAAAAGCCCCTTGCCCTTTGAAGCGGCTTTCTCGGAAACGGTAAAACGTGTTTTCGTCACGCGAACGGAACACAAGCACTCGTTCCTAAATTTCCGTCGCTGCGTGATTACTGCATAGAGCGTAAATCTAATCCTCATGTGCAAATTGCAAACGAATCAGTAGGGGTGATTATATGATTGTGCAGGTGATAGAAGGCTCAGTATGATATTAATAGTAAAAAAAAAATAAATCCTTCACGTTTTTACATAAACTGTAAAAATCATGTAAAAAAAAAAAAATTGTGCACCAGGAGGAGCGGAATGGGGGCGGAAAAGTTGGATACGAAGGGTCATGTGGCGTGATCGCTGGTGAAATGAACAATGTATCACACAGAACCTAAGGGTCTGGAGTCGAGCTCGAGCTCAGCCGTGCTGCGTACTGAGGCTGTTTCATGTAAAAAGAAAGAAAAAAAAGTTCATAATTAGTCCCACAGTGGCTAAATGTTAGAACAGAGATGGAAGGATAGAAGATAAGAGTGCTTTAACCTGAAGAAGCTGCTGCTTTTCTTTGCTCTCTCTCTCTATCTATCTCTCTCTCTTTCTCTCTCTCTCTCTCTCTTTCTCAGCAGGGGCATTATCTAGCTTTTCTTGCTGTGAACAAATTAAACACAAACACTAATTCCCCTCTCAGAAACCATGATTCTTGCTTACAGGCGAAAAGCGCAAGCCCTTTTTATTGAGCGATCTTTTTTTTTTTTCCTTTTTTTTTTCTCCTTCTTTCAAATACAATAATTAGCAATTAAAATCAGCATTATTTGTACCGTTTTCGTTAATAAGCTTAAAAAAAAAAAGACAAGACAAGACAAAAAAGCTTTAAATCTTATTTGAATGCACACAGCGTCGGGAAATTTCCAGTGTGAAAATCTGGCAACGTGCGAACCCACGTTAATCAGGACGTCAAACATCGAGTTTTTAGATTATGCTTTCTAGTAAAAAAACAAAAAAAAAACAAAAGAGTGACGGAGCATGTTTTATTTCTCCGTATTCTAGGGGCGGAGCAGAGGTTTTGTAATCGGTCGCCTCTTCATAAATCCCTCCCCCTTCCATCCAGAGCTTTGCCCACCTGGTGTCAACCCAGAGGTCAGGGAGAACGTCCTCGCCGGCCCTCGTGAAGGACTCGATGCTCCTTCTACAGACCTCATTACACACTGAACAATCTTCCACCCCTCCTCCGTACTCTCTCGCTCTCTCTTTCTCTCCCCACTGGCCATGTTCTGTTTCTTTCTCGGGGCTGGATCCGTTTTTGATTATTGTGCCAGTGCCAGCTGGCTCATTAGCCCGAACTGAGCGAGTCCAGGCACTTCCTCAGATTGCGTGGTGGCATCAGGGGAAGGGTCCAGACACGGATGCTCTCCCCCTCGACCTCGGGTCGAAGAAATTAATAATAGATCGTCTTTCTGATCGCAATCGGTTCTTGAGCACCTCATACGGAACGCCCGCAAGCATTTTAGCCGTAGACCGTCGGATCGCATTCGGAGTCTGACCACATGTTCTGTGTTTATATCCATTTTTAAAAGAAACTATTATTGAAATCTTGGACATTATCGGCCATATCTACAAGATTTAACAAGATTTCGCAGAGCAAGAATGAATAAAATGAGCAATAAAATACAAAACTTTAGGTTCTGTATTTCTGCATATGATTATCTCAGACAATCGTTTAGAACTTGGAAGCCCACAATTGTAAGAAAGTCTATGGATGTAGTAGCATTGAATTTTCCCTTCACTTAAACTAAGAAATCTGTTCCAGCATCACAATGGCCCTGTGCACGGCTGCATGAAGATATACTAGAAGATTTTGGAAGTCATGAGTGGCCTGCTATAGAGCTCTGACCTCAAATCTATGGGCTGAACTGGAGCGCTGATGATCTCCAGGCGTCTTCACATCATCTAGATCAATACCTGATTTTACTAACGCACTCGTTTGCCCTTGAATGCGCACAAACACACTGGTGAAACATCTTCCAAAGAAGAGTGGAGGTTATTATAAGAGCAAATGGGTTGGAGCATATGTTCGGGCCAACTTTTCAAACCAATAATTACCAGTATATTCATTTTTATAATAAAGCTAATGTAGGATGCAAAGAAATCTCACACTTTTATCATTTGTGTCTCCTCTTCCTCTTAGACGTGAAGAACTTGGAGAACTTCCACCTGGTGGAGAGCGTTCAGGAGCAGGTGAACGCAGCCCTGCTCGATTACGTCATGTGCAACTACCCTCAGCAGACGGATAAATTCGGCCAGCTGCTGCTCCGGTTGCCCGAGATCCGCGCCATCAGCCTGCAGGCCGAGGAATATCTATACTACAAGCACCTGAACGGCGACGTCCCCTGCAACAACCTGCTCATCGAGATGCTGCACGCCAAACGCGCCTGAACGAAGCGCCTGAACAACCACGGCACGCACGCACTGCTCCCAGATTACACCCTTCCAATCCAGCATCATCAGCAGCCACAGCATCGAAAAAAAAAAACACACGTACACTCAGATGCCTCCGCACTTCACCGGGCGGTACGCTGCACGGTCCGTGTGGTCCGGGCTTAAATTTCAGAAGAAACGGGAGTCATGTAAAAAAAAAAAAACACTTGAAAACGAGTTTTTGGATGATTAGAGGTGGGGATGGAGGTGGAAATCCATTTATTCCTACCCCCCCATTCTAAACAGTGATGTAACGATGTTCTGATCTATTGGTACACTTTAAACATCACCTGATCATCATTTCCGCTCAAAGCACGACGTGTCGAGGGTCGAGACCCTTCTCCTCCAAGACCCTGAGATGTCTTTTCATTATGGCAGCCGGTCGCATGGCTTCCATTCATGACAGAGCTGTAAGAGAGAAGGCACCAGGATCATGTCACTTGAACCAAAAGAGCAGATGTAATGACTTATGAACAACTAAACATACTGTTCATCTAGCAGGACTTTTCACTTTTCACTCGCGGACAAAAAAAAAATATTTTCTTTCAAAAAAAAAAAAAAAAAATTCATTTATGAACTTTGGACCTCCAGGACCTGTTCTTTCATTTCTAAGTTATTAAGCAGTTATGTCTATCAGGACGATTTCACCCACGAACACCTCGTCATCACGCGGAAGACGCTGTTGCAGAGCCGAGATGAAGAAATACTGCCTCCTCAGTCCAAAACCAGACCAAAGCCTGCTGCAGAACAAACACATACAACACAATGAACAGCAAAAAAACTTTTATTTGTCAGTATTATGTGAGTCTTGCCTTATTTTATTACCATGCTAGCTAACTGTGCTGATGTGAACTATAATATGTAAAAGAAATATATATATATATATATAGTAATAATGTAATACAACTAAGCAGGTGTTTACATTGATGTGGTCATGTCGGAGAGAACTGTGACGTAAATCGGAAAACCCGATGTGAGCCAAAGCTTGCAAAGCAATGAATTCTTATATCAGAAAAAAAAAAAAAAGGAAAGAACAAAAGAATAGAAAGAAATGCGTTCCTCCGGTTTGCTTTCTTTTTCACTGTGTACAGTTTGCATCTTTTGACCAGTACTTAAAAATGTCGTGAGACACTAAAATCACAAAGGAGTCTTTTTTTAAACTGCTTTTTTTGTTTTTTGTTTTCATCTGATTTTATTTTGCTTTTTAAATGTATTTCACTGCTTACGCATCAGCATAATTTATTGTGTAATGCATTTTACCCATGTGGGTGTGTGTGTGAGTGTGTGTGTGTGTGTGTGTGTGGGTGGGTGTGTGTGTAAGCACAGGGGACGTCAATAATGATGTATTTGTACATTAAAAAGCATGTTTAAGAAAGAAAAAAAAATGTATATACACAAGCCAAGAAGGAGACCCATCTGTGATGAGAGGAGCGTCCGAGTGAAGGAAGTCATGTGACCTGTGGCACCAAATTATCTTTTCTCCCCCCCACCAACTGATTTCGTTTTCATCTCGGGCGCGATTGTGTTCTATACCAAAGACATCGTATGCCCTTTGACTTGCGTGCAACCGATGAGCAGATGTTTTGAAGTCGGCTGCTGGTCGGAACGCCGGTGCGGAGGGATGGTCTTACACCGATATCGGGTCATGGTTAGTGTTGGAACAGTGATCATTCTGGACGTCAATGAAAGTCCGCCTCAGTTTTCCGTGGAAGTAATTATGGTGGTCTCGCTATATTTATTGAATTTTGACATGACGGGAAAAAAAATAAAAAAGCTCTTTACTTTGTATATATTAGCGTCATACGTCCAGTAAAATTTCCTTCTCTTGAATCCCCCAAATCCTGCTCAAGATCATGCAGTGGGGACCTGCTATAGGTACAATTTTAATACAAAGTGTTTTCACAGTTTGTATATTCATGGTTTGATACACTACATGAACAAAAGTTTGTGGACACCTGACCATGTATGGTTTTTAGAACATTCCAAATTGAGACTTTTCTGGGAAGATGTTGAGATTTTGTGGGCGAGGTGAGAAGGCCTGAGTGAAGAGCAGGCCACTCGAGATCTTAGACATCTTCCAATCCATATAAAGCATGTCTTTATGTGCACCAGGGTCTCGTGACTTAAATTCGGTTGTTTAAAAAAAAAAAAAAAAAAAAAAACATGGCTTGAACGGTCAGGTGTTCCAATACTTTTAATCGTAGGATGTGTTATAAATATATACATCAAAATATATTCAATATCTTGAAAGCTTGAATGAAGAGCGATTGTTGTCTCACGTGACATGATCGGTTTTGGGATTATTATTCGTCTCTGTGGTACCATGCGTCGGCCTCTACATGTAAAGATGGTGAGCTCCTTGACACATCCCTGAATGCCAAATCCTGATCCACGTCCTCCCATGGAGAGTTTCCTGACACACTCCTGCACCACACCTGTCCCTCGTATTTCAATGGAATGACATCAGATGAAAACGATTCCTCATTTTATATTTACAGAACAGATAATAATCATGTACAAATATACACACTGCATTTAGTTACACAGAAATTGAAATCAGGATGATGATCAAACAGCGAATGTATTAATACGTACAGACGTAAATGATATTTTTGAAAATTGGGACAAATAAAAAAATAATGAAATACGGAAAGACGTTTCTGGGTTATAGGGCTTTATTAAATGCCAGTGTTCTTGGAAACAAAATTACAGTATATGGACAAAAGTATTGGGACACCAGTAGCTGGAGGGACACAATTGAATTGGACGTCTTTTAAAATGGTAGTGTTGAATTTTCCGTTTACTCGAGCTAGGAGACCTGAGCCTGTGACAGTATGACTAAAGCCAGCGACATAGAAGATGTGGAAGATCTTGAGTGGCCTGCTATAGAGCTCTGACCTGAGTGCACCACCAAAATCTTCTCGCATTTTTCTACTGCACATCTGAATCACACCCTTGTGGATTAATGGGTTAAAAAATGTTTACAAACACAACTGGAATAAAATCGAGATCCTCCCACAAGAGCAGAGGTTATTATAACAGCACTTAACTGGGGAATACATTTGGAAGTAGATGCCTAAAAAGTATGAATCTTATGGTCAGGTGTCCACATACGTTTGTCCATATAGTGTTAAAAAAATAGTAACAGTTGTAGGATGAATACAGTACAAAGTCTACACAGTGGCAGGTTTTTGTGATGGAATAGAAATATTTTTTTTTCACCTTGATTGCCTTAAAAAAAAAAAAAAAATAAAAAAAATTGGATCTGAGCTCTGGCTTTCCATTCCAAAATGTTATCTTCTTCTAAACCATTCCTTTTGATCTCATGTGCATTGGGCTGTTATTGTGGTGAACTTCTTTCTGACTGGTCTTCTGAACTATCCCTGACAACTATCTTTGTCCTGAGTCCTGCCATGAAGCTTCCACCACCATGCTTCACTGTGGATATTGTGCACTTTAGGTGAGGTGTTGCCTCTTTTTTTCCCCTTTCTTTTGTGTGTCTTTTTGCCCATTATTTCAGAACAGGATTTGCTCAGTATTCCTGCAGCTCAATGTTGCTGTAGGTCTCAGCAGCCTTTTCCAGGGCTGATCAGAATTCGTTTACGAGATGACGTGTATTATTCCCTTCATCCAAAGCGTCTTACAGTGATCTTATTTGTACAAGTGAGCAGTTGAGGGTTAAGAGCCTTGCTCAAGGGCCCGCATGCGGCAGATAGAACCTTCTGATCATAAGCCTGAACTGCACTTCCCTAGAAGTAATGAATTTTGAGCATGAGTTTGAAGGGGACTGGTTGATTCTAAACGCTGCCTTGAACATTAAATGCTTCACCTGAATTTTGTTTCATGGAGAAGAAAATCTGATAAATTTTTTGACCACAAAATACCTGCAATTTTACATTTTTATATCTATTGTAAATATAAGAGCTTAGAAAGAAGTGTATTAATGTTTACACGCAGTGATCACAGATTTTAAAAAAAATGAGAATGAAACAAACAAGTCAGACATTTCATCTGAGATCTATATGAAGAAGATGTGAAGAATCGGAGCTGCAGCTAAAACTCGCTGCTGTGCTGCTTTGGATACGAGTTAAACACGTAGCACGAGTGCCGCTCAGAGCCCATGGGAACATGGAGACTCCACGAATCTGCTTTTCTGTCACCAGAGTGGATCCTGTTATCCTTAAACACAAACAAAAATACATAGAGATGAATGTGAATTAGTAGCAGCAAAAGGAAGTGCTTCATAAATGTATGAAGACTGTATGAACGAGTCATGGTGTATGAAAGCTCTATACATTGAAGGAGGTCGGAGTGATCAGCTGTTCAATAAACAAAAAAATATTTTCAATAACTTTAAATATTTGAAATTGCGGTGAATTATTAATGAACACTTTTGACTGAGCCAGATGTTGCTATGTGACAAAAATATACCCGAATCACTGTGTATTTAGTTAAAAAAAATTTTTTTTAAATATATAAAGTTGTAAGTGTTGGGTTAGGGTTAAGATTTAGGATTTAAATCAGGGTTAGGATTTAGTGTTAGGATTAGGGTAAAAATTTGGGTTGGTTAGGGCTAGAAAGAGAGTTAGGAGTAGGGATGGGTTGGAGTTAGGAGTAGGGTTGGGTTAAGGGTTGGAGGTGGGATTAGCAGTTAAGACTGGGGCTAGGTTTAGGGTTTTGGCTATAGATATAGGCCTAGTGGTAGGCCTAGGAGTAGGATTAGCGGTTAGGATTGGGGCTAGGTTAAGGGTTTAAGGAGTAAGGACTAGTGTAGGGCTAGTGTAAGAGTAATTAGAGTGAGAGCTAGCATTAGATGTAGGGTTAGCGTTAGATGTGGGGCTAGGGGGAGTTAAGGTTAGAGTTAAGGTTCAGGTTTGTGGTAGATTTAGGGCTAGGCCAAGTTTAGAGATGGGGCAGGTTAGGGTTTGAGCTCGGGGGAGGGTAAGAGTTAGCGCAAGTTATGGCTAGTAAGCAAACATTAAAAAAAAAATGCTCTTGATGCTATTATAGGCCCATTAGGGCGTGACTCCCGCTGCCCCATGCGTGCTCTGTGAGCATTTTCACAGGAAGACAATCATCGAGCAGGACAGACAGTGACAGCGAATTATGTTTGTTTAAAAATGGATGCAAAATCTTGAATGTTGGAATTCTATTTATAAAACATTTCCATGCGCAAACGTGAAATGTAAGTGCAACTGCTGTACCCAACACACCCCAACAAAGGTATGAACTGCAACACTATATGCCAGATGTCACTATGTTGATCATGTTCTTGCTTTACATACTGCAAATTTGCAAATTACCAGTATTCACGGTGTGTGACTTCACACGTTCACATGTTTCCAGATGTTTGTCTTTAGTCAAGTTTTTTTTATGGTGGAAAAAAAACTACACAATGTCTGAAATTTTTTTGAAAACAAGTTTAAAATGTTTAGAAAACTTTAGATCTCATCCTAACACGTTATTAGTGCAAACTGCTGATATAAAGTATAAGTATTAAGTTGTTTTAAAGCGTTTTTGATTGCTAGACTAAAAGTTTTCCCAACGTGCACAAAAAAAAAAATAATAACAAATAAACGCACGAGATTTGAAACGAACTACAGCGAAGGTCGTCGTCTTTCATTTAAATACATGTATTATGTATAAGTTTGTCTCAAAACAGGGACACCAAAAACACTGCTATGTATTTTCAATCAGTATTAGTCATTAGGGAGGGAAAAAGGGAGGAGATGAGGGGGATTTAAGTACCTGAAACTCGCTTTCAGACATTCCATTAATTACTTGGACAATGGCGCAACTTTAGAAGCACTATTTTCTATTTCAGGACCAAAAAAAAAAAAAAACAGGGAGACAGAGAAAGAGAAGAGGAAAAAAAAAAAAAAACAACGCGTACGTATTCAGCCCCTTCATGCTATACTGGCACTTAAATCCTACAGACCTTCCATAAAAAAAATAAAAAAAAGACTCAAGGTTATGTACGATTGAAACCCCCACCCCCACCCCCCCACACACACAAACAACCACTTCAGAAATCCATTTAGAGTCAGCGCAGGAGCATCTAATTCAAACATGTTGTTCTGTTAAAATGGTCGCGCTCTGTCTTCAAAAACTCTCCTTCTTCCCACTCATGTTGATCTGGCCTCTCGATTAAACTCCCATCTTCTGAAGCGAAGACACTATTACAGGAGACCAGATGCTTTGTTCAAACAGGCAGTTAGATGCACAAAAATGACCTTTTGTTGTCAGAAAAGTTTGGCTGCTGGGGTAAAAACACGCCGGCTGGCTCGGATGAGGAAGACGATGGAGCGCGTTCCCTATGCAAAACCGAGCTGCTCGTCCTATCGCTGAACGAGATCAGAATAACTGTCTGTTTTTTTCTTCTCCCAATTAAGTGATGAACTTTCCTGCCGCGTGGAACGAGAAATGGCCGCGCTGAAAGGTGAAACGTGGTGATGTGCAATTATTCAGAAATGAAAAAAACAAAAAAAAGAGAAAGAAATGTGCAAATACTCCAAAGTTGCCTTTGGAAAAATGCAGCCCTTCCAAATGAGAGCTGGGCACATCCAAGGTCAGAGCTTCATTGTGTCTCGTCCAATTGAATCCAAGCAGATTCAATGCTTGAGTGTTTCTTTGTCGGCTGACAATGGCAGCGCGGTCTTCAGACGCAGCGTGTTTGATAAATCGGCTTCATAATGTCACTCAAGGTCGCCTCAGGCGGCCTTGAGGGCCAAGTGTGTGTGTGTCTTTACCAGCGAGAATAAGATGTCCTGGCTCTCTTTACCGTCGCGCAGATCCAAAATTTTTACCCACATCCTGATGCCTCCTCACAAGGAATTGTCCAGTTTATGAGGAACAACCTGCGCATTCAGACAGCCAATCACGTGGCAGCGGTGCACAATGCATAAAATCATAAAAAAATGCTGATTTGCGTAAATTAAAAGGTGCCATGGATGTTGTAGATGAGTTGGTTTGGGTTTTTCTAGAAACTTCCGATCTGTGTGGTCTCTAGAGTTTATACAGAATGGTGCGAAAAACAAAAAACATCCTGGAATCCCCAAACTTTAGTCAGCAAAAAAAAAAAGAAGAATCTGAGGCGATCCAGGCTAAAAGAAAAACAAAAGCTATCATCCGCCTTAATATTTGAATGCGAGGTACGTATCATTTTCCGCTCACGATGCTCGTAAAGAGCAATTAACGTGATTGGCTGAGAGGATCAACTCAATGAATGTGTACAGGTGTTCACAGCTTACATGTATAACAACTATCCTCATAATACCCCCCCCCATCCCATATGATGGACTTGTATATACCACCTGCTGGTCTGAAGCTCAGAGATCAAAATAGAACAAGCAGGAATGCATTCAGCGGCAGAATCACAAATCAGATTGAAAAAAATAACTAAAAACGAGCAATTCACCTCAAATTCTTTCAGGTTGCGTCTGGCATGAAGTTGAGTTTAGCAAAAAATAAAAAAATAAAGCCAGAAGGACACGTTGGAAAGTGTCGCATTTTTTAAATAGTTTATTGACCAAAGATTGAAAAGAATGCTGTCAGGTAGCTCCAAAAATGCCATTTTCACATTCATAGAGTTTTTTTTTTTTTTTTTCCTCACCACCAAGTACAGTATGCAGAATTTCTATGAAGGATAATGAGGAGCTGAATTTAAGGCTAGATGTTGTCCTTGATTTATTCTTTTTGCCGCACTAATGCGCTAGGCGCGTCTTTAAACGCCGCCGGTTTGCCTCGAACGCATATCTCTGAAACCCGGGCATTTCGCACAAAAGACAATGGCGCAGAAAGACAAGGCGACGAAGAAGAGAGATCGACGAAACTTAAAAGCCGGAGATACGAAGAACATCCGAATTCTTGTGGCTTTTATTGATTTTGTCTCCACAAAAAAAAAAGTGTTAAGCTTTCGCCTTGTTTTTTTTTTTTTTTTTGGACAAACAGCTGTTCGTAAACACCAGATAGGAAACAAGCACTTATTTAGTCTGCCAGGAGCTCCTTGGAGACTGTGCGGTGGTGGCGTCCCAACTGCAGCTACTTGATATCACAGGCCTGTGTGAGCCGAGTGAACATGACACACTCGAGAAAAAAAAAAGAAAGAGCCATATCACATGGGCTGGAGCTCTGGACCATCAAAGGGAATGAGAATAGAGCTCTGGGGACCTGCATCTGTTCTACCATGCCGAGGCTGGATCTCATCACCTGCTGAGAAAACAGGCCAAACCTGTCAAGCTGTCATTGACCTGTGTCAGGTTTGACCACCCCCCCCAACACTCCTGACACTGATTTGCTTGAGAGTGCGCATGTAACGTGTATGTACTTGACAGGAGGTCTCGTGTCTCGGCTCTGTAGCTTGGTGTATTAATGTTAAGCATAAGTGATTGGCTGTTAGGGAGTTCGGCGATGACGGCTTTTTCAGCAATTAGACCTTTCCTTAGTCTCAATCAGGATAAGTGCAACCTGTACAATGGAGTGCAACAGTTGATCCAAAACGCATTCGATATATCCATGACTTGTTGTATCTATTGTTTTGTTTTTTTTCTCCCCCCAAAAAATCATAACTCCTGTCTTCTTTGGAAAGCTACCATACAGTATTTCACTCTAGGTCCATCTATTATCAAAGACCAGCAAAAGCCACTACTGATAGGATGCACCTTTGTGCCTTATTATGATGAAGCCTGGAGTTAAGGAAAAGAATTCTGATCCATGAATCCCGGACATAGAAAGAACAACGTCTGCAGCTCTAGCAGGTGAATTAGATCAATAGATTTTTTTTTTTCTCCACAGACACAAAAAAAGACAGACTTCAATGTAGGGCGAAGAAAAAAAAATGCTTCTGGCAATAGGGAGTTAGAGTGAGCTACCGAGACTGAGAGGAAAAAAAAAAAATCCTGCTCAGACTAAACACGATCTTGTGCACTTTGCCGAGCTCTGATCAAACGTTGCCACCACTTGGCAGGGACTGGTTCGATCAAATTTTGAAAGACTGTGATGCAGAAATTATTGTAATGCATCATGGAATTATTTGGCACTCTATCAAGTGCGGTTTACGGTGATGCAGAGGGGCAGCAACGCCGCCTCACAGCTCCAAGGTTTTTCATTCGATTTGTAGGGAAACACAGACTTTTTAAAAATGAGACATTGGTTTGTTTGGTGTCTGTGCTGAGGTTCTGTCTGGGTTCTCTCCTTGCTCATGTGGGTTTCCATTTAATTCCATTAAATTGGCTTCTTTAAATTCCCCTTAAGTGTGAATGAGATTTTGATGTGTGTGTGTGTGTGTGTGTGTGTGTGTGTGTGTGTGTGTGTGTGTGTGTGTGTACTTGATGCCCTGCAGTGGACTGGTTTCCCATTCAGAGTTCCACCGTCAGTGTTCTTTGGAAAGATTCCAGATCCACCACAACACTGAGCAGGATAAGAACATGAGCATGAATGAAGGTGACAAGTGGAACAACAGCACGTCTCCTCCCACACAACACAAGCGATCAGGGGTCAAGCATTTCGCATCTCTGTAGAGCGCATGCCTGTGGCATTTTCACCACTGGACTCTCGAATGTGCAACATTTTGTTCACTTGCTGCAAATGTGCATGCTGGGATGTTTTCGGCAAACCGTGGATCTAAAGAGTAGTCATTTCGAGGTATCAGAGACTTCCAGGCAGATTTGGTGGACAGAATTTGATTGCTTCTCACTATACTTTGCAAGTAGAACTTGGACAGCCACACTTTTTCCAGTTCTACTGGAAAGTTCTATGGAGTTTTCGTCATTTGTTGTTGTTTAAGCCATTTTGGCAGAGCTTTGGAGGTATGCTTAGGGTCATCATCTTTCTGGAAGACCCATTTGCGACCAAGTTCAAGATCTTTCTGAACGTTTGCTTCGGCGTTTCATCAGTGGTCTTTGTATTAGAGGCAATACCACGTTAGAGAACACAGGAGAACATTTACATTTACAGGAGTTGAACTATACAACTCCTCCCTCTGAGAGTTAAACAGCTGGTCCATGATATTGATAGTGGAGATATGGGTATATTTATTATATAGATTTTCATGCCACATTCATATATTGTTAATATCTTGGCCAGTTATGTGAAAGAATCACAGTGCAACATTAACAATAAGTTACATTAGTGCAAAACTTTTATAACTATTTGCTGCCACAAGTTTATTTTGATTTAATATATAACTTCATGTGTATATTTTTTTCAACATACTTATTTTTATTTGACTTACAATCTGTATTTTAATCTTTTTGTGAGCAACCAAACAATTTCCCTACAGGATCAATAAAGTATTTTGTTTATGGCCAGCCAGTTCGGTATTTTTAAACTGACCAGAGAAGATGATGATGAAGATCTTAAGTCTGGCTTTTTTTATGCAAGTTTTGAAGTAGGTACCACTCAGGTACCTCAGTCCTTCACCAGTCCTTTACTGTTGTCTTGGGATTCATTTAAACCTTCCTAGGTGTTCCTAAAGTTTCCTAGAAGCTTTCCATATGAAGTTCATTTGTGAACTGCAATGTTTCTCTGAGGTTGCGATAGAGTTGACTTTTTGCCCGAAAAGGCATAGTAAGGTGTATTACAGCCACAAAAGTGCCTTTAAATATCCCCTAGGGTCTAAAAGTGACTGACCAGCATGAATTCTGACTACAGAATATGAGCATTAGGGTCATCTTTATAATAAAGTTTTCATTTTGTTATATCAAAGTGAAGGTTTCGTTGTTTTATGGTCGGGAACTGTGCAGATAGAAGTAGTTCTGAACAAGAAAAATAAAAAAATGATATCTCTATTTAAAAGAAGATTGCTCGCTTTTTGAACACCCTATTCCCTATTTGCTGTTAATAATAACAACCTCCATCCTTCAGGGAAGAAGTTTGAAGTGTGGACATTTGTGCTAATTTAGCAACAAGAGTGTTAGTAAAGTCACAGGCACTGGTGTAGGAGGAAATGAGGGTGTAATCAGCATTTTAAATTCATCCAAAAGGGTTTGAATAGAGTGAAGTCAGAGCTATAAATGACAGAAAAAAGACATTTTATACAATTGTGTGCCTTGAATTCTGTGGTAAAATTTTGGTAAAGAACCACACACACACACACACACATACACACACACACACACACACACACTCACCGGCCACTTTATTAGGTACACCTGTCCAACTGCTCGTTAACGCAAATTTCTAATCAGCCAATCACATGGCAGCAACTCAATGCATTTAAGCATGTAGACATGGCCAAGACGATCTGCTGCAGTTCAAACCGAGCGTCAGAATGGGGAAGAAAGGTAATTTGAGTTGTTGGTGTCAGACGGGCTGGGATTTTTACGCACAACCATCCCTAAGGTTTACAGAGAATGGTCCGAAAAAGACCCACAGTTCTGTGGGCGCAAAAGCCTTGTTGATGCCAGAGGTCAAAAGAGAATGGCCAGACTGGTTCGAGCTGATAGAAAGGCAACAGTAACTCAAATAACCACTCGTTACAACCGAGGTATGCAGAAGAGCATCTCTGAACGTACAACACGTCAAACCTTGAGGCGGATGGGCTACAGCAGCAGAAGACCACACCGGGTGCCACTCCTGACAGCTAAGAACAGGAAATTGAGGCTACAATTCGCACAGGCTCACCAAAATTGGACAATAGAAGATTGGAAAAACGTTGCCTGGTCTGATGAGTCTCGATTTCAGCTGCGACATTTGGATGGTAGGGTCAGACTGGTGGTTCAGGCTGGTGGTGGTGGTGTAATGGTGTGGGGGATATTTTCTTGGCACATTTTGGGCCCATTAGTACCAACTGAGCATCGTGTCAACGCCACAGCCTACCTAAATATTGTTGCTGACCATGTCTATCCCTTTATGACCACAGTCTACCCATCCTCTGATGGCTACTTCCAGCAGGATAACGCGCCATGTCATTAAGCGCGAATCATCTCAAACTGGTTTCTTGAACATGACAATGAGTTCACTGGTGATGTGGCCTCCACATTCAACAGATCTCAATCCAATAGAACACTTTTGGGATGTGGTGAAATGGGAGATTCGCATCATGGATGTGCAGCCGACAAATCTGCAGCAACCGCATGATGCTGTAATGTCAATATGGACCAAAATCTCTGGGGAATGTTTCCAGTACCTTGTTGAATCTATGCCACGAAGGCAGTTCTGAAGGCAAAAGGGGGTCCAACCTGGTACTAGTAAGGTGTGCCTAATAAAGTGGCCAGTGAGTGTATATATAGCTAACATGGAATTGTGTGACAGTCACTCTATCTATCTCTGTCTCAGTATTACTGTATTATATTATCTATAATAACAGATAATACATTGAATAAACTCTTGCCCATATATACAGTATATATAATACACTATATATATATATATATATATATATCACTGAGCAAGATCGAGATCCAGCTCTTTGTGATGAAGAAAAAAAAAAAAAAGTCAAACGTTACGGCTGAATGTTATCATTAAGCTCCGTTGTACTTTCGTGCACGAAGGTAACGGAGATCACGAGAACGAAAACGGGCACAAAGCAGCACTTTAATGAAGAAATATCTCAAATGAAAAGCATGTGAAGTGATATGGACTAAATGTCAAGAGCTTTATAATCGAGGTTGAAAAAAAAAAAAAAACAGGCTGGAGAGACTTCGTTTTGTCGCTGTTCGTAATTGCGGCAGCCATAATATAATACACGAATACTGACAGAGAGAGAAAAAGAATGAGTGAGGTGACGACTGTCACACAATCCCGTGTCAGCTTTGTCATGTCACACTCTTCTGCACATGCTGACTTTGCCTCATGGTATGCGTAACAACCGAGAGGTCACATCCAGGTTGGTGTCCTGCAGATCTAATGGATTTATCTCGAGCTCCTGACCCGCACTGGAGGTAAACAGGAAAATGCTTGCAGGAAGGAAGTGCTCCATTTTTTTTATACAGCTGTAGACCTGCTGAACATGAACATGTTGCCAATATACTAATAATCGAGTAACAGAAAGGATCTGCTCAACATGTACTCTAAAATACATCAGTGGTTTATATATACGATGCGTTTGTCCGTCATGCATACAAAAAATAGAGATATCATTTTAAGATAAAGACCATATCTCATTTCGAGACTCGTTTATCGAAAAATCAGAAGGATTCCTGAACTCCTGATCTCTCAGAGGGTCGCCCGCTTTAAAACACTGGGCCGGAGGTCAATGCACGGCCTGTAGGAAGTGATTTCATGAGTGAAAAGATGTCAGCTTGTTTTCCTTTTCTCCTTTCCTGTTGTGCTCCGATGGTCGCTTCCTCTCTAGCGGGGTGTTGCTCACCAATCCGCCCACGCCACGGGGCGGAAATGTCCGTCACACACGCACGATGGTTTGAAAAGGGGGGTGGTGGTGTTTGGGGGGGCGTGGGCGGAGTCAGGGCGGAGGAACAGCTCTATATAGGGGTTCTGCATGACTGATTAATCAATGCTCACTCACCAGGATGAGTGTTTCCTTCCTGGCTTTTTTATCTCTCGCATATTTCAGAGCCATTCACAAAACACGCGTGCGGGCGGCCAGGGCACGGTGACTTACACCGGTGTTGTTTATAATGGATGAGTGGCTAACAGAGCTCTGAATGGTGAAGCTCTCACAAGAAGGAGGTACGGTGAACGTGTTATTCACTATAAGGACAAAAGTATTTGGACTTTGAACTTCTTCACACATATGTTGTTCTTCCCAGACCACAAAGTTGGATAGTTAGATATCTTTTGACACTTGAACTAGGAGACCCAAACCTGTGCATAACCACGCTTTTGGGCATTAAGCCATGCTATGCTATGCTTTACACAGGGTGGAAGATGTAGAAGATCTTGAGTTAAAGATCTCTAGCGGAACATCTTCCCAGAAGAATGAAGGTTATTACAGGAGCAAATGAAGACTGAAGGTAGATTGGGATAGGATGGTCAGTTGTCCACAAACTTTTGGCCAGAGATGTTGTGATAAATATGAAAAGCTCAGAAGCTGGTGCTGGTGGTCTGGCCTTCTTCCTGTGCTGTGATTCAGGTGCCTGCGGCAGCCGTGACACAAGTCGCTCGCCGTTCTCTTCCTCCCCTCGCTGAAAGATTAGTAGGAGCAAGTGTCCTGTCAGTGACGGCCCCCAAGTCGCAGGAAATAACATCAGTGGCGGGCCGCGTCTAACGAGGATGTGAGACGCCCCGATGGCACATTAACGACCGGCCTCAGACGACCGGCTGCGTCTCCAGAACAAAAGAAAGCGCAGCTGCTTTGATGAGAATCGGTTTGAATGGGAGACCGGCGATAACAATAACACGGGCACCACTTCAAAGCATTTCGCTGCACTCGGGTTCGCTGCTTTTTGTCCTTATAAAACGCTAAAAAAATTTGCTGTTTGCATGTCGTACATTCTCGGGTTATCGAACAGAATTCGAGAGAAGTCTCTTCCCCTGGTCTAAAAACAAAAAAAAAAAGAGAAGACCTCTCGTGTGTCAGGGAAAGTGAGCAGGTGTGAACGAAACGTGTAGAGTAACGTGCGTGCGAATGGGGAGATCTTTGTGTTGTGTGTGTGTAAGCAAGAGAGAGAGAGAGAGAGGTCCTGTGGCTGACAGCGGGTCCCTTGTCAGGATATGTAACCGCACACTGCCAAAACAGGAAGCTCACTACTCCCTTGGTGACTGACACACCCTGGCTCGCTGGTGGAAGTCCACACAGAGTCCAGGCCTGGGCTGCGAGAGATCTCGTTCAAAGTCTCGTCTCTCAAAAAATGACGAGAATCGCAAGGCAAGCGTGTCGTCCGGGTCTCTGCAGGTCTTCCTCGTGGTCGCAATTTAATACTTACGTGTTACTAATACACGTCAGCGATCCAGAAATAATTTTCCTTGCGTGTATTTGTTTGTCTTTTATATTCGGTGGGTGGATTCGAAAATGGGGAAAAAAAAAAATGAAAGGCTGAAGGACACAGAAGGCCCAAATTATATGAATGTATGAGGTACTCTGCGTCAAATGGAATCAATATGTCGAAATTTCAGCACGAGGATGAAAACAGCAAACATCGCAGGACATGCATGGTGCCGTTTGCGGGACTGTTTTGGCACAGCTGAGAACGATCAGCGATCGTGCGTCTGGGGATCGCTACAACGGCGATTTGTGCAGATCGTTCGTTCGTTCGTGCCCCGGCGAGTATCGTTACGACCCCAGGACCCCCGACTCGGTTTCTTCGCCCTGTCAGTGCTCCCTCTGGACTACTGCGACCTTGTTCATGGAGTGAAGTTCCTCGAGCTCAGATTGATTCAATACCACTAGTAATACCCTTGAGTGAAGTTAAAAGTGTATACTTTTACTACTAGTCACTGAATTTTGATTGCAAGTCAACATGAATAATCGAGTCTGGGATAACAAACTCGTTGTGGCTCCATTTAAACCTGGATGAAGTCAAAAAAGATTTTTCGTTTGCTTGCCACCAGAGGGCCACTGCCCTTGATATCCCTTTTTTTTAATGAATAGAACTGAGTGCATTCTTTTCAATAACAGAACCGGCTCAAACCGGAATCGACTGTCTGGGTGCTATTCCTGAAAGCACGTATGAAGTATTTGACTGCTGAAAAGCTACAGCTTCATGTTTGAAGCGGGACGGTGAAGGCTTACCTGCCTAGTCGTGTGAGTGGTGTGAGTGCCACAAGCCAGACAGCTGAGATCTTCTTTCAGGCTGTCACGGACACAAGGGATGGAGAAATGCCCTGTGGGAGTGGGACAAGGTCACATGATGAGTCGGTGAGACAGCTGACGTCGGACGTCGTAATAACGTGAAAACGGCGAAAAGCTTGTGCTGTTATGTTTTCATGATTGGAAACTATGATGATAATACAATGTGTGGGGCGATTCAGTGTTCCTGATCCACCTAGTGGCATGTTTTCTGGAGGTAGGATGGAGCTCAGAGGAAAACCAGACAAACACACACTAAAATAAAACTCTGCACAGACCAGAGTATCGCATTTTGGTGCTGTGAGGAAGCGACTGTGTGTCTTCAATCATGGCACTTTTGACCACAGGCTGCAGGAAGGATCCTACATTACTGAGTCATTATGAGCCTTCAGATACACTGTATGGACAGAATTATTGTGAAAACCTCACATTTCCAGCCATATGGGCTTCCCCAAACTGTAACCACAAACATAGAGATCCTAGGAGAACAATGCTTTAAAGAGCACAAAGCCAGCTCCATGAACATGGGTTGAAGAATGTGGAAGATCTACAGTGGCCTGCTATAGACCTCAACACTATTTAAATGAACTGGAATGATGACTGTGGAGTCTTCTCACCATACCTACCTGACTTTACTTAAGACCTTGTGGCTGAATGGGCACAAATCTCCACTCCAAAATCTGAAACATCTTCCCAGAAGATTAGAGGTTATTATTACAGCACATGGGGACTCGATGTGGAATGAGATTGTGCCGATATTTGGCCAATATAGTGTTTTAGCATGTGCAAGAGGTGAAACATTGAATGTGGGAAGACTTTTATAACCTCTAGATTGAATTTTGTTTGTTGTAAAATATCACACTGACCTCAGTTTTATGCAAAACAATGCGGCTTTTAGTAAAATGTCGCACTGATACTATCAGGGTTGCCCCCAAAAAAGATTTTTTTTATCACAGGATCCTTCAGTGTTTTATGTCCAGCTTCAAGTTTTTCTCTTAAAAGGAGAAAATCCTGAAAATTCTACACATCGAGGGAGTAAATGAATGATGGATGGAAGGAATGAAGACATTTGTTAAAGTATGCTGAAGTAAGTAGAACATTTAAGTAGAACACATCTTTAAAAGATGTAATATTGAATGTAAAACACACACTAACACACACATCTGTACTTCTCAAATGGAGTCTAACAAATGTAAACTAATAAAGTCACATTTTTCCTTTTATTTGAGTTTATTGAATCATTTGAATTTGTGCCGATGTGTTTTGTATTCATTTGATTTATTCAGATTTTTTTTCTTTTTTACGTTTTATTTTTATAAATAAAAATAGTATTGTATATATTATTTAACCAAGCAGGCATTTTTGTCTAACATGTTAATTGTTAAAGATGATAATGAACTGTGGTAATAGTAAACGACGAGCGATTCATGACTGTGTGTTTTCTTTTTTAGATAGCGGATGTGTGTTTAGCTTTTTCAGAAAGGTTTCGCTAATACTACAGACCTCTCTCTGTTATTTCACTGCTGCTGAGTCCAGTTCACATAAATCTATCATATGACCGAGGGCTCCCAGGAACGTATATTGTGGCTAAGTAAGACGTACAGTCCACGCTGGTCAGATGTCAGCTCGAGTTAAGAACAACAGAGGCTTTCGGGTTCAGGCTGAATTCGACTCGTTTTCAGTCTTCTTGGCAGATTCAGCCGAGTCAGGGTGACCGATACTCTTGGCGCTGATGACGCTCGCTTCTGGGTTCCACCAATGCTCAAGGTTAGTCTGGGTAATTTCTGATGGTAACACTGAGCTCTGTTTCTTCGTCTTCATGCACACTGGTGTGGATTGAATGGATCTGCACTAATTACGCTGTTCTATAAACTTGGGTTGCCTTGAGAAACATTCCTATTTTATACTTTTGAAAAATAAAGAATTGTCCGGATCAATCGTCAGATTCTTGGACTCGTACATATGCTTGGATTGAAGTCTGATTTAGCATGAGATCTGTGAAAATTATGAAATCAAAACTTAAGGCTTGATAAGGAAAACCTCATATATATGAACAAACTTTTGTTCACACACTATATTTATATATATATATATATATATATATAGTGTGTGAACAAAAGTTTGTGGACACCTGATTATGGGCTTTCTGACCATCCCATCCCACACTTGCTCCTATAATAACTCCATTCTTCATCATGTTTTACTGGATGTTGGAGTGAGCTTGTGGAGATTTGTGGTCACACACTCCACAGGAGTAAAATCAGGTATTTATGTAGGAGGAGGTGAGGAGGCCTTCATGGCAAAGGTGTTGTAGGTCAGAGCACCATGTCTCCCAAACCAATTAAAGCGTATCTTCGAGGAGCTGTGGAAAATGTTGTGGAAACAGGAAGCCAGGTGTCCCAATACTTTTGTTTATATATCAATATATAATTGGACTTTTTGTTGGACTTTTTCATTTATTACTTTCAACAAAATTTACAACAAAAGAAATTTGTATTCATGAAAATCACATAAAACTATTTTTTTAAATCCTATGCAAGCTCCCGAGTGTGTGTGTGTGTGTGTGTGTGTGTGTGTGTGTGTGTGTGTGTAAATTTATGCATAAAAAACCCCTCATGTAAACCTCAGTGGAACTGCTTCAAATCATATCATTTGCATTGATTACTGCACTTTTATCTACAGATTACACTGTGCAGCTCAGAAAGCGGACGTATCTCGTGCATCTTTTTTTTTTTTTTTTTTTTTTTTTACATTCGTCGCATTTGTTTCGAAAATATGAAAGATTACTGAAAACATATAGTGAAGAAGGAAGGCATGAATAAATGCGTGCAAAAAAAAAAAAAAGGAATGTCATCATATTGGCAATACTGGCCAAATCTGCCCCTGGAGACGTTTGACATAGGGCGGAGCTGCAACGAGTCGTTCGAGGGGTTTTGGGTGGCATGCGTGCTTCAAGATCGCAAGAACATCACTGAGACCAGGAAGACTCAGCGCTGGGGCTTACAGTGTTGCTGTCGAAGAGCACTGGTGATGGTGTGTAAACATAAATAAAGTAATAAAGTACTTTCTTGTAAACAGAGCTCTTGAAACTTGATATCATTTCATTCGATCCAAAAATGCGTGAGTCCTTGAATGCGAAGAAACCTTGAAAGGAATCAGCCTTCAAAAGGGAACCAGTCCTCATCTTCAGCACCGCATGTCCATTCATCATCACGGTGTGCATTGATGCATCGTGTGGTCCTGAGCCATTGTAGTAGACTTTTGATATTATTTACAGTCCCAAATACATCCTCAAAGTTCTTGAAAGTACCTTCATGGTTCTTTAGGTTGTTGAGGTGGAACCGGAGTCTATTTTTACCTACATGAAGGATGCGTGAAAGGGAAGAGATGATGTCCAAAGTGGATTTTAAAGTGGATTCAAGGAGTCAAAGGTTTGCTGGTCTCAAAGACAAACCAGAAGCCTGAGATTATACATTTAGACTATAAAACTATGTACAACAAATAAAAATGTTTCAAATGATACGCATGACAGCTCGATAGCTCTTGATTGTGTTAAGCATCAAAGTAATTTGAAAAAGAAAGAAATAAATGTCTACTTTAATCCAAGGAACTGTGCTATGTTCTTTTTCCTGGAAGGAAAAAAAAAGTTAAATCCAAACTTGGGTCAGGAAGTTTTTACTTTTTGGAAAAAAAAAAAAAAAAAAAAAAAAGAAGAACGTGGCCATGTTTCTTGGCCTGCCCTCGCTCATTCTCACACTGAGACAAGCCAGACGCTGCAGGATAATCACGGTCTAATAGGAGAGAATATTGAAAGCAGCAGCTCAACAACTGGATCTGCTTTCCAACCCCTAGTTCCCTTCTTCTCTTCCAAAATGTTAACACATGGCTGCACGAGATACCGATAATTTTATGACATGGTTTTGATAATCAACAATTATAAAAAACAAGAAACATGTTGCCTAGAGAATCATTGGCTGGTTGTTTATTGTTTTTTTTTTTTCGAACCAGCGTCTTTTGAAATCTTGCGGGGAAAAAAACAAACGGTGAAACGCGGCCGTCGTTCGCGCAACCCGCACCTTCACTGGCAGCCGCAACATAAATTGTACTATTAAAAACCAAAGCCAAAAGCAGACCTCCATTGAAAAGCCCTTTTTACAGAGAATCTGGCACACATGGAAACACACCTGGTGGCTTATTTTTTTTTTTTTTACCATGCTTTGTTGCTCTTGTTGTTGTTTTTTGTTTGTTTGTTGTTTTTTTCAGAGTAGGAAGTTGTAAGGTTGTTCCCTCTCAGGCGTCCTATTTGCCGTGTCTGAATGTTGGATGCTGAAAGGGGGAAAAAAAAATACGTGTCCACGCGTCGACATCTTTCTAATGATTTCCCCGCACCTGCACATCTGCTGCTGTTTTAATTAATACTCGAAGGAGGATCGTTGTGACTAATCAAAAGCATTGTCGCTTCGTTAAAAAAACTCGATCCTGCGATGGGGGACGTTCGCTACGAAGGACGTTCCTTGTTCCGGCGGACAATGTAAACGGTTAGGATAAAACGATTTTTTTTTGAGGGAATATTTTTAGGAGGTCTCGATAAAAAAATAAAAAAGTGTCGCCCCGATTCCCGCGCTGAGCTTCGCCACGTTTCTTTTTTTCTTCATTATTTGGCTCGTTGCCGAGCTGTGCTGCGACGCCCTCGCTGATTTATGGGCGACGGCTGACCTCTGAGACCGTAACACGGTGATGGGTGACTGGCTCTCAACGGTAAGCTACTGGCACTTGACAAAGTGCCGGGAGCAGAATGAATTTACTTCTCTTTTCCTCAATCATCAACAGGCATGGCGGCATGCTGCCCTGACCTCCGTCTCATCCTGACTGCTATAACAAGATCTCGGGCAGGAGAGCAAGGAAGAAAGAGGGAGAGACAGAAAGAGAGAAAGAGGGGTGGGGGTGTTGGTGCTTGAAAAATTTACTGTCACATCTACTTTCCAATGAGCTCCAGTGAACACTTCTTTCACCTTCAGGTTGCTTTGATAGTCCAGCGTAAGGAGGAAACGCCGTGTAGTCGGAACAGTCGGATCAGTAGGAACCGCTGAAACGCTTCCGACAAACTTTTTTAGGAGGCAATTTTCCCACCGGTGCGCCCCTTTGTTTGCCTTCATCGGCCGGACGACGTCTGGAGTTCGATTTAATAACCGATAAATCTCCATGCGCAATGAAATTTTACTTCCGTTCCTGCTGATGATGGCCACCAATCACAAAATCTGTGTGTAGGACTGTTTTGCGAGCGATTATTAAACATCCCATAACAAACGTACAAACTGGTGTAACAGTTTTTTTTTCGTCTACGTTTAATTGATGCACGCTTCCGAGTTTAACGCAGCAATCCATGTGGGGGTGGGGGGGGGTTTATGGTTGTTACAATAGCACGGGGTGGGGTTGTAAATTCGGACGGCGCAAATGCGTAATATTCTAAAGTAGGGTTTTAAATTATCCCGTGGTGTAAACGTTGGCTCGGTGCCGCAGCTAAGAGATGGCGGGTTATAATTGAAAATAAAAAAGCCATTTAAAAGACATTCAATAAGCCGGTGGGAAATTGATCAGGCTATAAAAGCTGTCCTCTCAGGGATGGGAGATGAGTACGGAGGCTGAGCGGCGGCCTGGGGTTGTTTTTTTTTTTTTCGGCCAGCAGTCCGGCATGTTTTACTCTCTGCCCTTTGTACAAACCACCACCAAGAAAAAAAATATGTCAATAGACTTCAATTCACATTTCCCCTGTCAAATTCCGTTAGTGCTGGATTTCGGGACATTTTCAAAAACAAGGTCTCCTTATGAAATGATGAGAAGAATAAAAAAAAAATAATTAGGAAAGGAGGAAGGAAGTAAAAAAAAAAAGAAAAAGAAAAACACCACTGCTTCTTTAACTTTCAATTCTCCTAAGCATCCCTGCTTCACAGCCTCTGGCTATTGCCTTTCTCAATCTGTCCCTCGGGATGCAGGAGTTATGGGCCCTGTCGATTGAAGAGAAAGGGATGTTATTCCCCTGTCACCCCTCAGCCGCTCCCTGCGCCAGCACCTGGGCTGATCTATGGCCGCCATGTTGGGTGACAAGTGTCTGGATGCGCCATTGGTTTTTTAGCCCACAACCCCCACCCTCAAAAGAAGACCACCTTCTTCAACCTGCCAGACCCCCCCTCATCAACCATTCATAATTCGGAGCACCGAGGCCCTGCAGAGGCCGGAATATGGTTACACGGCGTTCTAGATGAGGTCACACCTCGCATGGACTTTCATGGGCGGATTTGGTCCTGAGCCCAGGTGTTTATGAAGGCATTTGTACTCAAATCTCCTCCGCTGAACTGTTTATAACTTTAGAAGGAGACGATAAGTTAACGCAATTAGTTTTACGAGGGAAGTGATTTCGGTGTCACCAGATTACGACTGGGGTCTGGTTCCCCTCAAAGCCTCCCAATGTGTTGTTTATTTTCCACTGCTTAATAAATGTATATATTTAAACTGTATATCTGGTTTTGTGTAAAGGTGCTTGTGTAAATGTCTATTGTTAATTCCTATATTTTTGGCTCAAGAACCCAAATGCTGCTTTTTGAACTGAACTTTCAATCTGCTGCATCAAATGGCAGTGTAACATATTCCTCGGAATTCCTGATTGACAGGAAGGAGAATTCTGTTCTTTTTGGATTCCTGGTCATGTACAAGCATCGAATCACACTGCTGGGTTTATAATACACCAAACTGTGTACTGTATGTTCTGCACTTGCGTGAGACAGCAGAACTCTTAGATGTTGGACCTCTTCGAAAGTTTGAAGGCTATGGCATGAAGGAGTTGGTGTTGGATCTGTTTTATGAGTTGCTCAGTAGCTCCTGGTTCTGCAACGTCAACTGACTGTATAAGACGTTACTAATAAATCACGCACTCCGGTACTCATGGATGTTTTCACTCTCCGGTGTTTTGTATTGTTTTAAGACTTCACACTCTTGATATCACCCAAATGAGGATGGGTTCCCCCTTTTGAGTCTGGTTCCTCTCAAGGTTTCTTCTTCATAACACAAAGGGAGTTTTTTCCTTGCCACAGACGCCCCAGGCTGCTCATCAGAGATAAACACACATCATTCCACTTTAAGTTCTGTAAAGCTGCTTTGAGACAATGCCCATTGTGAAAAGCGCTATAGAACTAAACTCTTCCATATCAGCAGGGGGCAGTAGTCTGTATTCGGAATTCACGCAGGTATACCGGAAGCGCTAGAACTGTGAATATATATAAATATATATATATATACAGCGAGCAAATTTAACACACGTTTTTCAATCACGTCTGCAAAGATGCAAAGAGCAAGAATGCAACAAGTGTCTGTACGGTCCTTCTTTATTCCGTTTTTGTTCGTTTTTTGTCATGTTCGTTTTTTTTTCTTTTCTCGTGTTGCTCATTCGCTAAATTGAATAGCCGATCGGATTTCCGACATGCAAGATTGGCCGAAAAACAGCAGACGGCATCCGACTTCAGGACACGCCGGAAAAACCACACGAGATTGCAGGAAGGCGGACCGTCAGCATGGTATGTCCCGGACTTTAAGTTCTCATCCTTCGTTCATGATCTCGATTTATATATTTAATTGGAGAGAGAATGCTTCCATGGTTGGCTCGGGTACCAAAACCTGACAACAAGTGCATTAAATCGAAGAGGCTTGTGTTGTTAAATAAATGTTAAATTTATAAAATTTTCTGTATCAGCTAAAAAAAAAAAGAAATCGGAGTCATATATCGCTTATCGGATTTCCGATTTATATATTTAATTGGAGAGAGAATGCTTCCATGGTTGGCTCGGGTACCAAAACCTGACAACAAGTGCATTAAATCGAAGAGGCTTGTGTTGTTAAATAAATGTTAAATTTATAAAATTTTCTGTATCAGCTAAAAAAAAAAAAGAAATCGGAATCATATATCGCTTATCGGATTCCCTGATTTCCAAATATCGGTATCGGCTGTCATAAAAAAAAAAATCGGTTGACCTCTAGTTTACAATCTCTTGATAATTGAAGGCTTTGGTGTTGCTCCACTTGGGAGCCGTAGAACCGTATAGGTGTGTGTGTGTGTGTGTGTGTGTGTGTGTGTGTGTGTGTGTGTGTGTGTGTGTGTGTGTGTGTCCACATAAAAACAATCCACCTCAAAGACTTTACTTGTCCAAATGTACTAATCAGATGCCTCAGATTTTTAACTCCCAAAGCCTCTGGATGTTGGCCACACTTCTTGCTTCTGCCTGAGCAGATTTCAGTACAGGCCCGAATCTTGTGAACATTTCATCTCAAATATAAATACACATGAGCACACGAGAAGCGAGTGCAGTCCTTCCAGGCTGACATCTGTCAACAATTATGGAGAAAGCTGGTGAGAGAGAGAGAGAGAGAGAGAGAGAGAGAGAGAGAGAGAATAGCCACCGCCTTACAGAAGATAAGTCAACTTGGACATTTCGTCACTGGAACCTGACATTTGTCTATTCACAGGGTGGGACATTCACCAACAGACAAAGCAGCTGTAATGCTGGAGATGCCAGGTGGCACTGTTGTATCCTTCGATGGAAGAAAACGTGCTACTGGCAATCAGACTGAATAAATACAGTGCTTCATAAATAAATACCTTCTCTAACGGATGGGCGACTACACAGAGCCGCCATCCATCGCTCTTCCTGTTATCACACGTACCACCGAAAAAAATAGTTCTCGCATTACGAACTTTAAGGAGAAATATGACATTCGGAAAACGTCCTCATAGTCGTGTTTGATTTCTCGGGGAGAAACGTGTGAAATGCAGAGGGAACATCGGCGGGGCGCGCGAGTTACAGGACAGGAATGTAAACAGCGGCTCGGGTGACTGCGCACTGTGCTTGCTGTTTATTTTGGTATTTACAAGAATAAGCTCCAATCAAATACTCAGATACTGCGCTCGCCAGCTACACGACTTTATTTGGAGACACACTTTTTTTTTTTACCAAACATTCAGCTTCTTTAAAGTTTTTTTTTTTTTTTTTTTACCACCCACTGCCAAGGTCAGCCCTTACACTTAGAAACAGTTAAGGAGAAACGTAGATTTAATCAATGTGTGACATTTTATTTGGTGCAAAAAATGCAGAATGTGCGTGCACCCTATAAGCCCTCTCTTGTTTTTACAGGTATTATTACCTACACTTCATATTATGACTAATTCATTTTATTCTATAGGATTATAGGGTGAGGGCTACTTTCTCTAACGCCTGTGGATCCATTGTCACGCCGTATAACCTTAAAAAATTTTTTTTGAAGAATACATTTATGAGTAATTTATTAATTTTAATAATTTTTAATTATAAATAAATTGCAAATGTTAATTATAAAATTTCATTGTGTTTTCAGTTGTTAAAAAAAAGTTTCTAATTTTATTTTTTTATTTATTTATTTTTGCATAATTGATTTACTGCTGCTGCTGCTATGGTACAGCAAGAGCAACCATCCTTGCTGGAAAAATATAAAAAAATAAAATCTTCTCCAAGAAAATATTCTCCAATAACTTTAATTATAATAAATTCAAACCAAAAAAATTGTCGGCTACAAATTAAATTGTTCATCTGTATTATCTGTACAGTTCACGTCAGTTAAACTTAAAGAATCATTCAAACAACTGAACGAGTAAATAATCAATTCAATGATTTGTGCATTTATTATGAATACTGCATTTATTTTTAACAAACAAAAACTTTATAATTTGAGTCACAGTACAATAAATAATTTAATAATATGAAAAATACTCGTTTATTATTATTAATAATAATAAAGCTATTATTCAATTTTGTTTATATTTAAGTTCTGTTATTATGATTATTATTGTTAGTAATAAAGAACAATATTTCAAAAATACTAATTCTATTTACTTAATTTATGACTTATTGATTTATTGTAATTCTATTAATAATGTTTTGCATTTTAATTTTGTTATTAATTATTGATCGTCATATTTACAGTACAATAGAATCAATACAGTAATATTTGATGATCATGTGGTTAGTGGAATATAATAGACGTATGGCGGTGTACCCGTTTGCTTTCAAAAGACTCATTCGAGCTGTTAAATATCGTGTTTGTAGCGGATTATTTTTAGCCTCGTTATTGTCATATGGAAAATCTGTCTCCTCGCGTCACAGCTGGTTTCAGTTTGATAGTGACCTCCCACCTTTAACATGGCATGTATCCATTAAAAACATGACGTCTGTCTACAGCAATGACTCTAAACATAAAATATATATATTTATACACGTTTTTTTTTTTTTTCCTTCCTTGCAGAAAAACAGAATAATCTCTCCCTCTTAAAGGGGATTTGAAAATAATGCAAGATATAAAAGAGGCCACATCGATTCACAGTGACAAAAGAAAATAAGTACTGCCGAACCCGGTGCATAAGCCTGCTACGTTAGAATGATTACCTTTGACCTTCAATCGACAAAATAAAGCATATATGCTACAATTAATGGTGGGAACGTGCGGCAGGAAATAAAAATTAAAAAGAAATCTCTTTTCAATCGTAGGTTTTTCAGTGTTGTACCCAAACTCATTACTTTTCACAACTCAACAGGCACTTGTCCTTTCCATCGCTCCATGTGATCTCTCCAGTACACAATAATATCCCGTACAGAGGGTTGGTGCTCAGCCAGCGGAGATCTTTTTGAAGGTATGAAGCGAGGGGGGGGTTGTGTGTGTGTGTGTGTGTGTGTGTGTGTGGTGGGGGGGACTCTTAAATGCCTCGCCTTTCTTGTGCACGCTTGCGCAAAGCGATACTTGACCTTGCAAACAGAAAAGAAACGACATAAGGATGCTACATGCGCCATGGTTTGCAATACAGAGACACATCTTACACACGTGCAGGAACTCTGTGCCTTTTCTTACAGCTTTTTATATCTTCTGCAGAGCTCAGCATGGGATTGGAGGGTTTCCAGGAAGGGAAAAAAAAGAAATCCTTGTTCTAGGGTATAATATAAAGATGTATGGGTTTACCTGTCCAAGGGATGTGCATAAACATCATATTTTAAATCGCACAACACTGTGTGCCCTAATGTTAGACAATTATAACGCAGTTGCGATTATTACTTGGGAAATGTACAAATGTGCTGAGAAATAATGCTCCTTATCCATTACGCCACGTTTGAAATGACTAAACAATCTACGAGCCCGTGTTCACGTCATAAAAAAATAAAAGCGACATATTCCGTGCAAATTAATGATGTTGTTCTTCGCAGCTGTAAGAAATCTCGCCCGTTCTCTTCTTTCCAGAAGAATCGAACTGGCATGCAGCCCCTTGCCAATTACTGTGATGCAACCCAATAATGTTGAGGTCAGAAAAGGCAAACGGAGCTCTGCAGTCTGCCGGGTCTGGAGAATGTTATGGCCGAAAACAGAGCTGTCATTCTGAAGTTCAAGCTTCCCACCGCTCACAGTTCTTTCCTCGACTTCTAATGCAGCACAGATTTCTCTGCTTTTTACATATCCACTTTCTCAACCACACACAGACACACACACACACACACACAGAAAGCATTCCAAACGCTGGCACGGTAAATAAACCAAAGTCGGGTCACTTACTCTCGCCGTTGTAGCTCAGACTACCACATTCGCTGGACATGGAGAAGCTTCCCGGCTGATCGGCACCGCTATCGTGCCAACCCAAATCGCCCGGCACTGGGGAGCTGCCGCGCTGAGAGTTAGTTGTGGAGCTGGATGGTCTGGAGCTGCTACAGTTCTGGGAAGAAACGAAGATCGTATAGCATTAGAGCATCACGCCGAACACTGTCTTGATTGAGTAAATAAACCCCGAATACATGCTGATTTTTGTTTTAGATATATTTTCGCTATTTTTGTTTAGTCTCCAAAACTCGTTAAACTTTCATTATATTTAGTTTTTTGTTTTTTTTTACATCCACACCCCGGAAACCCGCCGGTCCTTGTTTTTTATTTATTTAATTTTTTTCTCTCCTTTTTTCTTTGAGCGCACATATGCGGCGGATAATCGGCCTCGTTTCCATCCTGTGTCGTGTCAAAACTTGAATTAGGATCAAAAAACTAATCTGCTTCCAATTTATATCTATATTTCAGGCCTGTCACGGACCCCAGGCCCTGCAAGTATTGAAAGAGGGCTCGTTTTTTATTCGGCCGGCACAACTGACAGCTTTATACCTCCGAGCAATCTGCCACAGTGTGTACAAGTGGGAGGTCATTCGGGTCAGGGGGACGTGCGGAATTAAGTGCGTTAACGCCGCTGGTCACTTCGGAAACATTCGGAATAGACATGTCGACGCGCTTTACATTGATTAGAGTCGTAATCACGCACGTGGCCACCGTAGAAATGTAGAAATCAATCGGAACTGAGAACTGACTACTTATCTCCATATCCTGTTCTTCTCTCTAGCATATGCTACAGTGGTGTGCAAAATGTACCCTGCTAGAGAATGCACCCCCCCTCAGATTTATGAAGCAACACAGCATTCATGGCGTACAGCTCCACTCCTGTGGACTTGGGCAACTGCTAAATTGCCCAGAGAGGGTAAAAGGGTCTCTTTGCTAATACGCAGTGCTACGATATATATCAGCTGCTCCCTGGCACTGGCGTTTGGGGCACCAGACAATCTTTTACTAGCCTCAGACTTAATGGTGTCAGATCTGTCAAGTTGGGGTCAAAGAAAAATAAGGAAGGATGTGTGTGTGGGTGTATTCTAAAATCAATCTACCTTTAGAAATTGTCTCATTCGCCTCGCAGTGACCAGGTGGCGCGCCCAGGCCGAGAGGGACGAACTACAGGAGGCTATAAACCATGACTAGCTTGGAGAAGAGTTAATGTGATCATTCATAAAGGGACGACTTGCCGGGAGTGGACATAAAGCGTGAGCGTATTGTGTATGTGTGTGTGTTTGTGAGGAGCACAGAGGTTAGGAGGACGGATGGGGGGTGGTGGTGGTGGGGGGGGGTATGTGCGGCTATTAAGTACTTTTAAACTGCAGGAGCTAAGTGATCTCCAACGAACAGCAGCATCGCGTATAAATACTGAGGTGACAGTTTAATATCAAGGGACAAGCTTGTGTGGGATTAGAAAACTTGTAACCCTGGGTTGCAGGATGACATTCCCTGGGACTGAGGTGGTCAGAGTGCAATGGGGGACGAGACCAAAGGCGAGTTGTAAAAAAAAAAAAATGTATAAAATAAATAATAAATACATACAATTAGAGCTGAGACGACACCGAAATAAATCACTGTGTTTCTTTTCATAGTGTTGTTTTTTTTTTTTTTTTTTTTTACTACAATCAAATAAAAAATTTTTTTAGATAGAATTTATATTCATTTCTTTATATTTTACAAATAATTCTACAACTTTACACATTTGTTTCCGACGTGATTGAAAAATGTAGAATTGCTTACTGAAAAGTTCTGGGCTTTCCTCCGTTCCTTCATCCTGTTGACTGTGCTGCGTATCTGCGAAAGAAAAATGAAACGTGTTCAATCGAAAAAGACGGCCGGCCCACTGTATCTGATCTGTAAACAGTGCAAATCAATGCAGCATACGAGAATGTATGAAATATAGGAAACCGAGCGCACGAGCGATCGTGTGATAAGCCCCTGTGTGTGGTACGGTATGTGTTAACGGGGAGCAAACGTTCCTGTTTGTCACGGGTAATGGGAGGTGAAAGTGACACGCTGTGCTGCTGCAGTTAGAAGAGCGATCTGTGCCATCATCTGTTGCCTCACAGCGGATGCCACAGAAATGAAGTGCTGCAGGAGAGAAGCAGAAACGATTGCATTTGTTCAGGAAGAGGAAAGAAAAGTGAAAGAGAGAGCGAGATCTATGGAGCACTACAGGTCGGGCATTGCGTACTAAAATAGGGTATCTGAAGAACTGAGCAAAAAAATCTGCCATGAATTTAGAACCACCTGCCTATTATTATGTAGATGTCCCCTAAAACAAAACCGCTCTGACCCAGTGAGACTTGGACTCCAAAAGACCTTCAAAAGTGAAGCAGAAGATGCTTTTACTTGCCACAGAGACATTACAGCACAATGAAATACTGGCTATACCCATCCCAGCTTGTTAGGCAGCTAGGGTCAGAGGGCAGGATCAGAAGCAGAGGGGTTTAAGAGCCTTGGCAGCTTGGACGTAGTGGGAATTTAACCCCCCCGACCTTCTGATCAGTAACCCAGTACTACTAAGTCAGTGTGAGGTGAAGTGCAGTCAGTGTTCCAATTCGTCCCCAAGGTGCTCAGTATTGTTGAGGTCGGCGCTCCCAAGCAGGCCACTCCAAAATCTTTCACTCCACCCCATGTGTTCATGGAGCTGCAACGGAACAGGTTCAGGTCTCCTAGTACAAATTTAACACTGGTGGGTCCAAAGACGTTCTTTATACGATCGCATGCATTTGAATTTGTGATGACAATTCGAAAGCACCACATACTGTATGGCTGGAAAAGATGGGTGTCCCAAAAAATGTGTCCATATATGTGTCCATATAGTGTCAGGGTTTCTGAAGTCGAATTTATACGGCAAATTATATTTGAGCTAGCGAATGGAAGATTTACAACGACCGTGGAAACGTACAAACAAAGACGTTCTAAAGTGCTGCGAATGCGTTTCACTGAGCGTTAAGAGTCAGCGTTACGTGGACATCGGAATATGAAGACCTGTTTAAAACGAGTCCCAGAACAGCGAATTGAAGACTTTTTAAGGGCTAAAATTAGGATTTAAAAAATTTACACTTTTTAAGACCCTGCAAAAAACCCGAGTTTATATTCTAATGCTAAATCTCTAATAGAAAGCAAAGAATATTCACGACCGTATATACACACCCCTTCCTTCTGAACCACGGAATAAATCCAGAGTGACTGCCACTAGTCCAAGGCCCAACCCCTCCTCCTTGCTGAAAATACATTATAGCTTATTAGGGCCTGTCGCCATCATAAATGACGCTGCCACTTGGATATACACACAGGCGCGTGTTTTGCAAAGACACCATCGTACATAGTGACAGGGCTAATGAAGAGAACAGAGCGCCGCTTTACAACGGGTAATGTGTCAGATTCAGATGCTTTCTCTGTATTGGATGAGACTGGCACATCTGGTCTAAAAATACAAAAATACAAAAAAAATTAAATTTGTAACTCATTAAATGTTCATTGGATCTAATAAATCAAAGGGTGGTTCCAGGTCGCATGTTAAATTATTAGTTGAAGTATCTGTTCAACACAGAGTTGCTCTATTACGGAAATAACAGCCCGAGGAGAAAACAGATTTCAACGGACCATTAATTCGAAGATTTCCCTGAATAACTAATAATAGAAGATGCAGTCTGTAAAAAAAAAAAATAATAAATGAAAAAAATAATAATAATTAATTTAATAATAAAAAAATTTTATCCACTCATTTTTATTCATTTATTTTTTTTTTTTCACGTGCACAGGTGAATCATCGTCGTCTATTTTTCCACTTTTGGATAATGAATAATATGGAGGATGATGATAATATTAATAATAATAATTATTATAATAGTGCAAGCAGGAGGGGGGAAGGAATATAAAAGATTCATGTTTTACATATTACAAAACCCTCTTTTAAAGAAAAAAACAAACAAACAAACAAACAAAAAAAAATGCATAAAGCAATCGTAGGTTGCTCACAAATTGTGAAGACCCCAGGGTCAAGGAAAGGCAGTAGTTGGAAAATAGATTCAGAAGCACTAAAAAAAGCCACTTAAGCAAGAATGTGGTGCGATGATTTATTCAGCTGTGGTGTAGAGAAAGAGAGCGAGAGAGAGAGAGATTGAAAGAGAGAGATTCCACCGTGGCAAAAACAGAACTCTGACTCAGGGTCACCTCCTTACCCTGCTTTTATGGCGAGTGAAAAGGTGCGAGGGAAGAAGGACAAAAGGTTAAAAATGTTCGCCGTGTGCCAGGGTACAGCTGGTGGAGGTGGTGGAGGGTGGGAGGGTATATGGTGGAGGGCTGTGACCTTGCCCATGCTTACAAAGCTATGCAAATTGAGTGACGGCCTTTTTTCAGTGTACGGAGTATAATAATAATAATAATAATAATAATAAGATTAGAGGAAGAAGAAGAAAATGGTATATAAAATGTTTGTGTATAGAAATATAAAACCTGATCTATAACCTGGGCACTATATTCCCTACATTATGTTAATTTATTTATCATTTATTTATGCTTTCGTTCCAATTGACAGAACAATTTATTAAAAATCAATAAAAAAATTCTAATCCAAAATAAGCCTAAGCCTCATCCTCACATTATCATCATTATTATTGGTATCATAATCTTCCTAATCATCAATTACCATCATTCTTTCTCATCAATTATCCTTATTACGATCACCTCATCACCATCATGATCACCTTATCACCATCACCTCACAATCATCATGATGACGTCATTACCAATATGATCACTTCACCATCATGATCACTTCATCCCGATAACGTACTCACCATCATGATCATCATCATCATGATCACTTTATCAGCATCATCATGATCAAAATCACCATCATTACCATCACCATCATGATCCTCATCACCTAATCATAGTCATCATCATCATTATTATTGTTATTAGTATTATTACTACTATATTATCGTTAACATCCTCATCGCCATTATATATCATTCTCATGACGATTATCAATCATCAGTATTGTTATCATGATCATCATAAGATAAGGAAGAAGAAGAAAAAGAAAATTGTTATATAGAACATAAAACTTTGTGTAAAATATATATATATATGCATAGGAATATAAATCAAGATCTTTAACCTGGACACCAAATTCCCCGCATTAATCCAAAATAGGCGTCATCCATTAAATCGAACTCTTTTCCCTTTCCCCTGAAATCTAAATGTTAATAGGCGCGTTCTACGGTAATACCGAGCGATCGTGTCGCGGGCAGTCCTGCATATATTCATACGCTCCGTTTTCACCCTGAACTTGGGTAGAAGACGGAGCGAACCTGGGAAGAGTCCTAATGTCAAGATGTTAAATGGAGGGCTGTGAGTTTAAAAACTTAAAGAGGCAGTGAAATATTGGCCAATGTGCTTGAGGAATGACTCGCTCTTTTACTCGGCGTGTCAGTGCTTAATGGCAGACCCGGATGCATATAAGTTAGGCCAAGCATGAAGGGCAGTCGGACGCCCATGGGTTTGGGGGTGTGTGTGTGTGTGTGTGTGTGTGTGGGGTGAAAAGAGGGGAAAAAAACCCATATCCCATTGGTGGGGAGGCGTCAGAAACTTGTCATTTCTCTCACTCACTCAGTCAGCCTTGAGACACACTGCAGACTCACCTCTGTGTTGTACACGCCATATATCAGAAAGATAAAGAGACCCTGCAAAAAAAAAAAAAAAAAAAAAGGGGGGGGGGGACATAAAATATAAAAAAAAATGGAAAAAAGCTTTTTTTTTTTTTCTTTTTCTCAATTGTTTTATTAATGTTTACAAAATCCAGTGCATTCAAAAAAACACCAAAAAAAAAAAAAAAAAAAGGGGGGGGGGGGACATAAAATATAAAAAAAAATGGAAAAAAGCTTTTTTTTTTTTTCTTTTTCTCAATTGATTCATTAATGTTTACAAAATCCAGTGCATTCACCATGTATGCATTTATATTACATTTTATTTTCGTGTATATATACATATACGTGTGTGTGTGTGTGTGTGTGTGTGTGTGTGTGTGTACGTGTGTGTACATGTGTATATATATAAATTTCAACCCAAGGATTTTTCTCTCGGAGCTCGTGCGTTAGAACGCTTAGAGTTAGAGTGTTGTGCTGAAGTGTCCACTCTACACCAGACAGCGCAGAAGACAGCACGCTAAGTAAAGAACAATCAGGACGAAAGATAAATGGAAGAAAAGGTCCACAGTGAAAGCGCCGGCGTAAGATTACGGAAGATGGGAGAAAGCATGACGAAGATGCCCTTCGGTGGACAATGAGTGGCGTTTTTTTTTTTGTTTTGTTTTTATCTCCAGTATTGTACTTATAAGGTTATAATGCGTTTTATTTTCTTCTTCTCCTACAAAATGCTTCTGCTCTCAACCATGCCATAAAGGGCCGACTGTCAAGAGACGGATCTGAGTGCGGTTGTGGGGGGAGAAGAAAAAAAAAATTGTGCGATAAATGTATACACTGAATGTACAAAACGAAGAGCAATATTTTGCTTACCACCCAAAAGGCTGCTCCACGTTTATGACACCCAGCCATCAATCAAGCGAGAGTTTGTAAAATCCAATTTGCCACAACTTAGACCTCAGTCTATCACGCATTGACAATTTGATGGAGGCCTGATCCGAATGATCCGAATGCCAACTCGCTTTTTTTATTCATTTCTTTTTTTTTTTTTGCCTAAGTCACGGGTCGACCCGCACCGTATCTTTCAGGCCGTGTCAGCGATGCGCACAAGTCCTGAATTCAAATATTTCAAATAAAAACTATAGGAAGCTTTGATATTTTTAAAACAGCTGAAAGTTTTTTTTTGGTTTATTATTACTAATGTTGTTTTTTGCTGTTATTTATCATCTGCATTCACTTTAATATGATTCTTATTCTTTTTCTTTATATTATTATTTATTGAAATATAATCAGAATCAAAATTATCTTCAACTCATCATCATCCCAATCATTCTCATAATTTATTATTGTTCTCATGTTTATCATCCAAATGATCATCAGAGGCAGAAATTGACGATTGTTGTGTTAGTTATCAACAATTATACTGCATTAATTAATTATTTATTTTTATTGGTATTTGATCCATAAGTTGACACGCTTTGAAAAAACACTTCCTCTTTACTCCTCAACACGCCGCACCAGGGCCGATCCAAACGAATTACCATGTTTTTGATCGTGCCTCTTATTTCTAATTACATTTTGTTGTATCCTAACAAAGTGAGAAACAACATTCCTTATACTTGTTACAGAAAAAAAAGGAAAACAAAAACAAGAGGCAATTAGAATATAATGGAATTAAAAATACATAGCATCAAAAAAAAAAAAAACGCTGAATTGCTTACAAGTGTTAATTTGAGTACAAAACAAGTATAAAAATGGAGCAAATGTAAATGCATTTTGTTTTTTGGTTTTGTTCCTTTTGAACTCTCGGAACGAAACGCTTCGGAAACGGACGCGGGGCGACTCGCGATGCCGCTTTCAAAGTATGGCTCCAGATCAAAACAAAGTGTCTGTGCATTAATTACATAAATTACATAGGAAATTAATTAGAAAACAATTGCATGGGTAAAAAAAAAGAAATAATGATTTCTGGTAAACATTGTTCTCTGTAAACATGCACCCATGAGACTGAGATGTAGTGCAGTGATTTCATTTCCATAACCACAAAACAAAACACACTACAAAACAAAACACGAGTGACGCTTCTGGGTGTCCTGGAGATTCTTGGGCTTTTGTATGTTTCTGTAAAAAACCTTTTACTTTAACATGGAACATGTTTGTTACACAAAAGCTTGTTTGTAGAGAGAAAAAAAGGTTCTTCACACTCAATAATCTCTAATGAATTAAACGAATATGATGAAGTAATTAATCACATACACTATACAGACAAAAGTATTGTGACAACCTGAATTTTTTCCAAAACAATTGTATGGGTTGTTTTTTAATGTTGTAGCAAAGGGTGGAAATAGAATTAAATTATTCTACTCAAATTTTACTTGAAAAATCTAAATGGTGTCAATTATTTCATTTAAGATTTACTTAAAAAATGTACAGTGGTGGTGTGTGTGTGTGTGGGGGGGAATTCCAGTGTAGTTGAAAGGAGAACAAAACGATATAAATTTTAAACTACTTATTTTTAATTGAAGGAACACCTTAAAGTGCAATAACAGAAAAAAAACTAACTCTAAAGTAGCTCTAACTCATTACTTCTCTCCTCCAGCAGAGCGGCGCTAAAAGTGGAACGATGTGTTCAAAAAGCAAATCTTATGCTCAGGTGTCTTCAGACTCGTCCATACAGAGTGCATTGAAAGATGACTTGATGGACTCTGTGATGAACTACTGTGCCGTTATTTACAAAACACTTGTTGATTGTTATGAATGCTTGGAGGTTTTGAGTCCTGGAGGAACCATTGGGGATCTACAAGAGTTCCTTGTAGTAATTTAAAAAAGATGGGGTGGTGTTCTAAGTGTGTAGTTTTATAAAAAATGTTTTTAAATAAATACTGAAAAAACTAGAATGCCGTTTTTTTTTGTTTTTGTTTTATTCCTCTGATAAATCCAGAGTTGAGAGTCGCCCAGTCAGCACTTACGGTGCTCTATCTAAACAGAGCGTGCAGGAATAAAGGCTCTCGCTCCTCATTACGGGACGACAAAATCCAGAAATTCACCTTGCTTTTCACTTAGGTGTCTCTCATTCCTTCCTTTATGGATGTGCACCTTTGAGCTTTTACTTACTTTCCCTCTCCTGCCCCAGTGTAATAAATGATAATAAATTTTTCACAGATGACCACCCCGTCTTTTATTTTATTTTTTATTTTTTTTCCTCCCCGACACTCTCCTCTAATGCAGGGGGAAGAAAAAGTTGCGCCGAAAAAAAGAAAAAAAATCCACACAAAGCCATTTTTATTTATGATGCCGTCCTTGGTAACCCGAAATTTCAATGTAGCGAGATGAGAACCGTGATTAAAGAGACGCGGTGTCTAGGCGAAGGGTGGAGGAGGTAGAGGAGGGAGTGAGACAGCTTTCTGTCACCTCTGTGGATGTGATGCCTTGTGACATCGCAGTGTTAAATGTTTACCGCGAATTAACAGGACCAGAGTTCCTGCAGGTTTTATTATTTACAGCACTAATAATGCGATGATTTGATCACCTGACAGTCCCTACCCAACCCACAGATCAGACTCCTCAGGTCGAGGCTCAGGTCACAGGGCAGTGTAAACATACTAGAACATCATCCTCATACCCTCTTCCTTATTCCCTAAATCTGACCTGCTGTGATTGACAGGAAAATTGCTCATTTTTGCAAAAAAAGAAAAAACATCTTTTTAAATTGGAGCAATGTTTGGATAATAACATTATAGTGAAAAAGACAAGGATCCTTTGCTGTTTTAATGTAGTTTTTACAATCTATATCTAAACTACATGGCCAAAAATATTGGGACACCTGTCGTTTTCAGACATACATGGTTCTTACCCCAAACGGTTACCACAAAAATGTCCACCCAATTGCATAGGATGTCTTTAGGTGTGGAAGCATGATTTTTTTATTTTTTTATTTTTTTTCTCTGACCCTCGATGCTACTGGAATGAATTGGAAATGCGAGTGCACCCCAAGGCTTTCTCACCTCACCCACATCAGTTAGTGTCAGGATGTGCTCTCTTTAAACTTTCACACACAAGTACAAAAGTATCCGAAGTACTATGATTTATTACGGCTGTAACGGTTTTTTTTAATCATTTTTTTTAATCATCGAGACTAATCAACTCTGTTTATGTGAAAAGACTCTGTGACTCTCAGGACAACGATCTATTAATAGAATGATATTGAGTCGAATACTGATACTTTTCAGCTACTTTGAAAAAAAAAATCTTTAACTTCACTACATTTCAAAGTCTCAACTAATGGAAATACTAAAGTGAAGTACAGATACGTGAAGAAACCGCTTAAGTACGGTAACGAAATACATTTACTTCGTTACTGTCCACCAGTGGGGGTCCACAAAGGTTTTGACCATAAAGTGTAGTCCTTACAGATCAGGATTTTTACTTTTGATACATTTAAAAGCTAGAAATTGGTGTACTTTAACCACCACTGTGTATTATTAATGAATTTAATCGAATCAAATATAAAATCTCTAATGAAGTCTATACTACTATATTTTTATAACCAAAATGACACAAATAGAGAAACTGTCATCTTCTCAATCCGAAAACACTTTTTTCATTTTGCAAATAGCACCCAGAGTTGACACAGGGAGTATCAGGTGTGTGTGTGTGTGTGTGTGTGTGTGTGTGTGTGTGTGTGTGTGTGTGTGTGTGTGTGTGTGTTATGGTAAAGATTTCACACAGGAGTTGAAGGCTGGGTGGAGGTTACACTCAGGGCAACTTTAAACAGCGGGATTCTAAATAGCTCTCGGGGCACCGCTGCCGCAAAAACAGCTGGATGCGATACGAGATTTTGCGCGAGGACGTTCCTGGATGAACAGTTCAACCTGTTCGCTGTCTGTTCCCGCGCGTTTCTTGTGATCCCTTTCCGAAAATACATGCCGATGAATAAATTAAATCCTGTGAGCTATTATTAGAAAAACAAATAACTCTGTGGTGTGTGTGGGGGGGGAAAAATAAGAATCAAGTGCTAACGGCCTAATTTGCTGTAGTGGCCTCATTTCTTTTTTTTTTTTTTTTTTGTTTGGTAAATTCAATGAACTTATTTTCAAGGTCTCAAAAAAAAAAAAAAGCTTCTTAGCGAAACTGAAGCGAACAGGCTTTTACACTCGTTTTACGCTTTGTCAGAGTATTTGGGTAAAATTCGGCTATACGTCTGTTTTTATTTGGTATTTCAAGTCGTACAAGGTCAAGTGAGTGGGGATTTTTTCCTCGTTTGACCGGGAGGACCTTATGCATGTGGCTGTAATTACAGTAATAAGAGACAAAATGCTTCCTGAGATGAAAAAAAGGGCAAAAAAAAAAGAAACGAAAGCAGGAAAAACCTCAGATTTCAGAAAACCGGCAAATATTACAAAATAATAATAATAATAACTCGAGTACTTTTGTTCCTCCATCACCTATTGAAGAGTACAATCTGGCAACCCGGGAGCTCTTGACATAATTCAAGTCTTCGGCAGGTTATAACACAAGATAGAATAAATTGAACACAGGTAGCATCAGGACACACACACTAGTGGACCTGCTGTTTTTTTTATTTAAATGTTTTATATCAATTGATCGGTTTGTGACCAATGAATCTGCTCTGCAAGTTTTTAATTTAGAGGCATGTGAGCATTAAGCACTCGGAAAAGTAAAAATAACACTAAAATCCTGCTCCTATGAACATTTAAAACAATACATTTAGCCTAAATATGAAAGACATGGTACACAGTTTGATCCTTAACTTAGGTTCGGGGAAAACACGTCTGCTTTCTGAGGAAAAATCCTATTCCAGACCAGGATAAAGCAGCCATAAATGAATAACAAAAAAAAATCTGCAATTGATTGGTTTCATTAGCTGGCTACTCTACGCTGTATTTCAGTGAGACAGAAAAGATTAGTGCAAACTGTAGGTTACAACATGGTTGTAATGTGATTAGTGTTTATTTGCAGAGCAAATTTGTTTATCCGTTTTTGATCTGATTCATCACGGTTGTTGAGATTTGTTTCCACATTCGGAGTTCGCCTGCAGAATGTTGGGTAGACGGGGCGAAACATCTCTTTCAGTCCGTACGTCTGTATAGTTGTTAGTGTTATTAAAATTAAGTTTTTTTTTGTTTTTGTTTTTTAAGATTTAAAGAAAGACTTGTGTATAGCAGAGTAGATTTTGGCCTTAAAAACCTGCTACACATGGTTTCATGAATATAAGGATTGTTGAGCGTTTATTTATGTCAATATACTCGAACCGTCAAAAGACCAAACATACTGTATAAACGACTATCATGTCTGACCTGCTTTCATTTAAAATAAACACTGTTCATTTCATATGGGTTAATCAACAGGGCCACTATAACGCAACCCTGCACCTTGAGCTTATTTGGGGAAAAATAGTCAATGCAATGCCACACGTTATAATTTCCACTGCCTCACTTTACATCCCCTGCATAGTTCATATCTTAATTATTTTATGTTATTTTCCTACTTCTGATAGTTTTATATGTTTTTGTTTAGCACCAGCACCCAATGACAAATTTCTTGTGCATACAACCAACGATACTTGGCAATAGAGATTATTCTGATTCTGATATACACTGTATGGACCAAAGTATTTTGACATCTGACATTTTATCCAGCCATATGTGGTTCTTCCCCAAACTGTTCCCACAACAAGTTCTATATGATGTCTTTGGATGTGGGAGCTTAAGATTTTCCCTTCACTTGATCTAGGAGACCCAAACCTGTATCCAGCATGACAATGCCCCTGTATACAAAGCCAGTTCCATGAAGATACATGGGCTGGAAATCATGAATGGCCTGCTGTAGAGCTCTGACCTCAACCTTTTGGGATGAATTAGAACACTGACTACATCCCAGGGCTCCTCACATCACCTTGCAAGTTTTTTTTTAATATTTAAAACAGACACAGATTATTTCAAAATTAAGGAATCCATTTCCATGCATACGTTTATAGCATTTTAAAATGAAAACCGTATCTGGCAAAAAAAAAAAAAAAAAAAAAAAAAAAAAAAAAAAAAAAAAAGGCCACAAGATTCGATTCTTAAAAAAAAAATTATAATAAAATTAGCTTTTTTAATGTAATGTGTTAACACACATATCTAAACAATTCTCTTTCTACTGACAGGCATTAGAATCGAAGTAAAAATGGCATGCTGATGAAATTTCACAGCTGGACCACCTGCTGCCTTAAAGGTCCCCCTAATAGTTTTGCTGTTGCTCTTCGAACTGGTGGTGTAACGAAACGACTTCATTTGCATCAATCGACACGCGAGTGGTCCAAGCGACTCCAAGGAGAGGACCGCGAGCGGCTTTTGAACAGAGGGAGGGTTTTGAACAGCCGGAGAGAGACGGGAGGCGACAACTGCCGGGGCGGTTCAGAAAGCATTAAAGAGAAGCTAATTATGGAGAAAAATGTCATGAGAGAAGAAGAGAAAGAAGAAGAAAAAAGAGAGAAAAACATTTTGTGGACTCCTGAACATAAGATTTGCATGTGTTTTTTTTTTTTCCTGAACATTCGATTCAAAGTTATTAATTATTTGCAGTGATCATAATCTTTACTCTTCTGGAAGATGTTCCACTAGATTTTGAAGAGTGGGGTTGTGAAGATTTTGGAGAAAAAAAAAATCAGGTGTCCTAATACTTTTGTCTATAGAATTGGCAAAGTCGAGAGAGAGAGGGAGAGAGAAGCTCACATAGTCCACAATGCAGAACGCCTGTGGCAATGAAAGGGGGGTGTGGAAAAAAAAAATCAGTCCAGAGAGATAGAGAAGGATGGAGGAGATCCACAGGCCACCCCATGAGGAGTCAAGTGAGTTGAGGAGCACCATCGCAGAGGCATTCGGGGGAGGAGGAAGAGGAGGAGGAGGGAGGAGGGGAGAGTTATTAACTTAGCCCTGAAACACCTCCTTAATATAGGGGCCAGCAGTGATGGCTAACAGAGCCTGGCAGAGGTGACAGCTCTTGGACCTGCTTGAGGAAATCCAATTGAAAAGCAGCCAAGAGGAACAACAAGCGCAAAACAGATGTTCCCACTAGCGCTGCGTGCAACCGTGTATACAACAGAAATACCTCACCGTCCTCTCCAATCTGACACAACGATAACAATCGTGCTTGATAATAATACCCACATTTGTGGGCCTTTTAGCAAAAAGCAAAAAAAAAAAAAGTGCTTCTTCTTTTTATTAAACAATGGCATGATAGGAGAGTTGGGTATCGCTGCAAAGTCAACGACTAGAGCTCGGATCCGAAGCCAAATCTCTGCGTCGCCAAATGCACTGTGGGACGAGTACATCGTGGAGCGATTTGCTGCCTGCGCCGTAAAACGTGTAACGGAAATCAGTGTGAATTAAGGAGGAATTTTCGTAAGTGCGATGAGGGAGGGAAAAAAAAAACAGTTCTGTCTTCCCACGGTAGCGCACGCTTGTTCATTGGTTCGTTTTTTTTTACTGCCGCGGAAATCTGATTGGTTCAAAGATGCGTTTCTCTCAACTCTGAGAGCAGTTCTGTCTACAGGATTGTAGACAGAAAAATTGTAGACAGATTCAATTTTAATATTGAACACAATTCTATTTAGTAATATTTTATACATATATTTAATATAGAACATTTTTTATCTAATAAATAAATTTATTTCATCATTCGTTCTTTTCATGCTCCAAAAATGAAAACTAATATTTACTGCTGCTATAATGCACGTGATGTTAATCACGAAAGGCAGATACGTACGTTTACATAAATACAAGGAATGAAATACTGGGACGTGCTTTAATAGGAAACCGATCTGACACAAGTCGCATTATTTGTTTCTTGTAACTGCGTGCTTGTGATTTGCACTTTTTTCTTAACGTTATAATTAACAAACTCGATTTCTGTTTCGACGTCCTCCTTTTTTGCATTTGGTGGTTAAAACAGTGTTCTGGTCTTACTGACGGTGATGTAATCGTATAAATTACATCAGAAAATCTGAAGTGCTAAATGGATATTTTGTAACATTCAACCATAATTTAAATTCACTGATCTATATGCCTGACATCTTTTCATTAGTGTAGTTGAGAATGCCTACAGTATATTAGTATTAATATTAGATCAGTCAAATAAACCTATTCAAATAAATAGGGTGCGTATCTATTATAAATTCTAACCGTCGAAAGAATGTAAACTACATGGACAAAAATTTGTGGACATCTGACGTCCTTTCTGAACATCCCATTGCACATTTATTCCCCATAAACTCATAACAATAACCTCCATTCTTTTAGATGTTCCACTAGGTTTTGGAGTGTGCTTGTAGAGAGTCGTGCTCATTCATACAAAAGGGCGTCAGGTACTGATGAAGGTGAAGTAAGGTGGCCATTCCAATCCATCTCAAAGGTGTTCAAATGGATCGAGGTCAGAGCTCTAGAGAATTCTACTAAAGATCTTACATATTCTTCAACTCATGTAAAGCATATCTTCATGGTCCTCACATCAGCTGGCTTTGGCTTTGGTTCTTTTAGTTAAAGTGAAGGTATAATTTCATGCTACTGCATCGAAAGACCTTTTCTACAATTGCAAGCCTCCAACTATGTGGTAAATGTTCAGGTTTGGTCTCAAATCGCACTTTTTTTTTTTTAACTAACCAGCACAGGTTTTATATTAAAGTGAGTGTTAATAAAGTAATGTAGTGTCATTTTGAAATTTGAGACGCAGCCCATGACGACAGTTATGACGCCGGCAAAACGATTTTACTTGTATTTGCGCTGAATGTTTCTGTCCGACTTGGAAAGCTGACTGACAGATGTTTTGGCTCTTATGCATAATCCCGAGAAGGCTGCTTTTAAGTCTACTGGATGTACAGAAGATACGTGGTAAGGGCATTTCAACGCGTGGGAATAGCGTTCCTCTTGCCGCTACTTCTGCAAGCAGGGTCAAACCAGAGTGGTCTGCTCACATTAGGTTCTCTTTAATTGCCACTATGTGCAGCTTAGGATGGCTCCACATGAACAGTCTAGAGATCCATGAGGTTTCTGTGCAACTCAAGAACTTTGAGGATGGATTTGGACTGTAATTAAAATAAACAGTCTGCTACAATGGCTCAGTGCTGCAGTGCGCATGAACATGTTGAACTTCTGATCAGAAGGTCGTCAGTTCAAATCCCACCACCACTAAACTGTCACCATTTGGTCCTTAAACAAGGCCTGTAATTGTAAGGGTAAATTAAAATGTAAGTCACTGAACAGTATCAACAATGAGGTAACTGTACTGAATGGATATTCGGTGGCACCCAGATAAGGATGGGTTTCCCTTATGAGTCTGGTTCCTCTCAAGTTTTCTTCCTCATGTCATATGTAGGAGCTTTTGTAGCCACAGGCTTTCTCATCTAAGATTTGAACTTATACGGAACAAACTTATAGGTCAGGGGTCCCCAAACTACGGCCCCCACATTTGTAACAACCGTTTAAACAATGGCAAAGACATATTTTGAAAGTTTTACTAATCATATCTGTATTTGATAATAAAGGTCGGCTTTCAAACTAAAATTTCGATTAGTTTTTAATAGAGGTCGAGGCACCAATAGTTGAAACTATTGGCTAATGGCAAAAATCTATTACGATATAGTTTTTCCGACTTCAGATCTGCTGTCATTACAAAAGTGGCCTCTAGGTGATGCCACGTGCTGTTTGTTTTCACAGGTGAAACTGTGCACTGCATGGAGAGTGCAATTTTCAATACCTATAATTTATGTAATTATATTTATTATTGAATATATTCATATTTATTGGCTTTAACACATTTTTATGATTCAGTATTTTTTTTTATAGTTGTAATGAAGTTCAGTACTATTTTGCATAGAGTGTATATTTGTTTTGTTTTGATCCATTATCGGTTGATTTAATTAGTTATTGGCAAGTACAATCAAACTCAGTGATCAGACTCAGTAAAATCGGTCGACCTAATTAAGTAAAAGTTTGATTTCAATAGCAATTATTCTTTAAAAAAAATTAAAAAATTGTTATGAGGTTAATGTCTGCACAGTGCGTAATGGAATACTGGTAGTCACTTCGGCCCATGTCATTTTCTATTATAGATCGACCCGGCCCCCATTGAAGAAAGGAAAAAATATGTGGCCCTCACAAAAAAAGTTATAGGCACTAAACTTAGAAATTTAAACCTCATAACCGCTTTATTTTTGTAATGACCTCTGAACTGAATTGAATAGAATTGAATCAGACCACGCCTATTATTTTTCTTATAACACTAACTAATTTCTTATAACACTTTTTCCTACTAGACTAAAAAGCCAGTGTAAGGAATTGCATTATAGAATGCATTATAGCCTAAATTATGTATTAACATGAAAATTCAAAATGCCTATACCAATGTTATGTACATACTAATAGTTCTATAACTTGAATATGTATGTATGTGTGAACACAGAAACACAGTGTGAGCTCCAAAAAAAAAAAAAAAAAAGTATAAATCCGGATAATGAAATCCGCATAAAAAAACATCCCTAAAGCTCCTGGTGCACATGTGTTTAAGAGAGAGAAAGTGAGAGAGGGGGTAAGGAGAGACAGAATTGTAAACAAAGCAGTTTTTAAACAAGACAATTTCATATCGAAGGGCCAAGTCAAACATCGGCAGCCGAAAACCGATACAGACTTTCAGCACATGGGTCAAACCGCACTCTTTGAACGCGGCGAGGGAAAACGGCGCCTGTGTGCCAAGAAGCTGTTTAATTAAAGGTACTAAGGTGTCCAGGAGACGTTTCTGAGCGGCCCCGCTTGTCAAAACTCGTGAAATTATACAAGCAATGTCAATCATTTGAATAATTACAAAGTTTCCACGCATGGGAGGGGAAAAAAATAAGCGTTTAAGACGGCGAGAAAGGCATGGCGTCAAATTCGGACCAGGCTCGTGCGGCGTGACAAATAGCAGGAATGACGGCTGGGAAATACACCGTGAGCCGTGTTGATGTTGTGGGGTGTGAACAAAAACCGCAAATGTGGATCAAGTATTTCGCGAACAAAAAAGCGTTTTGCTGTAAAATGAATGCAGGATACATAAATAATCGCTGAAACAAGTTCCGAGTGTGAATTTCTAAACGTGGTGGAACTTTTGTCTGCCGTCTCTCCCTAACCGAATGGGCAGCAGGTTAACTCCCTCCCCCCGAAGCGCATCAATCCTTATCAGGGGGGGCCCTGTGTGAGCGTCACATGCAATCACGGCTGACTATGGATGGCGGGAGATCAAAGTGAAAACGAATGGTAGCTCATCGCCATGAAGACTTCATATATCTTCGTTTTTTCCAGTCTCTTTGTTTCTCGCAGTCCCGGCCCGGTAGTTTTATTCCCTTGCCTCCTCGGCTCGGGAGTCTCTCCGCTCCTGAATCGTGACAAATGTGGAAATGGTTTGTCTGGATAAAGCTACTGATAAAGCTACAGGCCACTGATTAAACTGTGGAAGATAGGAAAAGAAGAGTGTGTGTGTGTGTGTGTGTGGTGGTGGAGGTGTCGGGGGGGGGGGTGTTACATTTGATAATCGCGATAATCAATTACGCTCACTTAAAAGCTAGTTAGTGTCAGTTAGTGTCACTGCTGCTACTCATTACGATCATTTCATGCTTGTCTTGGCTTTTCTTCATCGGCTAATGAGCTCACTCAACACGAGGGTGGCGGAGAGGGGGGGGTCTTGACGTGCACCCGAATGGCGTTAGGGCGAGTTTCGGCCGCGTACTGTGCACGATTCAAAGCCCTGTGATTGGCACATGCTTTCGCTCAATGAGGATAATTACAAAGAAAAACAAAGCGGACGAGTGCGTCTGCACAGTGTAAAGATTTGAGGCTTGAGACTGGTCACACAGGATTTGACAGGCTTTCTGCTTTTTTTTTTTTTCTCCACCTAGAGTGCCAAACACTTAACACAAACCATGGGCCTCCTTCGCCGGTTCTCTGCCTCCGAGCACCGTGCGGTCGACGAGAACCAGATTAATAGGAATCAGCGTGTCCTGGTAAACACTCTTTAGGGGGGCCGAGCAGAACAGCTATTCCTGGAGGAAATGACATGGGAGGGGTGCGGCCCGCTCTGACAGCCCAGGAAGGGCAAGAGGCCAATGAGACAGAGCGCTGCTGAGAACTCCTCTTTTCTCTTAGTTCAGTTCTCTTCTGTACACATTACTCATGCAAAAAAAATACTAAAAAAATCTTTTAACAGGTTTCCTCTTGGTATTAAATAATAATAAAAAAGCTCAAACAGCAGATTGAATTTCTTTGAATTGATTATGTACGTTATTTCCAGCTACAGCAAATTTTTGTCCGAAAAGATTTAGAACAAATAACGAGAAATTTCAGTGGTATTTTTTATTTTTTTTGCCACCAGTACTGTTTGATTGCTTCGAGTTAAAAAGATGGACGTGTTGAACCCACTCCACTTTGCCACCCCTCCGTTTTAAAACCTGGTGACAGTCAGAAAATGTTCGCCTGCTATATAAAACAGGTATTGTTTTGACACGGACAATTTGGGTGTCAGAGGGGTGTCTGAAACTAGAGAAAAGAGGGGGAATGGTAATTGTGTGTGTCTGTGTGTGTGTGTGTGTGTGTGTGTGTGTGTGTCTATTGCACTCTGTGTGTGAGTGTGTTGTGCTCTCTTAGGGAGGTCATAAGGTCAAGCCCAGTGGGTCATGAGTTCCGCGGTCTCCTGCCAGGCAAGCAGCATGGTTTGCTTTCATATGACACACACGTTATTACTAAATGGAGCTGGCAGGTAATTCCAAAGCAAATAAATGTGGGTGGGTGCCAAGTCCGACAAGCTTTTTTAGGGGTGCGCCATCGAGCTGAAATTCCCCTCGTTTATGACAGAGAACGAGGGCTGCTCGAATTCCTCGCAAGACTGTACATTTTCTTACAGGTTGCAATTTTTGTTTTAAGATGTTTGACACGAAAGAGTGCAATTGTTAAATCCCGGGGATGTGGCAGAAAGACCAGACACACCAGTAAAAAAACGGAATACTGAAAACCAGGACCTGGAGTATTCGAATATTCTGATAATATTGTGTATTATATCCACAAATATTATCAAATAATACAGTGGACGTATTAAATGCATGAAATAGAGAAAGAAATGAGAATGTCTTAATATAATTTTTAAACTAGAGACATTTAGGTTGTTATTTTTTTGTTGTTGTTTTTTAATAATAAAAGCATTTAATAATAATAATATTACTAGTAACTAGTTGCATCCAATTTAAAAAAACTCAAGAAATCGCTCAAATACTTCCAATTATTTTTTTCAGATAGATAGATAGATAGATAGATAGATAGATAGATAGATAGATAGATAGATAGATAGATAGATAGATAGATAAATGTTTAAATCTTCCAAAAATAAATACCTTTTTTTTTAATTATTATTATTAAAAATAAAACATTTTACGGCTGTGTAAACTTTACATACGAATCCCTTTTTGAATATTTATTTCATTGATAAACCTGCATATAAACACCTAATAAATGTTTCTAAAACTGAATATAGCTCCATAAAAATGACAAGAATGCAACGTAATATAAACGCTGATGTTCCCCTCACCAAATATACCGTAAGAAAGGGAAAAATAAATAAATAAATAAAACAGCAGGCACTATGTGAAAATTCACACTACCCACCTATTAACAAGCTTCAATAAATCAACAGCAAACAACATCATGTGCTACGCTTCACATGGCCAAAAAAAGTTTGTGACCCCGGGCCTTCTCCTCTGCTCCCTTTATCCTTAAAGTTATTGATAGGGTGGAGTTATGGGCTAATAATGCAACAGACAATGCATGGCGGGGGCCTATTATACGCCGGTAATAGATAGTGGTGAGCTTTTGAATGACATTGCGCCGAGATTGGATGACGGAGACTCGGGTGATTTATGGACGAATCAAGTGCTTCCTCCTCGCTCAACCTTCCACTTGCCGAGTGATAAAGGAGGGCACGAAGCGTGGTTTCGCGGGTTCATAAATAGAACCAAAATCATTTAACCCGCCTGTTTTTTTTTTTTCTCTCCAAACATCAAACTGAATATTGGAACCATGTTCTTCCTCAGTCTCAAATTTAATAATATGAGCAGAATATACACTATCAACAAATATATCAAATATTTCACATAATCTTTGTATTAAAATGATGGAAAAAGAGAGGGATTCAGTATGAATATTCTGCTAATAATAATAAATGATACATTCCCTTTTTTAATTTTAATAAAAATAAATAAGAATAAATCATTATTAGGAAAAAAAAGAGGACAAAGCAGGACAAAATGATGAATATTCTACAGAATGATAAAATAATGCATTTAAAAAAATATATATAAACATAAAAAAAGTAAATAACTATTAACTAATTAATCATTAATTTAAAATAATAAAAAACGATTTTGTACGTAGGAGAAAACGATGGCCAGAACAATAAGAGTAAGAGTGAGCAATGAAAAGGGCTTGTCAACATTATCTGCTTTATTGATTTCACAGTAAAACTCTCAAGCTTAAGTTTTATGTTGTTTTCGCTACCTATTGAAAATACAATGAAACATGTAGGAAGGCGTTTTATAAACACACACACACACACTCGCGTGCGCACACACCCTAGGTTTTGCATCTAGACGTCTACTGTTCGTCTTCCTTCATAATTCCACATGAATATCCCAAGACATTAACGCACACTTTATACACCCTGGTAATCAACTATCCATAAATATGCTTTGCATTATATACGAGGTTGCATGTCTTTTCTCGCGTCATCGATTTCAGGTTCTTTTTTTAACCACCCCCCAGAACTTAATCATTAGAGAGACAGACATTTACTATATGGACAAAAGTATTGACACCAGACTTTTCCAACGTTTTTCAATCCGTCACCACAAACATGAAGACTCTCAATTGTATAGGACGTCCTGAACTAGGAGACACAAACCTGTTCTGATTTGGTTTACACTTGGTTGGAAAATCTTAAGTGGCCTGCTATAGATCCCTAATGAACACCTTCTGAATGAATTGGAATGCTGAGTGCACCCCAGGCCTCCTGGCATCACCTACATCAATACCTGACTTTAATTTTACCTTTGTGGCTGAATAAGCACAAATTTCCAAAATCTACTGGAAAGTCTTCCCAGAAGAGTGGAAGTTATCATTACAGAAAATGTGTAGTCTATATACTGTATATTTTAGTGTTTGTTTTTTATGTAATGAAATATCATTTACACTCTGTCCTTTCATGACATTTAATAAACCTTCAGAATGACTAAAATCTCATCAAGAAAATAATATTAAATAAATGAAATAGAGCCGAGTATTATTACAAGTATTATTTTTCATCCTGAGGTTATTGTCCTTGACCTAATAATGCGATGATAGGAATTATTACATTCATATTCATTACAAAAAAAAACACAATTAAAAAACTTTGGTGTTTATTAACTATTGGTGTTAAAAAATATATATATAATTTTTTTCCCTCCTACATAAAGAAGAAAAAAATAAGGGCTCCGCCTGTCATACTTAGTCTTTTCTAATGTATGTGATTTGCATTTGAATGATGACTAAACAACTCCCCGTGTGAGCGATGCTTTAAGAAGACAGGGATGCTGGGATGCGACAGATCCAGATGTTACAGCTGAGCATTCAAGGCTACTCTGAAAAATGAATGGTCGCGAGATGAAAGGAAAGTGTTGGTTGTCATGCAACGGGTGATTGTAGTCTGGTAATAATCGATTTATTGCACACATACAAAAAAAAAGCCCTGATTGTTGCTCATCTCGGAACTCACTCAGCTCTCAGTCTATCGAATTAAATATTTCATTCTTTCTTTGGTGTGTATATGGAAACTTCAACAATTTATTTCTGTACAATTCAAAGGTTTCTATGAACCGCCAACCGACACAAGGAGGAATAATCAGACCCAAAATACTTCATAAACCTACTTTTTTGTTCTTTTTTTGGCCTTAAAAGAATGCGATGTCTGTCTAACTTAATTACTGCTGTGGAAAAAATATTTTGGTAATTAGATGCGAGAGAAAAAGTACTATTTATAGCATGCTGTTTAATGATCTGACTCAGGCTGCATCTCGATTGATTCCCCTGTTCGATCTACAGCTCTATTGTAGACGCGACTGATTAAGCGGCACGAACGGCCAGCGTGGCGATCGAACAGTGTGTGTGTGGAGTAGTACTTTTTATATATATATATATATATATAATTAGTTTGCATGTTATGAAAAAGTTTCATTGTGTGAAAAAGTAATGGGTACAAATGGGAGTGAAGTTCATTTTGCTGTGGAAAAAATATTTTAAGTACATGTTAAAAAGTAAAAAAAAAAAAAAAAGGGCAATATTGAAGATAGATAGATCGATAGATAGATGAGAGTGCGACAGACTAATAGATAGACAGACGGATAGAATACAAATTCTACGAATATAAAATTAAATATTGTCTCTAGGGTTTTAGTTCCTATTTGCTCTCATGTATATTTTTGTATGATTTGCCTTAGAAATTAATTAAACATTTATTGAATGAATCTTAATTTGACATTGATATTTAGATCGACTGAGAAAAATAACATTTTGGTTTTTATTGTGGTTTGTGACCATTAGTGTGAAGTAGTAACAGATATTAATAAAGCACATATCACCGCTGTCTATTTCTTCATATCCTTTTTATTTATTTATTTTTATTATTTTTTTGCAGTTGGGAGAAAAAATTTAATAAATGATACTATATTAAATTACACACTCCAGCTCCAAGCGTTCTCCAAACTAAACTCCTACTGCCATTCTCAATCGAATTGCGGTCAATTGAGAAAGGCAGAGACAGAAAACAAGAGAAAGACTAAAAAAAAAGTGATAGAAAGTGAGAGACAGACAGTGGTGGATGAAATGTACCTGTAGTGAGTTGAGGAGGATGAAAAGGTAGGCCATGATGATGGAGAAAGGCACAAAGAGTCCACAAAGCCAGGTCAGGCCTAAAATTGGCAGCAACACCACCACTGCTTTTACCGCCGCCCTGTGAAACACAGCGGATCTTTTCTCATCAGTGTATGTGGGCTATATCTTACACACACACACACACTCACACATGGGTACAAAATAAAAATTTCTCACAAATGTTATTTCCTTAATCCCTCTGCCAGGTCCTGCCAATCTCCACCCTTACTGAGCAGCTTGGCAACTTTCATGGTCATTCCGAACCCGACAAGAGCTACTGCTTTGTCTCACATTGTGACAATTTACACACTAAATCACTTTTAATTCTGTTTAGTATAAAATTACCATCCAGTTCGAGTGACTGCTAAAATGAACCAGCTGTGAGAGAATCTGGCGGATGAAGGGAGCCGGTGTGAGATTTTTTCCCTGCCGACGGCAGGACTTTCAACGCCTGCATTGATATTCGCAGTTAAACTGCTTATTCAGGAGGCCTTAACGTGTCACATGCGACTTCGAGATTCTGCGCTTTCACTTTCACAGTGCCAGAAATATTCTGCTTGAGTGTGGCAGCTTAATTATTACGGCTGTTTACTATATCGAGAGGAAGCTGGAAAATTTATGAGCCAATAAGACGGACTACTTGAGAAAGTTCAACGCGAAAAAAGAGCGGTGTTTCATTTTGTTCAGGACTTAAAATGTTTAATAGGCTGCAAATCCCCTTTTTTATTTATTTATTTTAATTGCTATCAAAACTTAAGGACGTTAAATCACTCCATAGCAGTTTTATAAAGAAAATCAATAAGGTCATAACCATAATTGTTAGAGGAGGACAAGCAGTCTCTGGTTGAGAAACTGCACCACCATGTGGTAAGTAAAGATGATTGAAAATAAAATCTAAATAAATGCACGTGAAAGACAGACAGGGAAATGAAGTGAGAAAGAAACTTTACCGTATCTGTTCGGACACCTGTTCGATGGAACTAGTGCTGTCTGCCATCATCAGAGATCTTCTCTTGGCTGTGGAGATGGTAATCATAACCACACGGGTCAGTACCATGATGTTTACCTGCAGGATATTAGGAATGTTTTATTATATTTCTTTATATAATACCACTTGCCACAAAAATCTGGAACTGTGTATATGTATATATACATAAAGATCAGGCATAAAATGATGACCAGTATAGTGAGCACTTTGTCCTCAAAGTTGTGTTAGAAGCAGGAAAAATGGTAAAGCGTGAGGATTTGAGCGAGTTTAACGAGGGCCAAATTGTGACTGCTAGACTACTGGGTTAGAGCATCTCCAAAACTCTTGTGGGCTGTTTTCGGTCTGCAGTCAGTATCTATCAAAGTGGTCCAAAGAAGGAACAGTGGTAAACCGGAGACGGGGTCATGGGAGGCCGAGGTTCGTTGATGGACGTGGGGAGCGAAGGCTTGTCCGTGAGATCCGATCCAACACACGAGCTCCAGTAGCTCAAATTGCTAAATACGTTAATGCTGTTAAAGCTCAATGGGTCAGAACTGTTTTGGCAGCAAAAGGGGGGGGATCAACACAATATTAGGCAGGTGGTCATAAAGTTATGCCTGGTTGATATATTAAAGAAATTGTATAGAGAAAAGACGCAGTCGCACCGTAATGATGAAGATGACCGGACCAACAAAACCCCATATGACGCCATTGTGTACACTGAGCCAACAGTACTCATCTGCTGAGTAGCTTCCAGAGGCTGAAGCCAAAGTAATGGCGACTATCAGGACAGGCAGACCTGTTAGAATAAAACAATAGCCTGTTATAAGTGCAAATATATATATATATATGTGTGTGTGTGTGTGTGTGTATTATTTATCATTTATGTGCTTGGTTATGGAAAAGCACAGCATAACCTTTTTTTCAGTTGCTTTATATACAGTATATCACACTTATATTTGATCATTAGTAACACAAATTTCCACCAAAAATGTAAAAACTTACAATATTATAAAAGATTTATAGGATATAAACACATCAGCCTTGTTACCCCAGCCAATCAGGTAGTAGTATTTCATATGGCGATCTTCGCTCAGGTTAACGGTCACCACTTTGCTCCAGAGCAGCAATCCCTCCACTAACATCCAGCTAAACGCCGCCATGAAGAACAGATGGAGCAGAGCTGCCACCATCGTGCAGGCCACCTGAGGGCACAGGGTCACGTGAGGTTAAATATGTAAAACAACCACACAGGGGTCACATGCCAGGTTAGATTTCACGCCAATTATTGCATCAGGGCCTCGGAGATCAGTGACAGCAAAAAAGCATTGACTTTGTTTTTCATTACAGCTACATATTTTTTACACCATTTTCCAAAAAAAAAAAAAGGTACCTCTGGGTCGGCTGTCTCTGTAATTATTCCTTTACCATGATGCATACCTTGTTATGAATTGCAGAGCCACTGCACAGAAGGACTATTTGTGCAAAAGTCAGAGAGATGGCGAGATTCTTGTGAATGGACGTCCTCTCCGATTTTGGAATACTGCACAGACGCAGGGGGAAATTACATTTGTTTTAGTTAATCGTTTTCATTTTTCTGTTATTTCCAGCAGACTGTACGGACAGTAAATCTTTTCCTGAAATCGGCTTGTCCGATACTGTACTGATTAGGAATTCCCTGTGTGACCGTTGTGCTTGATCAATTCCATTGTAATGTTACCATAAAACCTCAGGTCAGAGTCCTGTGTATGTGATTAGCTGCTGAACACTAATTACCAGATTAGCAGGGTTCAATACTTCTCTCGCCTCAAAAAGCGACTATTATTGACCACTGAATATGCCTCAGATCACTTAGAAATACTGGACGAAAAAATAGTCATGTAATGTTCACAGCAATAACACTGTCCTTATATTTCCAAATCCTTATATTTCGGCTCATTTTTTATATACTTATATATAATTATATTTTTTTTTTTTTTTTTACAGTAATTCACACAAACACACCACAAACATGTGCAGGGGTGTTGTTGCTTGTGCACTGTATCCTTGGAAGCCACTTACTCTAGCATGGTAAGCAGCATCAAGGTCACTACGAGAGCACAGAGTGATGCTCCTGATCCTATAAACGTCAGTTTGGTCAGGACCATCTCCTCCTCTTCACTCCACTGCGGAGAGAAAGGAAAGGCAAATAAAATCACGTAGAGTCTCTTGCACTCGTTCTTTTTTATCTTTCTCTATCTCTCTGTCGCTCCCACTCACACTCTATCCATAAGATAAGTAATAAATCTAGATATTTCCTACCTGTCCTAAAGAAATACCCTGTCCACTGAAATGACCAATGTAATAAACTATACAGATGCAATTCCTATGTGCAATTATAATCATTATTTCTACTGTATGTGCAAGTTCTAGCAAATTCCAATTTCTTCTGTAAGCGGACAGAGCCCTCTGCTGGACAGAGCTAGAAGGTATTCAAACAGATGTATGAAATGCTGTGATTTTGTTTGAATAGAGTGATGCATATATGTTAGTGTGCTTAATATTATATAAATTTTAAATAGGCCATGTTTGCTTTAACTTCTTTACAGTCCTGAACACTTATGACAGTATCCACAATCCTTCCACATTCATTTCACTGTAGTTATTGAATACATAATAGTAGTAGTAAATAGGGTTGCAAAGGGGCGCAAAATTTCCGGGAAGTTTTTCAGGGAAAACTTACCAGGAATCTCACATTAATTTATGGGGAAATTTATATAATCTGTATCATTTACAAACATTTTTTTTTTTTGGTCATATGCTGGCATGCATGCAAAAATAATACATATTTTTTTTAAATGCAATTTGTTTACTTGTTAGTTTAATTTTGTTGCACAATAGCTTACACACAGTGCTGGTAAGTTTTAAACATAAATCTCTATCATTTATTTAATAGAATATGTTTAACAGAATATCTGAAACTGATTTTTATAATACACAATATGATTTCACTTCATTACCGTACCCTCGCTTCCATGTAATTCATAAGGATGGCAAAGTTGGTGGTGTGGTTGCAAAGGCAGGACGTGCTATTTGGTCCAGAGTGCAACACTCTACAGCCTTTGTCTGACCAGTCACTCACATCTGAGGCTCTAAGAAAACAGTTGTTTTAAATTAGACATAGATATTTGCACGATTTTTCTATGCATCTGTCATTTACTTACTCTGCACTGACATTCCAGAAAATACACAAAGGTGTGGGCTGTTTAGAAGACTCCACCTACAATGGAAACAGATGTGTGATGTCATGCATCTCAGTGCTTCCAACACAGAGTTCATCTGTTTCAGATGAAACTCCAGTAGATAAACAGAATTTAAGAAATAAAAGATGTCTGAATCGAGGGGATATCGACAGAACATTCCAGATCTACTTTTTAATTTGGCGACTATATCGTATCTAGGAAATAGAGCGTACTCGATATGGACTTACGTATTAGAGCAGCTGACTTTCCCAGTCATACGTGGTTTCTCAAAGTTGGATTCAATTCAATGTATTTTTTATTTGTATATCACTTTTAACAATGGACGCTGTCTCAAGGCAGCTGTACACAGATAAATTGAATAGGAGTTGGGTGCGAGAGAATTAAATTTTCCTCAACACTCGTCACCCTACATCTGTACATGACTTTACTATCACCCTTTGGAATAAATGAATGAATGATTGAGCACAAATCTCCTAAAAAATCGAATGGATCATCTTCTCAGAATTGTGGAGCCAAACGGGGACTAATTGTCAATGCAATGTTCAAAAAGAACATACGATTCTTATGTTTGTCCATAAAGTGTTTTGGATTCAGGGCCCAAAGTGCTCAGAAAACAATGGTTTAGATTTGAAAGATTTTCTCATCCCAATCTACCTCTTTCTATGCTGTAAATGTGTTGCACAGGCCCAGACCTCTCTGTTAAGAATAAAGCTTCAGGATCAGCGAGTGCTCGAGTTTTGTCACCAATGTAGCTTTATATCTCACGATTAACCATACATTTTTTTTTATTGATTTTTTTTTCATTTTTCAACAAAACTTTTGGAACTTTGTTATTGTGTATATAAATATATATATAAATATCTCCACAATGTTTGTTCTAAATCTAATGATTAGGCTTTTTTTTTACTCACATAATGAAAATCAGCTTCAGATCCAGATTTATCATTGTTCAAATACGCAAAGTAATCTATACCATGCATGCATGTGATGCATTTGATTTCCATAACTCCAAAACGTAGCACATGCACATACCACTTTTACAGTAGACAAAGTATACTGCACAGACACCGGAATGTTCTCTTCCCTTGCCACATCTCGCACCGTGGCTGAAATCACTGCTGTAGCCAGGTGACCGAACACGTATCTGGGGGAAAAAACAAAAACAATATCCATAAGCCTTTACTGCAGTGTACATTAAGTTTAAGAAAGTAAAAAAACGTAATCTGCTTAATAATTCTGAAGATTCAGCACTGAGAAAGAAGACTCTTACTGTCCACTTGCTGTGTGCTTGTCTGTAAATGCTTCGAATTCATTTTGGGAGAGCACCTCCATCATATTGCTGTAGTAGGCATGGATGAACATCACATTCTTGTGACCTGCAAATGATACATTTGTTAAGTAAGCGTCAAATTAGATGTGAACATCCCATTCTACATTTGGTTTAGTAAAGTCATGTATTGATGCAGGTGAGGTGAGGAAGCCGTCAGCTATTTGATTCATCCCGAAGGTGTTCAATAGGGGTATAGAGCCCTATAGCTGGCCTATATGGATATCTTCATGGAGATGGTCTCCTAGTTCAAGTGAAGGGGGAAAAATCCTTGCACCCGAATCCAGAGACGTCTTGCACAATTGTGTTTGCGGTATCAGTTTGGACATTGACCACACATGGCTGCAAAAATAAGTGTCCCAATACTTTTGCCCAAATAGTGTTTTGTATGTAATTTGGAGCTAATGGACCATGAAGAAATGTTTTTATGTGAGTGGTTGGAATGGGAAAAACTCAAGTCTTGCCATCTAGACCTCAGATCTTACCACCTCTGTAGCATCAGTACCTGATCTCTCAAATGCTTTTGGAGCTGAATGATAATAAATTCCTTTTTATGCTCCTAAAATGGATTAAAACCTCCTCCCAGAAGAGTAGAGTTTATTACAGCAGCAAAATCAGGAATGGAATGTTCAACAAAAACATGCAGTTTTTAAGATATGGGGTTTCGGCAAACTTTTGGTCACACTAAACAGTCAACCACGATTGTGATGAGGATTAGATTTGGGTTTTTCTACACAATATGGTGTCAACTTAACTTTAACGAACGTGACTTCATACTCCCAACTACGAAGCATTCTGGTGAAATACTGTATATTTATAGGAAATGTGTACCATAATCTAACACACCACTTCTCTCACCTAGAAAATAGAGCCTCTGGATTTCAGTCTCAGATATGAGCATTTCCTCGGGGCTGCTGGAGTGATTCTGTTGAATTAAGGGTTTGTACACGCTTTCGAAGTTTGCGTGAGATAATGTCCGTGGCTCCATGTGAACATCTACAAGAAAAAGCACACCCATACAATCTAATAATTAGCATGTATTATATACGGCACATATGTAATCAGTTATTAGTTATAACGAATATATGAGCTATCACAAGCACGAGAAGAATTCAATATGAGAATCCAGAATTATGAAGTTCTGTGCAACTATTGAGGTTTTGACTAGGAGGATTGAATCATTTTAGCGACTTGGTTCTTTAGATCTCGTTCATCAAAATGCATTCTTTTATTTATTTTTTTGTCATTTAGTTCCTTTGATCAGAAATAAACAAAAAATTAATACACAGATTTTCCAACACTTATACATACATGAAATTTGACTATAGTTCCAATAATAATATTGCAACACGCATTTATTTACAATGCCCTTTTTTTACTCAGATTTAAAAAAAATTTTTTTTATTATTTTTCATCACTAAACATTTGTTTTCCTGATGCGCCTAGCCTCAAATCAAGCACCAAAATCTGCCATGATGCAAACATCGGGCATTTAAAAACGAAGCAAAATTATACACCATAATTACTATCAAACATATAATATAGTCTTCATGCTCTGTGTTAAGTTTGGTTTCGCTAATAACAAACATATGCATAAAGCATTCAAATTTGTCCATGTTGATTAGAGTATTATAAGCCTTGAAAAGTATTCATTTAAGGTACATTAAGAAAAGATAAAAATGTGCGTTTAAATTGCGATTAATCAGTAGCGAACTCTTAACTAAGTTAAAGTAAAGATACAATACTTCAGTAAAATGTAGTTGAGTAAAAAATTATATTTGACTTTAAAATGTAGTGAAGTGGAAAAAATGGATGGAATGGAAATATTTTCGTAGTCAAGTACAAATTTTAAGTACAAATAACTGAAAAATCTATGTAAATACAATAATGAATTACATTTACTTAATTATTGTCCAAGAATGAACCACTCTGACTAGAAGAGTCGAGAGGAAAAAAACTACCGTAATTTCCGGACTATTAAGCACACCCATATATAAGCCACACCCACTGAATTTTACAAATATTTTTATTTTAAACATATATAAGCTGCACCTTGTCTATAAGCCGTCTACACTGAAACTAATAAACTTTACACAGGCTTTATCGAAAGACAGGGTCTGTAACACGGTGTAACGGATGAAATATGTTGTGGCTCCTTTAAGAGCAGAGCGGCATTTTGGGAATAGCCTGCCGCCGCATTTTGCTGGTATTCATGCATGTGTGCAAGACCGAGGATTATGCCCTTATTATTTTCTAATGCTCATTTCTAAGTTTGTTTGACCAACCCGTAAAGCTGTTGCCAAGAAAAATAAAAAAGCCAAGTTTTGGAAACCTGTCTGTGCTTATATGATTTCTGTTGTAACTGGAGTTAGCGAGCTCTCCCTTCACCCAGACTCAACGCGTTACAACGGCTTGTATCTAAACAGTAGCCTACGAAGAAAGTCATTGTTCACTGTCTTCCTCCTTCCTTTCACAACTATTTCTCTCTGGAGTTTTTCTTTTGGCATCGTCGTGCGTTTAAAATACTTCATCGGTTAAACTTTTCTCCAGATGCCGTGCAGCTCAGAACACAGGTGAGGTGCGTTTTTTTTGTTTCCATTCGGAAATTTTATTTGTCAAATGTTATGTCACTCAGTATTTTGGCCTGAAGTTTGTGAAATGGGGAAAAACTCAGGAAAAAAAACATAATTTAGCTGCTTCGTTGTTTAGGCTGCGGGGTTCAAAACGTGGGAAAAAAGTAGCGGCTTATAGTCCGAAAAATACGGTACACAATTCTGTTTCCTCGACGTAGCCTTTGCTTAACTAATGCTTTGCTCATGCAATAGAAAATGAATGAATCACTTTTTGAGACTCGTCACATTAGAGACTGAGTCACATTAAAGACTCGTTCAAAATTAACAAAACGTTCACGAACGACCCTTCATTAGTATTGACCCATCAAACATCCTTTTTTCAAGCCAGCAGTATCATCAGAGCACTTTACCTATGTTTTTTGTTAAAAGTGCAAAGCTTTTCTTGTCTGGGAAAATTGAATCAGCCAGCGCCCACAGTATTTTTTCAATACTCTCGACAACCGTAAATGGTCTAAGGTTAATCTGTAAAGAGCACAAAAAAGCGCATTATAAGTATAAAACAGAAGCGATTATGCCCATACTGGTATTAGACATTTATCTCACGCTATTGAATTTTAGAACGTACACCTAATGGCTTCATATCCAACCACTGCTTGGACAAGGCAGGATCAATAAGCCCACTGGCTAGGATCAGGTAGCTGGAAACCATGGACCTAAGAATTTCAGAAGGGACCGATGTCTTATTAACTTGAGCAGCTGCCGCATGCTCAATGGTTTGAGTGAGCTGCTGCATGTCTGAAGGCGTAATGATGTCAGGATCAGTCTCGATAGCCTTCATGACAGACTGAGCGAGCGAACTCAGCCAATGCAGCTCTTGTTCTGCTGTTGATGATGAATTATGGTTTTCTAACTCCTATGGGGAGAAAAAAAAAAACATTTAGCCGTCTTTATTGTAAACACGATAAGGTAAACTCTGATAAGATAAAGCTTGGAAAAATGTATAAACAGACACGTTGTAAAGCAGATGTGCGAGCTCTTGTACTCACAGGGTTGACATGAAGATCGTTGCGGATTTTTGTAAAAAATGGCGATTTGGGAAAACTGGATATGCCGATGTCATCCACGAGCTCTGTGCTCAAAACGGGAACTAGAATTATTATCGGAAAAATAAAGAAATTGATGCATAACTGAATATTCGTAAGCTTTGCATCGCAAATGTATCTTTGATAGACTTCTTTTTTACTAGACCAAAACCTTCAATCTTTACCCCAATCCTCACCAAACTTGTGTTCCATGTAAGACATGCAGTATAATATTTTGTACTGTAGCTGTTTATCTGTAAGCTTTAGATCTGTATTTCCCCTGAATTATCCCTTTCTTTAGAGGGAGGAATCTAGCATAAAGTGAAGGCAAACACATGCCTCCTTAGAGACATGTAAAGCCAGCCAACTCTTGCTCATGGTGCGTCAAAGGGTGGGGTAACACCCAAAAAAAAAAGCTCTTTGACCACTTCCAAGCTCACAGGCACGCACAATGAAATCGTGTCGCTGTAACTGCGTTGGAATATATACTGGGAGAAAATATACTTGTTCTGTCCCACCCACAGTTGGCCCACTTTTCACTCCTGACCAAAGATCGCTAAAGCATTATTAAGATTCGAACTCACTATCTTCATATAATCAGGTGAATTTTCTAATAACTTTTCAAAATGTAGCTAGGTGTTAGTTAGGTAGGTCTTCCCCAGCCTTGCTCTGGATCATTGTCATGTTGTAGAAGGTATATCTATTGTCAGATTTGATTTCCAGAGTTTGTTGATATTTACCAAAACACATTCTTGTATCCACACGTGAGACGTTTGCTCTGTCACGGGCTGTAACACAATCCAGAAGAGCTCTGTCCCAAGGTTTGGATTTTTTCTTCCCAAACATATATTTGGGTATTGTAACCGTTTACAAAAGTTTGTGCACTTACCCTCCTATCTCTTCTAAACCTTTCTGCAGGTGTCATATAGGGGTATTGTGTTGCCACACTAGGCAGCATATGGACAGTTATGTATATTTAAAAGTTTTCTTGCCTAAATTAACTAGAATATTTATTAAAAAATAAAACGGCTTGCTGAAAAGCTTGCATTTCCTTTTGTTTAGAAATCAATAAATATCTCATATAATGTGGCCAGGGTTGCCTAGACATTTGCAGGCAACTGTATGTTTCTGTGTGATCCCAAGGTTATTATTATTAGTCTATAAGTGTATTATAATAATACTTATTATTATTATTATTATTATTATTATTATTGGTGTGAAATGCTTTGTTTGAATTTCTCTTTAAATAAACTGACAACCAGAAACATTTATTAATGTAAATTACATGCCATTAGGCTTTACAACTGAGTGTAGAATACAGTATATAGAAATGCTTGTAAATTTTTTTTATTATACCTAATACTTTACATGAACAGCCACTGAACTCTGTGTAAGCCGTGCATAGATTTATTACCTTTATTAAATTGACAAACACCTCCTCTTTTTGTATCACAATCATCCAAGGTCCAATCTCCACTTCCAGGGTGAAAACTTACACACATCTCATTCTTTGGCATCTGGGAATGTTCTAAAGGAAATGGTGTAAAAAAAAACAACAAACGTTGAATTCTGTTTTATAAACATATACAGGTCATAAGTAAGAGCCTGAGATGGAAGAGCCTGTTCGTCATGGAATGGGAATGTTTTAGAGACGTGTTTGTTTAGAAGGGGTGGTTTTCTGAATTACAACATGCGTGATATATTTACGACCCTTTAGGGCCGAGTTTCCCAGTTATAACCCAGTTCCGTTTTATGAATTCGTTATGCAGAGAACCAGTGGAAATTTTTACACGCACTGACTTCACAGATCAAATTTCAACGGGCCGTGATGCAGCACCTGCACATCGTTTTACCTTCACATTCGATGTAGCCCCAGTGAGTCTGCAGAGAGGGTGTCATTTCCATCCCAGAAGTGCCCCATTTGAAAAGCAAACCGGAAGGAACATATGTACAGTTCTTTTCCATGGTTTGGATCTCGCTGGCATCCAGGACCCGATTCCACATTTGCAGCTGAGTAACGCCGCCACAGAAGGCGTCGCTGTTTTTGCGCACGCGCCCGAACGCGTCTTGCTCTTGACCTATAATGAAAATCCCGCCGCCTCCGATAGAGCCCGATTGGTACAGATTAATACCGCTTAGAATTTCATTGCCGTCCGCTGACATTGTCCACATGCCATCGTTTCCTGTCCAGCTCACACACGTGGAGTGCCAGGAGACATCGTTGGCGAAGGCCGAACGATAGGGGCTGTGTTCTCCGTGCACCATCAGAGCGAGCTCAACCGGTTGGTTTGGCTTGACCCAGGCTCGGAGCTGGAACTCATTAACGAAGGAGCCTGTGGAATAAGAGATCACAGTGGAAGGCCCGTGGCAAGCGGGACTGAATTGTAGGCGAGCGCAGACGGTCAGGGCGCTCATGTTGGAGAACTTGTGCAGCAAACGAGCCGACTGAAGTTCGCTTCCGCCCCGGAATTTCAGGATTAAAGTACCTTAAAAGATATGACAGGAAATTATTTGGTGGTAAGATTTAGAATACTATAAGGCGTAATACCAAAAACTAGTATCTCAAATATATACACTATATGGACTATATGGAATTGAGACACCTGACTTCCAAGCAAATGTGGTTCTTCACCAAACTGTAACAACAAATTTACACAATTGTGTTGGATGTCGTTGGATGCGATTTTTGCCTCCAATTGAACTAGGTAAGGAGATCTGTTTCAGCATCACAATGCTCCTGTGCACAAAGCCAACTCCATGCAGACATACTTTACAAGGCTTGAAGTGGCATGAAGTGGGTAAAAGATCTCAAAAGGCCTGCTATAGAGCTCTGACCTCAACCCTATTAAACACCTTTGGGCTGAATAGGAACTCGAACTGTAGCTGACTTTACTAACGCCCTCGTGGTTAAATGAGCACAAATCTCCACAAGCACACTCCAATAATTAGGTTGAACACCTTTCCTGCAGAGTGAAGGTTATTATAACAGCAAAATATAGCATCTTAGTCTTTCGTCCATACAGAGTATATAGATGATACAAAAAAATGAAGGCATGTGGTATTTCGAGATCACCATTTTTTTCTCGACTCCTTCTTGCAATCCACACGGGCTCTGAAATGTTCAAGGACTGCAGAAATCTAGTCAAGTTTCGTTTCTCTTCAGCGCCAGGTATGACTGCCAGAGAGCCTGACCTCTGGATGCACAACTGGTTGACGGCATCCCAGGGTACCCTGGCTGGACGATACTCGTAATAAACGTCCTCATACGGCCATATATTTTGGATTTCCACATGAATGGCGAGAGCTGTCGAAAAGAGATCACGTCATCGTGTCGTGAAAAGCGTTCGGAATTCAGTATATCTGAATTGAACATGATTACAGTATAGAAAAAATAGAAATTTCTGGAATCCGCGTGAATAATGAGAAGCAAATGAGAAGGCATCAACAGGAATAAGCATGAGATACAATGAAAGGTCTTGATAGCGAATGGTATAGCGAAGGTCATGAAAAAACCTTTTTATATACGAATACTTACCTTTTCCAATGCCGTGCTGGATCAAAACCTAGGAATTATACAAAAAGTGTATCACGAAGCTCTGAATAACTACTGAGAAGATGAATTTAAAGGTTTATGATGGCAAATGAAGTCTACTTACAATGATATTGGAGCAGAGCAGTGTGAGGAAGTGCATTCTGTAACCAAAATATGGACAAAATTACCTCATGAAGAATTATTTTACACTATTTAAACATATTATACCTTTTAAACACTGAATTACAGAAGATTTATAGGAAAAAATGCCCTCAGTGTAGGAATACTGACTTCAACACATTATAAGTATTACTCTGGTATATAAGTCTGTGTAACAAATAAACAGCCAGCTGAGTCCTACCTTTTAAAAGACATGTTTTGTCCGTGTGGGAAATAAATACGGTTTTAGAAGTTTTTTGAGGAGGTTTGGAAGACTCGGAAAGTTTCCACAGCGGCAGCAGAGCAGAAGAAAACTCCACACTGGAGACGCTCATGCGCGCGCGCCCGCGATGGAGAGCTTTAGAGTTGCGCGAGCGCGCGCGCACGAGCGCATTCACTTGGCAAGGCGCGCGTGACGTGCGTCAGAAAGGGCTTAACATCAACAACATTATCAACATCTCCAACAATATTAATTGTAATAACAAAAAACAAGATTAAAAATATCATCATCATGAATAAAAAATTAACAAGAATTATTCGTTATTATTAATAATAATAATTATTGTTGTTGTTATTATTAATCATCATTATCGTCATTAATACAAATTATAAACTTTCTCTATCGATATTCCACCTTGCCCAATTATTGTTTAATTGAAAAATGAAAAAGAAAGCAACAAATGTTAAGTTGCATAATTAAATGAAACAAAAAAATAGCATCAATTATAATAATTACAATATTAACATCATCATCCTCATCAACAACAATATTATCATCGATCAAATAATTGTTATATCAATAATTATAATTTTCATCATGTATAATAATAATTATCACCATCACTACCATCATCATCATTAATAATAATAATAATTGTATTAAGATAGTAGAGCTGATCATCACACCCATCTACACTTTTTCTCCAACCATTAGAAACTCACTGCTGACAGAAATGCTTTATTTGCTGCAGCATTACATTTTCCCATCACTAAATCTAATAATCCTGCTTCAGCATGACAACGCCCATGTACCTATTGAGCTCCATGGAGAAATGGTTTTCATTGTAAAGGGTTGAAGGGTTGGAAGAACTCGAGTGTCCTGTGTCCACAGACCTACTCAACCTGACCGTACATTTTTTTTGTTTTTTGGAATGCACTGGAACGCTGACGGAACCCCAGACCTCCTTATCCAAAACCATCACGGCCAAATGAGCAAATCCTTATAATCAAAATCTAGTAGTAAAACTTTGCAAAAGAGTGTGTGTTTGAGTGAGTGTGTGTGGTGCTATAACGGATACTAATATATTTTTTATTTTATACATAATCATACATGTTTCTTTTTCTCTTCTATCTCTGTGTCTGGCTTTGTCGAAACAAACAAGCTCCTGAGGTAAACAGTGATGCTGTGAACCACTCACTGTAGCTGGGGATGGTTCCACATGAACCATAAATCGTGAAGGTTAAACTAAAGAGCCATAAAAATAGTTTTGGACTGTAATAAATGGCTTAGGACTACAAACAACATAACAAAGTCTCCCTCATCGGACAGTTAAGAACCTTAGAAATGATATTCCTTGTTACCTAGATGGATTTCTTCTTCATACCATCTCACCACTGGCTCACACATTAGGAAGGATAGTGTACCAAGAATTCTGGAGCCTACTCACCTTGCTTTGTGTTTTTAAACTATGAGAACAAACTACCTTCTTAATCAACACTCAAAATAACATTCTACATATGCTGTTTTTCAATCAGTGTCAATCATGATCTCAATTGTTGATCATTAGAAATCAGCTATTTAGACCACATGAGCACCCTGACACTTCACACGTTTCTCACCAGAAACAACATGCTCTCACTGCCGCACCCACCTTACTTGTCAGATTTGGCTCCTATGGACTTTACCATCTTCTAAAATATGAAGATCCAGCTCAAAGGTCACCATTTTGACACCGTTGTGAAGATGCAGCGTGAATTATAGAGGCTGCTTGACCTTTTTTATTTAAATTTTTTTTTACTTCCAGGACACATTTTAGACGTGGAAGAAAGGCTGTGAACTATTTTGAAGGTGATAAGAGTGTAAATGTAGATTAAGTACTTTCTGGTAAACCAAGCTAATCTCAAAAATAGTTGATACCACCTCATATTTCTCACTTTTTAGTTTTTGAAATGCTTTAATAATTTATCACACTTTTTGTGCCAATCAAATGAGGACGGGTTCCCTTTTGAGTCGGGGTTCCTCTCGAGGTTTCTTCCTCACAACATCTAACGAAGTTTTTCCTTGCCACAGTCACCCCAGGCTTGTTCATCAAGGATAAATACACAAACTTAAAAATACATTTTGTTCTAGAATTTTCCAGCCACTCTGTGTAGCCAGGGATGGTTTCTCACTATCCATTCTCATCCTAGGGATCCATAAAATTACAGAGTAAGAACAGGAGCTTTAAGGATTTGGATTTGCACTGTAGTTGATGTCAACAGTCTGTTACACTGACACAGGACTCCACTTTGCATCTGATCACCATCACTGCAACCTACAACATTGTTTATTTGTAATGGACATTTCGTGCCACCCAGATGGGGCTGGGTTCCCTCTTGAGTCTGGTTCCTCTCAAGGTTTCTTCCTCCTGCCATCTCGGGAAGTTTTTCATTGCCACATTACCTCCGGCTCGCTAATCAGGGACAAACTTACACATGAAGAACCATCTTATTCATTCTTTATCGCAATATTATCTGTGTAAAGCTACTTTAAAACACTGTACATTGTAAAAAGTGCAATAGAAATAAAATCAACTAAATGACCAACCAGTAATATAAACTCCTGGAAGCTTCTGGAATAGAAATGTCTTTATTATAAAAAAAAAAAAAAAGGAATTATTACATGATTATTATTACGTCAAAGTGAAACGCCAGGTGTCGGAAAACGTTTGTGCAAAGCCGCAAGAACGTTGTATTAACGGGAAATATAAATTATGTGGGATGACCCAGTGCACCTTATTGCTAAAAAAAGACCCCTTTTCCTCTATATTATATATTGAAAAAGTACGTAGTGGAAAATAAAGGCCATATTCAACCCCACACAAGCACATTCATGTGTAAAATAATAATAAAAAGCTAGACATATTTGTGCATTTATTATTACAGTACCACTAAGCACATTAAAAAGCCTTTAATGTTCATAGCCCGGTCTAAGGAACACTACGTGATTGAGACATCAAACCCAGCGAACATCCCTGGAGCACGAGCTGACCCCCGAGGAGAGCGAATACACTATTTTCGGAACGGTTCGGTTTCTCTGGCCTTCTTGGATCTCGGTGGATTCCAAGTTTTCTTCGATGCTCTCGTCAAAGAGTTCTGCTAGAGAGCACAACGCAGAATGGAGGTCATCTCGTGCGTCCATGACGCTCTTTAAACACGGCAGCTGAAGGGCGTCGGCGGAGCGGACGTCCGTCTGTCTCGGCAGTCCGTGCACGAGGTCGCTGACCGTCTTGGTCAGAGACTGGATTGTGTCTCTGAATGACCGGAGAGTGACGTCGCTGCCTCTGCCTGTGGAGGAATATACAAATATCTAATCTTATATCGGTGTGTAAAAAATTTTGTACGGACACACGAGTACAGGAAAACATACAATACCTCTGAGAGTGAGGGACAAGGAGGAATGAAGCTGCTGGAGTGCGTGGTTTAGCTGAAAGAGCTTGGAGGCTGTGTTTCTCAAACGGCCTATTTGGACAGTGTCAGATCCCTCTGGATCATTCTCCGCAGGGTCGGGCTTCTCCTGGAGCAGGAAACAAACAAATATTTTACTGCTGGAGACTTTACAGTCCACTTCCACACTTCGGACAAAAATTTGGTCTCCATTTGCTTTTATAATACCCTCCACTCTTCTTGGAAGATGTTCCACAAAGGCTTTATTATAGAGGTTGACCGATCAATCGGTACCGAGAGTCGATTGCTGGAACTATCTGTAAACATGCATAGTTTTTCCGGCTTACGGTCAGCTGTCATTACGAGAGCGACCTCTGGAGGTGAATCAGTGATAAGGGGTGCTGTTTGTTTTTACGTGCAAGACTGCGTGCTGCACGGAGAGCGCTAGGTTTAAAATGTATGAATTATATAGTTATATTTTTTAGATAATATATTGATATTTATTTCCTTTTGCACATTTTCATGATTTTAAATAGGTTGATTACTCGGCTATTGCCAAGTACGATCCAACCTAGCTATCGGTGTCAGTGATCCACTATTGGTTGAGCACTAAAATAAAATATTGTAGATGGAGAGGTTGTCTAGGGTGCACTCAAGGTTCCAATTCATCTCAACATGGTTGAGGTTGGAGCTCATTCACTATCTCCCACGTTTTCCATAACCTATAAACCATATCTCTATGGAGCTGGCTTTGTGCACAGGGGCATTGTCATGCCGGAACAAGTTTGGGTCCCCTAGTTATTTTGACTATACACTGTAGATTTGAAGTTTTGAATGGATATTTTATTTAAAAAAAATTGCTTCCTCTTGATTTTTAATCAGAAACATTTTTCGGCCGACTTGTTGCCAAGGATACCATTTGCCCTATAAATTCTTGGGTCCGATCTCTAATTGTACGCCGACTGCATTTGTAAGGTCTAATCTTTGTGTCCCAGCATCGAAGGAAAAAAAAACAGAACAATGGAGCCCTGCTGAATTTAAAACAAAAGGTGACGGATGATGTTGGGTTCGACACGTGTGTTATCTTAACGACAGCGCCGCTGGAGACGTCCCCGATAAGCCAGACTGAGCACGGTGTCCTCAAAAGCGCTGTACAGTACAATGTTCGGTGAAAAGCCTTTCTCGCTGTTTGTACATGGTGGCGCAGGGATACGGGAATTTGAGGAACTGGGAGTTGGCGAGTCTGCGGTGTCGGGGAATGTTTGGAACCGCCGTGAGCTCGTTCAAAACCCTTTCCTTTGCTTCCTTTAGTGTGAGTGCTGCACAAAGGAGATTTCAGCGCCACGATTGTCCCGTCTGCTCATGCGATTACAACATGAGGGGGTCATTTTGAAGAAACAGCTCAAAACGGCGATGATGCATGTCAAATCAAGTCACATTTTTATAGATGTATATTAAAAAAAACAAACAGGAAATGCTCTCAAAGTGGGTACATTTGAAAAAAATCAGGGGGGAACATTTTATGTTTTAGAAAACCAAATAGGGAAATAGTATGGAAACACAAATAAAAAAAAAAAAAATTCAAAATAGTCGAGGGGTTCTATATTAAGTCGTACTGGTTCCAAACAATTTTCGATGCCCGAATCAACTCCTTCTTTAAAAATTTCCCATTTCCATGCGCCAACCTGTATACTGATGCGTACCCGCGTGGTGCAGTGGATGTAGCTTTGCAATTTCTTTGCCACCTCCTGCATTTTCACCTTAAGGCTTTGCAAAATCTGGAACGCAAAAGAGATGCACTTAACGTTACCAATCAAATCGTTGTTACGAACATGAATACGGAAGGTTTTTAACAATAGGTTAAAATTTAAATATTAGAAAAGGAACCTGAGCTCTAGGTTGCGCTAATTGAGCATGTCTGAGCATCTCTCGGCTGATAAAAAGAGCCTCGTCCTGAAGAGCTCTCACACCTCGACACGTTCCCTCTCGCACGCACGTCCCGGCAGTCCTCTAAGCAAAAACAAGGAAGAGAACGAGTCAAAATACAGAGCTGAAGATATTTAGGACCACAGAGTAACAAACAGAACCTCACTTTGCCTATAGTGTCTGATCCGTGTCGAGGCAGAAGAAGATGCACGCCGGTTACTGCTGCCAGGTGAGCAGTGGCGCTCAGAGCTGCGCCCGTACTCCTAATGATCTTCCTCTGGGCCTCGGTCACCATAGAGGAGATTTCGGATTCACAGCCCTGAAGAATTAGGGAGAAACATTTCAGACTTTTTAACATTTTCGCAAAAAAGAGCACACGATTCATACACATTTGTTATCATACTTAGACGAAATACATTTTCCCTTTACTTCAACTCCAAACCCAAATCTGTTTCAGCACGATGCACAAAGCCAGTGTCAAATACATAGCATGGATGATGTTGAATATATCGATGACTTGGAAAGCTGACTGCACCCCAGGCCTCCTCACTTTCTCCTACATCAGTACTGATAACTGAATCTCTTGTGGCTGAATCTCTACAACCAAAATCTAGTGGAACATCTTCCCAGAAGAGTGGAGTTTACTATAACAGCAAATAATGATTAAATGTGGAAAGAAAGAAAGAAAGAATTTACATAAGGGAATAGAAGGGAAAAAATTGAGAATAAGAAATAAAGAAAGACAGACAGACAGACAAACTCTGCACCCCAGGCTTCCTCCTTTCTTCCTACAACACCCTTGTGGTTGAATCCACAAACTTTTGCCCATATAATTTACTGGGCAGGATCAGATAAATGAATAATAAAAAAAACTGCATTATGTTCAGCACCTCTACTCTTATAATGCTAAAGTATGTACTCATCCTGGGACTCCTATTTGCTCTTTTTTCTTTTCTACACCTGTTTACTGGTATGATTTATAACCCTGCTATCTTGCATCACCCAGAATCAGATTGTTCCCCTTTCGTTGGTGTCGGTTCCTCTCAGGCACCATCATGTCTGACATTCTCAGTAGGGATTTGAATCTACCTGCTGCATTCAACCATCGTCTGAGCCTCGAATCATCCAAACTAATACTGCTTGTGCAATGCTGGCTAAAAGATGTCCGCAATTTTAATCTTGGTGCGGTGAAAGGGCACAGCGTTGCTTTTTAACAGGCTCGATGTTGTTCCAGAACATAAATAATGGTAAATGTTTGCACTGTTTTTACCAGGCATGTGTCGAAGTGTCTCGCTCTTTTCGCATGTACCTGAATAAGGAGCTGAAAATATCCTCCTGTGTTCTTTACTTCACTCTTGAGCTCCTCCATGGTTTGGGAGACTGACTGAGTGCTGCAGGTGACACTGGAGATCCAGTGCCTGGTAATGAACACGGCTCTTTCGATAGCTGATGTAGCTCTCACAAGATGACTCAGTGCTTCGGTGTTGCAAGCAAACACTACACATACACACATGCACAGAACATCTAAATAGTGCTGACAGTATAATATACAACATGGCTAAAGTCCTCAGTGTGCATACACTGTACAGCAAAAGTATTGGGACACCTGACTTTTCCAACAGTATGTGGTGGTTCTCAAAACTGTTTACCACAAAGTTACGGTAAAGTTTAGATAAGGAGTGGAGAGCTTGAGTGACAGATGCCTTTATCCAGAGCGACTTACACATATATATATGTGTGTGTGTGTGTGTTAAATCCAACAAATTTTTTTATTAAATTCCATAATTTTCTCAAATAAGCAGAATTCCCAAAAGATTTTTAATATCTAAAATAATGATTTTTTTATTTTATTCCAACTATAACAGAATGTTGTGAATGTATGTCAGAATATCGCATGTTTTCCATGTGTTTGGTCTCAAAACTGTTTACCACAAAGTTACGGTAAAGTTTAGATAAGGAGTGGAGAGCTTGAGTGACAGATGCCTTTATCCAGAGCGACTTACACATATATATATGTGTGTGTGTGTGTGTTAAATCCAACAAATTTTTTTATTAAATTCCATAATTTTCTCAAATAAGCAGAATTCCCAAAAGATTTTTAATATCTAAAATAATGATTTTTTCCAACTATAACATGCGATCTCGTATGTACTGTATGTCAGAATATCGCATGTTTTCCATGTGTTTGGTCGCACGGTACTGGGCGATGTATTGCCATGCGTTTTGGCCTCCGGTCTTCTGTCAAACGTAGCTTTTTGAAAACGCCCTCCAAAGTGGATACATTTTGAAAATGGAGGCTTAAGAAAATGATGACGCATTTTCAGTCATCAGCAAAGACCCAGAGCTGGCAGCTTAGTGGTGCTGAGATTTAAACCCATGACCTTCTAAACAGAAGTCTTTACAACTTTAGGATGAATTGGAACACATGCCAGGCGTCATACATTAGTACCCGACTTTATATGTGGCTGAGTGATCACAAAAAAAAACCCACATACGGATCTTATGCTCAGGTGTCCACAAACTTTTGAACATATAGTATAAGTACTAACACTGTATGATCGTTTAAATCAGGAATAGCTTACAGTTCTCCTGGCTGTTGTCATCCAGCTGCTCGTACAAGCCTGCGAGGGAGTTTGCGGCGTTAAAAACGGACAATAGGTCCAGCGCAAGTTTGTCCGCCAGGCTCTCGCTTTCTTCTGCCGACGACCTCGTGCGCAAACAAGAAACCGTGGCAGCTATGAGATCTTTGCAGACGCTGGGCAACGTAGAGTGCGAGCTGCTGGAGTTATAAGCAGGGGATTTGCTCATGCTAATCAGGCCTGGAGAAGAAAAAGAAAACACACGACAGGAAGACGTCGGAATTATAAATTATTTTCCCCTCTGTGCAATGATACGCATGAAAACGTTGGTTTTGGGGATATTAAAATAAGCAATTCGTCAGATTTTTTGACATCAGACTGCAAAAAACACAGTGAGGTGTCCAACCTGTGGGCTCTGAGGGAGTGCAGTTTAAACTCTGAATGGGGTGAACTCGGATCTCATAGAGTCTCCCAGAGATGCGCCTGCTCTTCAGCAAACTCCGGCTCCTGGAAGAAAAATTAATAAATGGAGCAGCATTAGGATGTTTATGTACAGTCCAAATAGCTAAAAAAATATTTTATTTTTTTTATCTGTTTAACCACAAATCATTAGCAAGGAAATGACAAATTCCACATTTAGTTCCTATTAACTCTTATTATAATCTCCATTCTTTTTGAAGGATGTTCCAAAAGATTTTGAGGAGATTTGGGCGTTAGGAAAGTCAGGTACTGATGGAGGAGGAAGTGGGGGTCACTGGGGTGCAGTCAACTTTCAATTCATCCCAAAGGTCTACACTAGGGTTGAGGTCAGAGCTCTATAGCAAGATCTTTCAACCCATCTGGAAAATATCTTCATGGAGTTCGATTTGTGCACAGACAAAACTGTGCCTCCAACTTTGTTCAGTAAAGAACCTCATATGGCTGGAGAAGTTAAGTGACCCAATATCTTTTTTGTACAAATGATAAAAAATAATAATAATAGTACCTTCTGCGAGAAAAAGACGACTCCGCGGACGCTGAAGAGATATCAGGCTCCCAGTGGTCGTTGGGGTCGTAAAACACATCGTCGTCATCTTTAGAGGCGCAAACTCCCTACAAGCAACGCAATCAGGAGAAATTAATACGGAAGAGAAACAAACAGTGGCGTTTCTTTTTAATCGAATGAATAATTGTATCCTGAACAAAATGTATGACGAGAGGTTTTGCAGCATGTTTTGTAAGAACGTGGTTAATATGTATCGATGGAGTAATCAAAAGAAACCAAAAACAGACCAAATAAATACCATGTTTCAAGTAAAAACTTAAAAACAGCAAATTAACTAAAGATCTTTAATTAAAAAAAAAGATTCCCATGCTTTTAGAACGTTTCTTTTGTGTTTAGCCCCCATTCGCTTATATAACAACCTTGTGGACATTTGTGCTCGATACTAAAGTCAAGTATAGATGTAGGTGGACGTGACGAGGCCTGGGATGCATTTAGGTAACAGTTTGTGGAGGAACCACAAAGTCAGGTGACTAAATACATTTGTTCATATAGTAAATATTTAATTTTTTATTTAGTTTATTAATTTAACACCATCGTAACATTATTTTAGTCCACAGCAATTATATTTAATTTGATTATATTATAAATACCAGCATATTTCTTCATTGTATAATTTTTATTTTTATACTTCTGATCTCATGGAACAATGATAATCATTCCACTGCATGGTGTAGTGTAATTTTTTTACATCTGCATACCCGTTCGAGCTCCCTCATGACAGCCAAGTTACTTTGGAACTTCTCCATACTCCAAAAGGTAGAGATGCCCAATTTCGTGTTCTGCACTTGGATCTGCGTTTCGGGGTTTCCTCCGATGTTCCCGGCCTCAGATACTTCATGCCTGCCAAGGAGCGAAAACACAGGGTGTTAAATTTATCGTTTTTCGGCGACTAAATAAAATCCAGACAAGACAACAAGCGTAGACTATGAATAAAAATTTATAAACAAACCTGCCAAACACTGTGTGTTTCCGGAATTTGGTGCTGATTTTGTTTGCTTCTTCGATCATGAGAGACAATTTCATGGCATCCCACTGTGGAGGAGCTACGGAATGAGATGGGAAATGATAAATTTTCCATGTTTTAAATAATATTTAAAAGTATTATTTTCGTCATTTGGTAGACCGTCTTATACAAAGTGACTTACGTTTGATCTAATTCATGCAACTGTGCAGCTATGGGGTTGAGGGCCTTGCTCAGGGGCCCAGAGATGGCAGTTTGGTGTGCCTGGGATTTGAACTCATGACCTTCGGATCGCACCCATATATAACTACTTTCGGAGTTTGTTATTCATTTAATTTTATTGTTGCTATTATTATTATTATTTAATATATAAAATTAAGTGTGTATATATTGGGGTTGGGAAATGTGGTAGATCTTGGTAGATCTTTAGCCTGCTATTGAGCTCACATTATCCCTACAGAGATTTATTGGAAGGTTGACTGTACCTCAGGTCTTCTCACTTCTTTTTACATCAGCACATGACTTTCCAAAAGCTCTTGTGGTTGATTAATCTCCACAAAATCTAGTGAAACATCTTCCCAGAAGCATGGAGGTGACAATAACAGCGAATGGGGAGACAATGTGGAATACATATTGTGTTCACATCGAAATGTCAAATAACCAGAAGTTTGGTGATTTTAATATATTTGTTCTGGTATTAGATAAGATAATATTTTGCAGTACGGCGCTGACAAATACATACGGCTAGGTCATAAACAGCAGCAGAAAAAATGACCTTTGTAGCCAGGTCATATTTCAATAAGTTGACAGTGTTGTTTTTGAATTTATAACACCAATTTTGATACAGAAAACGACATACCCAGGACGAGTCTTACACCCACAGTCAGTATTCAAGCACCTATCCAATTTATAATGCTATAAAAGGGACATTTAACCTACCAGACTTTGGAGTCTGGTTCACTTTCAGGGCACGTTTCTTCTGAATATTGGTGAGATCCTCTGCAATTTTCCTCTTCTCTGCTTCCAGCGCTTCGAGGATTTTAGCATGACGGATATCGTTATCAAACATAGCCTGTTGGTTAAAGTAAAATTTTGAACATTAGGAAAATAATTTTTATTTTAATTTTATTAATTTTTTTACATTTCTGCCCTCTACCCTGGAAGCTGTTTCAGGTTTTATTGCGACCATGGTTCCAGAGCTATGGTACCTGTCTGGCAGCCTGTGCCTCCATTTGTAACCGTTTCTTGTGCATGCTCATTTCTTGTTCTAGGTAAGACTTTGCGCTCTGCAGTTCCTCCATCTTGCTGGCGACCTTCTGCCTCTCAAGCTCCTCGGCTCTTTTTCTTTCATTCTCCTCCTCCTAAAGAAAAAAATAGATAAATCTCTCTTATATTCAAGAAAGACAAGTGTCTATACATTGCATTAGTGCTGCTCATGAACAGTGGCTTTAACGTACAAGTTCTTTCTCTAGGTTTTTGATCTGGTTCTCATAGTGAAGCTTCTGGTCAGACAACTCTTTCTGTGCCATTTCTCGAGCCACTTGGATCCCCTGCATCATTTCCTCTTTGGCTTTCAGTCGGGCATCTTCGATCTCTGCCTCTAGTCTGAAGATAAAAACATATGATGTGGAAGAAAACAAACACAGTTTGTGTTTAGTCATGGTTCGGTTAAATTTCGGATTTCAAGTTTCTAATAATGCAGTTTAATATCATTAACATTCGATTAATGTTAACAGCCCCTCTAATGGTATTGAATTGTAAAGGAATTCAAACTAAAATGGACAAAAGACATTTAAAACTTATCTACGAACTCACTGAGCTCTTTGAGCTGAAAGTAGCTCATTCTTGGCAAACTCAAAATCCTTCTGGCCATCTCCGTTGCTCCAACAGGACGCTCGCTTTCCACACTGCACCTCGGCCGGGTGGTTGAAGCGGAAATAGTGATCTCCTCCGAGAATCACTCGATCGCCCTGAATAAAGCGTGGTAATAATCCATGAAAGCTGAACTAAATGTTATACACCGAGGATGTGATTGCTACAGTGTCTCGTTTGTCTTACGTGGTGCAGGATAGTGGTTTCGAGTACGAGGTTTCCGTTCACGAAGGTCTTGGCGCTTTCCATGGGGGTGATGCTGACTGTGCCCTTAAAGTTGGAGATAACACTGAAAGAGAAATAGGACACAAATGCTGAGTTTTTTATTCATTGTATATTACATTCCAGAGAGAATTGGTGTCATTGGTATCTAAATATCACATTCGCCTCCTAATGTCACACAAGACATAAATACCAAAAATTTGAGGAATGTAATCTATAAAAGAAGAGCTCCAAAGAAACGAGAGGATAAATTTAAAAAGCCATTAATTAATCTAAAACATTTGGTTCAATCCTCTAAAGACTTCTTATCTACACACTATACAGACAAAAGCTTGTGGACACCTGAGTATAAGATTATAAGAGAAGGTAATAAAAAACCCCACTCTTCTGGGAGGATGTTCCACTAGATTTTACAGTGTGCTTGTGGAGATTTGTGTCTCAATCAGCCACAAGGGTGTTAGTAACTTCAAGTACTAATGTAGGTGAGCTGAGAAGGTCTGGAGGTGCACTTAGCATTTCAGTTCATTCCAGAAATATCAAATAGGACTTAACAATTATAGCAGGCCACTAAAGATCTTCCACATCTTCTAACCCAGTGGTTCCCCAAACTTTTTTGCGCCACGGACCGCTTTAATATTGGACAATATTTTCACAGACCGGCCTTAAAGGTGTGGCGGATAAATGCAACAAAATAAAATAATACAACCGGCATAAAAATTTTATTTTCTAAATATAATAATAAACGTGAATCCACCGTTTTGTTTTTTGTTTATTTTGCTCGCGTGGGGGTTTTAATTTATCGGTACTATATTATGTGTTAGCGGCCGGAGCAGCCCCTTTAAGAAGGGAGCAGATGGAGGTAAGACGTGAATGAGGGAAGCATCATGACATGCATCAAGAGTGAGTCAAAGACAGATGTGGCAGAGAGAATCCGGTCATTTTCCGAAATAAAACAGTTTAGAATCAGATAATAAATAAAACGGAAATAATGTAAGTTATATGTATTCTTTCTGTGCGGCCCGTGGGTTGGGGACCACTGTTTTAACCCATGCTAACCATATCTTTATGGAACTGGCTTTGTGCACAGGGGCATTGTCAAGTTGAACATGTTTGGGTCTTTTAGTTAAAGTGAAGGGAATAATTAATTCGGTTCACCTTTCCATGTATTTAATTCTAGATAGTGTGTAGAATGAAATGTTTCTACATTGTATATTTAAAAGACTAACTACCTGAGAGATTTATTACAAAGGGAGGTAAGGCGAAAACTTGTGAGCCAATCAGACACCAATCTTCTTTTCTTTTTTTAAATCAACAGTAAAAGTTCCCAATAGCCAGACGTCCTTGTTGAACTCAAGGCATTGGATACCAAAATGGGGTATTATGCTGTTTTATTATGGCATCTTACCAATGTTCATCAGCAATAAGAGCCCCGGTGAGCTGGATGTCGTGGGCCGACTCAGACTTGAGCTTTCCGACCTTGGTCTGCCCCTCCTTAATCATGTATAAGAGCATCTCTGACAGCTGAGGATCCTCATTCAGGTTCACAAGGTTAGGAAGCCGGTTATCCACTTTAAATGTGATGCCTACACGCTGATATATGGAGAGGGGAGAGGGGGAGAAAACGGGGAATATGTGAGCATGCTGTATTCTAAGGCTGATAAAGAGCTTTGTTGGAAACTAGAATAAGCGGAAAACACCAGCCTGGAGCTCTTTTGTCTCTTCGTGCTTTCTTCTCTCGGCGTGCTCCAGCTTCTCCTTCCACGTTCTAATATGAGACAGTAAAAAATTTGTGACACCAGTTTGTGACACCAGATTGATTCCAGTAGAATGAAAGTCGGGGCTTACCTGTGCACCTCGGCCATTTCGCGTTCCTGCTGAGAGAGTTGAGACTTCAGGGTGAAGATTTCCTGCTGGAATTGTCTCATCTTCTCAGGTTCGATGCCCTGTGAGCTCATTTGGGCCGCCCGGAGCTTCTCCACCTCTGATTTTAGCTCTGGCAATGCAAAAGACAAGACATGCATACAACCCAGGTACATATCCTGCTCATCTACTGCCCTCTGCTGAGTGAAACATAAACTTCCCATAAGTGTAATTGAGGCGAAAAGCAACAAGAATGCGTGGACCTACTGACCTCGGATCAGCTTGGCGTTGTTATCCTCATTGACCTTGGCGACATTGATGATCAGGCGAGCCTGCTGGGCATAGCGCAGAGTGCTCAGGCTCTCGTCGATGTTACTCGTGGCTGGACTCAGTGTTGCGATCATGGCCGTCTTCGAGTTTCCGCCCAAGCTTTCCTTCAATAACCTGTATGTCAGAGAAAGATAGAGAACCTGTTTAGGCAATTACATTGTTTAGGGAAGGTCCAGGTCAGAGGCAGGACTTTATGTCTAAACTTAGAACTCGCAATGAATTAACATCAACAACAAAAGTGAAAAGAAAAAGCTGTGGGTCCAATTTTATTGAGAAGATTTTGTCATTTGTATTCGTGAGGTGACCATGTGGTCAAATTCTTACCAATGACAATAATCCTTAGAGGTCTAAGAGGATAGTTGGTCATGCTGAAGAACTGAACAAGGCAACAAATTTTCTCTCCTCAGTCGGTCGACCTCTGATTCATCGCTTTTGCCTTTAATTGCCATCGATAATTTATTACTGGAACTATCGGCAAAATCGTTTTTCCTGGTTGCGTCTATGCTGTCATTATAGAGTATGAAAGCAGTCTCTAGAGGTGAATCGCTGACACATCGTGCTTGTTTTGAAATGTGTAAACTGTACCTCATTAATGTTAGTTTATAGTGCATTAACTGCATTTAAGTAAACAAATGAAAATTAACTTAATTTCAAAATGCAGTAGCAAATGTGGAAAATAACGAGCAAATAAACATTGCTTTTAAAGCATTCATTGCCTGCAGTTAATGATTAAAATGGCAATCTCTAAATGCTGACAACATCCAGAGTAGAGGTTTATTCCGATTAATCTGCGCTGTTAGTTTATTACTGGAACCACCAGCAAAAATCCATACTGATAGTTTTTCCTGGTTGCATCCGTTGTTATATCGGCTGAGAAGGTCCGCTGTTGTTACAAGAGCGGCCTCTAGAGGCGAAACTCTGATGCCTTGTGCTGTTTGTTTTTACACGCGAGACTGCGCACCGCACGAAGAGTGCTGTTATATGTATTATTTATAATGCTTTTTTATATTTATTATTGTAATGTTATGTTTGTTTTTTATCCAGTATCCATTTTAAAAACTAAACTGATTAATCGGCTTTCAGCAAGTACAATCCAACCTAGCAACCTAGCTAAAATCTATGAAAGTGCTCTAGTCATAACCAGCCAATTGCCAGGATTAAGGAGCTTATATTTTCACACAAACTGAGAATACTAGCATGTACCAAAAAAAAGGCAAAAAATAAACCCCTTTCTCACCACGTCAGGACCGACTCTCTGTATGGGATGAAGATTTTCTTTCTGGCCTGAGCTTGCTCAGAGAGCGAACAAATCACCTTCCCCAGAGTGAGCAAAGACTTGTTGATACTTGCTCCCTCCTAATGAGACAAAGAAAGGCAAAATGTACTTTCATACAGAAATCGAAATTCATCAAAACTGCAGTGCAGTACTTCGGAACGGTCAGCGTACCCTCAGCCGGTCTCCACTGGTCTGAGCAGTGGTGCATCGCTCACTGCCAGCTAAATCCACAAGGTTGATTCGGCTGATTATTCTGTGATCGTGTTCTTCGCCTTCCACTAATTCTGTCTGCACACAAACCGACATGACACTTATTAAAATGCATTGTGGGGTGTTTTCTTTTTACCCCTGTGACAAAAGAAAAACACTGGAAACGTTTTTTTTAGGGGAATTTATAATTAAAGACTTACCTTAGTCTGAGTCATGACCAGAGTGAAGACAGAGTGAGACCGGGAGCTTTTGTCGTTCATGCCCGTAGCTGCAGTAGCGCGCTGTTTGTTTCCGAGCTCAAGCCAAGTCTGAAAGTGCATACAGAGAGGGGCAGTGAGAAAACAGATATTATCATCTTGCATTCATTAACTTAACAAGCATTACATTACATTAGTGTGAATTAATAATCAGTACACCAACACATTACCTGCACATCAGTATATGAAGTGACCACATTCCTGTTCACAAAGATATAAAGCATTAATTACACACAGCAAAAAAAAAAAAGAAAAAAGAAAGAAATTCACACGTCAGGATTTCTTACGTAGAAAGATCCGCCACGTACGGCCCGTCAGTTGGATGTTCTCTCACCCGCAACTAAAGCAAACAGGAAAAAAGTATTGATGAGAAAGTGGAATTGAATTGAACAGGAAGTTCATTTTTGACTTCACTTTACTTACTGGCATCTTCTTCTGGTTTTGTTCGTCCTTCACTACGAGCAAATCGTGGATCTTCTCATTATACACCTCGAAGTAGCTCATCTCCAGATGACATGTCAGCTGGAATTAAATATATAGAATCGCTATATCATTGTCATTTAAGCCAGTTTTATGAAGATATGGCTTATATTGGTTGGAAGATGTGGAAGATATTAAGGGGCCTGCTATAGAGCTCTGACCTCAACCCTATTGAACATCTTTGGAAGGAGCTTAAATAGTGACTGCACCCCAGGCCTCCTCACTTCATCCTACATCAGTACCTGGCATTTAGTAATGAGCAGGATTCTTCAAATTTCAAAATCTAATTGAACATCTTTCCAAGGCTATTATAACAGCAAATAGGAACTAGATGTGGAATGGGGATCTTCAAAAACCCAGTATGAATCGAACGGTTGAGTGTCCACAAACATTTGGCCATATAAAGTAAAAAAATAAATAAATAAATAAATCTCTCGTGGGAGCTTGTAGTCAGAAAAGTGTAAGAAAGCAAGTAAAGAAAGAAGTATGAGACAAGAAAGTCACAAAAAAGAACAAAAGAATAGCACAGCAGAAACGAAAGAAAGCATAGAAAGAAAAAAAAGAATAAAGGTCATTGGAGCTCGAAAGAAAGACAAAACCTTGAATGAAATATGGACATTTAAATGAAAGAAGGGAAAAGAAAGAATAAACAAACTAATAAACAAATGAAGGAAAGAAATGAGACAGGGAAGGTGCAAAGAAGGAAAGAATAAGAAAGGCAGAAAAGATGAAAAAAGAAAAAAAGAAATTCACAAAAAGGAAGAAAAATTAAAAGAGAGAAAACGGTAAAGAAAAGAGGGCAAAAATAGATAGGAAGTTAAAAAAAAGTTAGTAAAAAAAAAACAAACAACAAAAAAAACAAAGGAAAACAGCAGCGCTTAAAAAAAGGTGTAAGTCGCTCTGTGGGCGGAGCCTCTGGGGACACGGTTACATTCAAATCTTTGGCGCGATCTTTTCTGCAGAAAAACAACTCACGTCGTTTTTGACGGCACTGGACACTCTTACAAAAAGCTCCTCGCAGAATCGGGGTATGACTCCGACCTCCTCGCCAAAACCCATCATGCTGGTAGGAAGAAAAAAAAAAAAAAACATTGTAAATATCGTTACTAGCGGTGTAACGATACACGTATTCGTACCTAACTGTTTCGATACAAGGCTTCCGGTTGGGTGCACACGTGTACCGAATGCAATCCGTTTAACGTGCGTAACACAGTTACAATCCGAGTTCCCTCGCAAACGTATTACGTGGTGGATCGCAAGTTTGTTTAGTCTCCGCCTCGCACACAGTGGCTACTCGATCCGTAGTGTTTTCCATAATGTCCAGTTTCAAGAATTTTTCTTAAAAGGAGAAAATCATGGCAATATCGAGGGAGTGAATGAATGCCGGATGGCGAGAATGAGAACATTTGTTAAAGTATGATGAAATAAATAAAAATAATATCTTTAGAAAATTAAATATTAAATGTAAAACACACACACACTTATATACGCATCTGTTTTTGCCAAATGATGTCTAACAAATGTAAAGTATTTCGTTAAATTTTTTCTATTTAATTTGATTAAATTGATTTCATTTGTGGCAATTTTATTGATTAAATCAATATAACGAAAGTGATTTATTTATGTATGTATTTAATTGATTTTTTTTTTTCTAAAATGTTTTAGATTGCAAACGTTAATAATAAGAAACTGTCAATAAAAGACGGAAAGCAATTTTATGCTAAATTACTGCATTCCTTCCCACTGAAACCGAAATTTAACCCAACCATGAATTTTTATGAGTTGCTCAGTAGCTCCAAATGACTGTATAACACTGTAGAAAGATCATTACTCATAATCACACACTCCAGTGCTCATGTTAGTTCTCACTCTCCAGTGTTCTGTATTGTTTTAAGACTATAATTACACTCTTGATGTCACCCAAATGAGGATGGGTTCCCTTTTGAGTCTGCTTCCTCTTAAGGTTTCTTCCTCATAACATCTAAAGGAGTTTTTTCTTGCCACAGTCGCCATGGTGCTCATCAGGGATAAATACACATCATTTACCTTCACTGTTAAATTCTGTAAAGCTGCTTTGAGACAATGTCTGTTGTGAAAAGCGCTATAGAAATAAACTTGACTTGACTATATCTTGTGCTTGGATGTAAACCTAAAGAATTTCAGTTAATAGACTGACTTCTGTATCATATTTATTATATATTTAGCTTTTTTCAGATCGTGAGATTTTCATACTGCCCTGAAAGACATCTCACTCACGTGTAGGATTTCCCTGAGCCTGTTTGCCCGTATGCAAAGAGGCAGGTGTTAAATCCTTCGAATGCCCTTTCTAGTAAGGGTCTGGCAAGTTTTTCATAAATCGTCTGCTGGCCGGCGAAAGTCGGGTCGTTTTCGTCGGCCGAGTAGAAGCAGAAGTCGAACGAGAACGTGTACGTCTGTTTCGTGTCCGGATGCTGCACTACAGTATCGTGCTTATCCATGAAAATCATCTGCCGTCCGTTTTCATTCTTTTCCCTGGAAAACATAAAGAATCGAACGATTCCGGGTGACAAAACGGTTCAGGAATCTGCAACACTATTCTTTATTTATTTATGTGTTTACCTGTGACTCAGTGGTCGTACTCGGACGGCGACAGTCACCGCGCTGTTCTCCGTTTTCAGCTCTTTAGACGATAAAGGTGCAGCCTGACTCCCTGAAACCCGGGTCTCAAACACAGGAGGCTTCGATGCTGCTGGAAGCTGATTCGCAATCTTTTTCATCGCAGATATCGTGCTCCTGTTTTGAGCGATAACCGCAACTTTTTTATCGCCCGCACCTTGAATCGGGGGGCCGCTGGATTCCGAGCACGACTGCTTCTGCTTTTCAGAAGATGCTTGCTTCGAGGTTAATGCTCTCGCAGGTTCTTTTGCTGAGAGCTTCTCGAAAACGTCTTTCTTCAGAGTTATTCTCTGAAACTGGGTCTTCCCGGTCGGGGTTGATGATGCGTTCTGCTGTCTGCCAATGCTCTGGGCTTTCTCCGTAATCTTCCCGGGTGTGCCTACTGGTGGCTTGGTGAGATCTTTCATGCTGGATTTCACTCCTCTTTCTTTCAGGCTGGCAGACCTCACAGGAGATGCAGATCCTGTTCGGTTGTTCGGCTCGGACAGGACCTTCGAAGAAGTCCATGCTCGTTTCTCTGGCACACTAGATGTCAGAGGATAAGAGCTTTTCTCAGGGCCTCCTCCTGGTCTTGTTCTCCTTTGCAAAGTTAACCGTTTCTCCAGATTTTGGTTCTCAGCGTTTTCTGAAGCCTCCTGGTCACCAGTCGGTGTGGGTTTGCTGTTTGTGTTTCTTCTCTGAAGGGTCAGACGACCAGCACTGGACGCCTCATCAGATCTACTTGTCAAGCTGGAGATTATATAGGTCTTGTTGATCTCTTGAGAGTTGCTCAAAGATCTCACTTCCTTGTCCTCCATTGTCTTCTCCACTGCTTTTTAAAACCAAATAATAAGAAAATACGATTATTTTTTTAAACATTACACATTTATAACCTCTTTTTCTCTCTTTGACACGCTAAAGACACTTACATTTGTCACTGTCACTACTTTATTTGCCTATTTCATTATTTGTTTTGTTTGTTTACTTATTTATTGGACTGTTCATGAAAACGTTTTTACTGTCACACATATGACACACAACACAATTGAATAAACCTAAAAACTTTGTGAACATACCATAATAAACATTTAGATACACTTTATAATAGAAAAGAATAAATAAAATAAAACCATTAATGTACCTTTTTAAATCTTGTTTTGATACGTCTGAAGTTTCTCTTGCCTACGCCGCCATCTTGCCGCTTCAATTTAAACCGATGGAAGAGGAACGTCATTGGCCAGTCGGGCGCGATGACGTCACCAAGGGGTGTTGCTGTAGTGCAAGGAGCTGTAGTGAGGCCTGTTTGCCACAGGGGGCGTGCGCCATTACTTTCATTATCGTTTGTGATTTTTCGATAATTCGAAATAAATAACTAAACAAATAAACATTATTTTATCTGCATAAATGATTAAATTGTATGTACACTGTTTTCAAAGTCGACAAAACTTATATCAGGATGAGAAGCATAGTTTTTAATCTTATGGTGTATTATAACCTAAAGCAGCTATTCAAACTATAATCAGTGCAGCCATATGCTTGTAGTATCACTGATTTGTAATCAGAGACCTGAAGCTGTTTCCTATTTCTTAAAAGTTTCTCCAAATTATATATTTATGCCATAGATAGCTAGTATATGGCTTGGAGGGTCAAATCAAAGGTCAGCTTTGGGTCACAGGCTCTAGTTTTGGGATCTCTGCTCCATATAATGGAGAAATAAGGAAATTCTGATGAACTAGCATTGTTTTAATTCTTTTTTAAAGACCATAATCAAATAAACTGATGTTTTATTTGGTTCTCAGTGACTGGATATTCACTATATAACCAAATATATTCATACTCAAATTCTTCCCACAAACTATAAACAGTTGTCTAAAATCTCAGTTCCCTGTACATTGATTTCTGTGAACACATGCTTGTTGGTGTGGAAGATTTGTGTGGTGTGTCCTGGACAAACTTGACATTCGCAACCCCGCAGAAGACCTTTTGGATAAACTGGAACACTGACTAAACCCCCCATCGACACCCCCACCACCTCTTTACCTCAGTACTTGATCTAAATACAGCTGAATGAACATGAATCCCCACAGTCACGCTCCACAATCTAATAGATCTTAGTTCCAGGGAAATTCTAACGCAACAAAATACATTCAATACAAATGTGTAAATTACTTTAGAGCAGTATATTCAGTGCCTATGGGTGCCAGACACACACCATTGCATGTAGTGTATTTAATATTTTATTTATCCTCTCTTTTTTTGGGAGGGGGAAAGTGGGGGCAACCATTATCTTGCATACACCTCAACAAATGTGCAGTTGCACCCCTGACTTCTAGCTTTGCACAAGAACCACACATATGTTTCATGGGTCTACGTTTGCGACTATGAAGCAATCAATCTCGTTCATAGTCCATTGATTCTGCATATTTTTTTTCTCTCACCATCTCTCATGTAATGAAAAAGTTTTACAGAAATGTTTTATCAGCTTGTGGTCATTCTGTTTTGCTAGCTTAGAAGCTAGCAAAACAGCAGCTAAGTTTGTTTAGATATAGTCGAGTGTGTGGCATATCTCAAATGCTACACACTGCCACTCTGACCTCACATTAATTCAAGGAATCAAAGATCTGCGTAATCATGATGTTGGAACATTTTGCCCACTTTAGAAACAAAAGTATTGGGACACTGAAGTTTGCACCCACATGTAGCTCTTCCTCAAACTTTTACCACAAACTAAGAGGCACACTGTTTGGCAGAATGTCTTTGGACGCTGTAGCATGAAATTCTTCCGTCACATGGACTCATAGACCCAAACCTGTTCCAGCTGTGCACAAAGCCCGCACTATGAGTTGGGTTGGAAGATCCTAAGTAGCCAGCTTTGGAGCTTTGACCTCAACCCTATTAAACACCTCTGGGATGAATTGGACGCTGCACCCCAGACCTGTTTACCTTATATCAGTTCCTGAGTTGTTGCTGAATGAGGACAAATCTCTACAAGCACACTGAAATCTAGTGGAACAGCTTCCCAAAAGAGTGGAGGTTATTGTAAGAGCAAATGGAGATTAAATGTATACACCTCACATTATATTAATAAACATTTTGTCATCAAATGAATGAAGATTATGATGACCAGGTGATGAATGTCTTCATGCGCTAGTGTATGCGAGAGCCAGGAAAAAGATACACCATCGGTAGGTTGGCGCGCAATGACAAGAAAAAGTTTGTGAGAAGAAAGGAAATTGATCATGTCACCAAATATATTAAAACTAAAGTAATGAACCGGTTTGAAAATGGCAGAAGTAGGAAGTAGATATTTGTGAAAAAAAAATGGAAGGAGTGAATGTAAAAAGTCCAAAAACTGAGTACTGAAGTAGTGAAATAGTAAAGTAGAGTAATAAGTATTTGTACTTCATTACTTAGATAGTTATATATTCAACCCCAGGATTGTTTACCATATTATAACAGAGCCAGACACTGACACGGCCAAATGCAACATGTATTTATTCAAAATAAAACATTATAAACATCTCTCAAAACTCAAAGTCACTTCTTATAACGGTTCCTGTCGTGCCGCTTAATAATGTCCATAACATTGGTCTTGGTCACGACATGATCCCCGCCTCCTTTGTGTCTTTTCCTGGCTCTTTTCTGCTGTTCCAGTAGATGTGGGGAGTTGAGAAGTTGCGGTGGAAGCTGTGAGCCGGTCGGCTTCACTCTTTCCACGATGTCGAGGAACAAGCGCTTGTTGTTATTGTTCATGAAGGTGATCGCTGTGCCTCGGTGCCCGAGTCTTCCTGCTCGACCGATCTGCAAAAAAACAATAATGACACATGGGGAGAAGCTTTCTGAAGTCACGGTGGATTCCTTGCAACCATACAGAAAAAAATTTAGTGTTCCTTGTGGTGTAACCCATGTATCAAAGTGTGTTTCAGTGGGATTTTTATTGTCTATATGACTTAATATAATCCAATTTGCAGTATAATTATAAAATGTACAGAAGCATGAATGCATGTCATACCTGATGAACATACTCGTCCATGTTAGCAGGCATGTCGAAATTCACCACCAGCTTGACGTTGACCAGATCTAGTCCTCGTCCCAATACGCCTGTACTGATCACCACTTCAAACTTGCCCTCGAGCAGACCCTAAAAAATACCATACACAGTAACAAGACATGAACTTAAACTGAAACAAAAAGTAACACTCTAAATAAATAAAAACATTTATATCCAAATTTACTTATAAGATGCTTTTAAAATAAGATGCTTCACCAAACAGCATGTGGCATCAGTGATTCGCCACTAGAGGCCACTCTCGTACTGTATAACGCAACCCAGAAAAACTATTGGTTTGGATTTTTAGCCTATAATTCCAGCAATCAACTATCAGTGCCGATCAATCGTTAAAACCGATATATCGGTTGACCTCTAGTCTTCTCTTTTTCTTTTAGAAAAATATATATAAAGAAAGATTTCAATAAAAAAAAAATGACCTTGAGGATACGGTTGCGCTCCCATTGTGTCTTGTCGGAGTGAATGGCTACAGTGTTTAAATCCAGCACTTTGTGTACGGCCTCGCATAAAAGGTCGGCTCCAAGTTTACAGTCAACGAAGACCACCACAGGGGGCTGGTAGAGCTTGCTGTCCTGTAGGGGGGTTAAAAGGGGTTACATTGGTTAAAAGGGATGTATTATAATACAAGTAGTGCAAGAGATGTACACTGTAACCTGTAGCACAATGACTGATAGTTTTGCAGTAGGAAAATGTTTATTAAAGATATTTGTGTGCAAGTTATTTGATTTACACACAAATATCAATCAGAAATCTTCAGAAAAGTCACAAAGATCAAATCTTTTTCGTTCATTGAAATATTTATTGTAACCTCCATCTACACAATTGAATGTATTGTTCTGCGATGGTTTTTTCACCGGTTCCTACACCAACCTTCATGTCCAAATGATCAATACCCAACCAAACTCCTGTTTTAAAAAAATAAAAAAATAAATCTTACATTCAGGATCTCAAAGAGCTTCTTTTTCTTTGAAGGCTCCTCCACCCAGACGACGATCTGACGAACGTTGGCGCACGGCTGATTCTTGCAGCCGACCGTAATTCGCACTGGGTCGCTGGTCAGGCGCGACGTTAGCAGCTCCGTTCCTTCGGGTAGCGTGGCGGACGTGAGCAAGGTCTGATGATCGTCATTAACGTGCTCCAAAATCTCCAACACTTGGTGCTGGAATCCCATTTTCAGCATGGTGTCGGCCTGAAACGGAGGAAAACTTTTTTCTTTCCAAAGTTACAATAAAGCAAGAAGCTGGACTGGAGCACGAGGGATCATACCTCATCAACGACGACGATTTTCACACCGTCGAGCTGGACAGCCTTCTGCTTAACAATCTCCAGGAGACGTCCAGGGGTGGCGATCACGATCTGCACAAACATGCATTTTTTTCATACAGAAAACAAAAAAAAAAAACAGATTTTGTACACTGATTTGTTTAAACTCTTTGCAGCAGCATTGTGGCTGACCATTTTATAAAAATCCCCAGAATTAAGTTTTCATAGAAAGTTTCCAGAAATGTTCCTCCCTTTGCAACCCTCAGAAGGTTTCCAAGCACTACCTTGATTTTCTGTTTGAGCCGGTGCAGCTGAGGGGGAAGAGGCATCCCCCCGACCAGCAGCGCAGTCCTCATGTTGGGCAGCCCTACGATCAGCTCCTTCACCTGCGTCTCGATTTGGATCGCCAGCTCCCGGGTCGGAGTCAGAACCACGGTCAAGGGGGCCGCCGAAGCGACTGCTTCCCTCTGCGAATCGACAAGAGCCGTAAATATATTCATTGTTAAAAGCGCTATACAAATAAAAATTAATTGAATAGGATGTCTTTGGATCAACTACGAGACCCAAAGCTGGGAAGATGTTCCACTAGATTTTGTGAGTGGAGATTTGTGCTCATTCAACCATACCACTAAATCTACAGATAAAATTTGACAAATAAATGTGATTTGATCAGGTACTGTTGAAGAGGCCTGGGGTGAATCAGCGTTCCAATTCATTTGTGTTGAATAGGGGTTGAAGATCAGCTCTCCAAAGCAAAGCCATTCAAGATCTTCCAACCAATTTCAACCATATCTTCATGGAGCTGGCTTTGTGCACAAGGGCAATGTTTGGAAAAACAGGTTTGGATCTCGTAGTTCAAGTGAAGGGAAAATTTCATCCTCTCACATCCAAGTAATCCCAAGTTTGGGTTTAGAACCACATACGGCTGGAAAATAAAAGCGGGTGTCTCAGGTGTATGTGGGTGTTGCAGTCCTGATTATAGATCAGGCACAGTTCATTAAATCCAACTGGATGTTACCTCCAAGCACCGAGCCACCACTGGAAGCAGGAAGGCGACGGTTTTTCCGGATCCGGTGTCGGCCGTGGCGATCACATCTCTCCCAGCCAAGCCTACCGGTACCATCTGCATTTGGATCGGAGTCGGGGCCTCGTAACCGGCCTTCTTGAGGTTCATCCTGAGCGATTCGGGAAAGTTGCAGTGCTCGAACTCAATGATGGGCCTGGGCACGTCCTGACCTTGTGTAACGATTGTGAGTTCTTTCCTCACCCTTTCCACCTGGTCTTCATTCAGATCTCGGATGAAGGCGTCCTCCCTGTAGGAGTAACCGACTTCTTTGGGGTTGTTCGAAAGGTCGCCTGTATTCATTGATGTTGATGTTGATGATGATGATGATGGAGTGATGCTTGTGCTTCCTGGGTTCATTCCAGGGAAGACTTTTTCTTGGAGTCCCATGCACATCCTGGCCAGGTGTTTCGCCTTGCACTCCAGACTGCACACGTCATTGTCAGTCTTATCGCATATGTACTCTCCATACCGGCCGCACATGACGCACACTGGTTCCCCAGGGTTTGGCCATCTCTGGCTTTTCTTGAACGACTTTACAGGTTCCTCTTCATCCTGTGCCTCTTCGGACACCTCCATACCGGCATCCACATTGTGCACATCTGCAACATCTGCAGCATCTGCAACATCTACAGCATCAGATACAGCATCAGATACAGCATCAGATACAGCATCAGATACAGCATCCTCCCCTTTGATTTTCTTCACATCAGAGCTTCCCTGACTCTCAGAAACTCTCTTGACCTGTAACGATCGAGGCATAAACATCTTCCTTTTACTTTCATAACCAAGAAAACTAATACATTTATAAATATTATCAACAAATAACCAATTTTAGGTCAAAACGCTATAAGAAAGTCCTTGTCTTTCAATTTTGTAAAGTTAAAATAAAGGATCATAAAGAGCGCTCCGCGTCTAGTTTGCGCACTTAGAGTCGCGCAAATATGACGACATCACCCGGCATTTAATCCTGGGAGTTGTAGTTCAGTTAAACCGTAAACGATTTGAGTGCCTCATAATCTTTACTAACGCCATAATGCAGATTTATTTACACCTATTTGTATTGTCTGTATTATTATTATTATTATTATTATTATTATTATTATTATTATTTTATTATTATGCTGTATTTTGTAAGAAAGAGAAAAGAGGAATATATAAACAACTAATTCTCGTTGTTTTAATTAATTCATATACAATTTTATTTTTAATACTGTTTCATTTCGACTTCAAATTAAACTATTGCTATATTTTTACGGGTGTCTGCCTGTTTAATTTTTAATTGTGTAATTGTACATTTCTTATCTCTGATTACTTCAAGCCTGTTTTGTTTGTACACATATTTCTTATTTGAATTTAAAGAGAAAAAAAATTCTAATCGACAGAAAAACGTAGAGAAAATGCATTTGTTTTAAAACCACGGGTCGCACAAATATGACGAGGCAGTTTATTTATAGTTGAGTCACAGAAAGAGAAAACAGATGCTTTTGTTTCAACCCATTACATGTTTTATTGTTTAATCTCATTATTAGTCTTTATTTTTTTAATAACTTTTATTTTTAATAAACGTAATAATACGTTTTAAAATCATGGGTCGCGCAAATATGACGTCATTCGGACTCCTGTGTGTTGTAGTTACTTCTTATAGGTTGGTTGACAAAACAAATAAAAAAATACCCAAAACGCGTTTGTTTAGAAGCAAAAAAAAAAATTGAATTAATACTGTAAAGCCTTTCTGTACCTCTCGTTCACGATGATGCGGTCGCACACATATGACGATATTGTCCGGTTTTTATCCTAGGTGTTGGACTAGGTGTTTTTATTTAAAGCTTTAGAAAGCTTTGGTTTTGGTGAACACTTTGTCAATATTGTAAAAATGATCTATAAATGTATGAACAGTTCTATTTCTCTTCCCTATGGTACATCACAAAGATTTCCTGTTAGTCGTGGAATAAGGCAGGGATGCCCTCTGTCCCCTCTTTTGTTCATCTTGGCGAACATCGAGACTGATTTATCCCGCTCTTTCTTTGGCTCCTCCCTCAAGCAGGGATGCCCTCTGTCCCCTCTTTTGTTCATCTTGGCTGCGGATATGTTGTCTACTTTAGTTATTCATGATCAAACGGTACAAAAATTGAAAGTTTTTGGTAAAAGTAAAGCAATTAGTCAATTTGCAGACGATACTACACTGTTCTTAAAAAACAAAGACCAAATTCCTCTGGCTATCTCATTGGTTAATGTTTTTTCTAAGGCGTCAGGACTCCAGTTGAATTTAAGCAAATGTGAACTTCTTGCCCTACATCAGAGTGATATTGCTTGTTTGCATAATATTCCGGTAAAAGATAAAGTGAAATATCTAGGCATTATAGTTACCAAAGACCAGAAAATAAGTACGAAAGAACATTTTGATAATAACTTGCAAAAAGCAAACCGAATATTAAATTGCTGGTTACAAAGAGACATTTCCATCTTTGGCCGAATCTTGCTAACAAAGATTGAATATTTATCGAGACTGATTTATCCCGCTCTCTCTTTGGCTCCTCCCTCAAATTTCATTAAAATTTGTTCCCAAAAAATGTATAATTTCATTTGGAAGCACAAAGCCCATTATATAAAAAAAGCAGACACTACAAAGCCCTATGAACGAGGTGGTTTAAATATAATTGAATTTGAAAACATGAATATTTTGTTAAAACTTAAATGGTTAAAAATGTTTTTATGTAAAGAAGATAGTTTTTGGTTTACAGTTCCATCAGCTTTGTTTCTAAAACTTGGTGGAATTCAATTTTTTCTCAAATGTGATTTTGATTGATCTAAACTCCCATTGAAACTATCAACATTCCATCAACAGGTACTCTTATTTTGGAAATTAGCACATACACACAATTTTACACCTCATAATGCTTTAATTTGGAACAACAAATATATATTGCACAGGAACAGGTCTTTATGCTATAAGAATTGGTTAGACAGAAATATATGGTCAGTGAGAGATCTACTGGATGACCAGGGTAACGTTTTAGACTATAATGCTTTTACTTTGAAACATGGCTTTTGCCTGTCACCCGAAAGAGTTTTTCACTGTTGTGTATGCAGTACCTTCTGGCATAAAAATGCTGATGAGATGCTCTCTTTCTTATACTGAAGTTAAACCAGTTCTTCCAGCCTTATATGTTGGAGATATGCAATTTAAAAGTGATAGCTGTTCTAACAAATATATAAGACAGGTCATTTTACAAGCCTGTTATCCCTGTCAAGTTAAAAGAAACAATTTCGATCATATGTTTGAGAAGAAAACTGTGATTTATCTTAGAACTGCTTATTTAAAATGTCCTGTTCCTCCTAAGGCTAAAGAAGTACACTTCAAAACTTTAAACGAGATTTATCCTTCTTACAAATTCCTAAATCAGAAATTTAATATAGAAATTGTCCCCTGTTCCTTTTGTGAAAGCCATTCTGAAGACACAGATCATATATTTCTCTTATGCAAATTCTCCAAACTCTTCTGGATTTCAATTCAGGACTGGTTGTTATATATTTATGTTCATTTTTCTAAACAATTTATTAGTTATACTGTGTTGAGCCTGTAATATTTATCTACTCTGTAAATGTATATTTGCCTTTGTTGTTTATATACTTTTGTATTCATTTTAATAAAAAAAAATAACAAAAAAAAGTTGGACTGTAGTTGTTATACAGTTAATAGAGGCATAAACCAGGAAATACATTTGAATTAAACGAGAAAATATTTTAAAGATCTAAAATATATAAAAATTTGAAAAAAAAAAAAATTAAGTCCTTTTGCTGGTTATTTGGATGCAGTCGCACAAATATGACGCAATTATCTGCTTGGAGGTGATCTCCTGGGTGATGTAGTTTTTTCTTATGTCTCGGAGAACTGAAACGTGAGAGCGATATAAAACAGCTCTCACTCCCTGCTCACACCCCTGACAGCCCAAAGACACTCGTTTCCAATCTCCTCACATGTTTCTGTCACTTTGGGGCACAAGGGTGTTTATTACATCTCTGCAAAATGCTAATTACACTCTTGCTCCTTTTCTATACACTTATGTCTATAGAGGACTTGCTCAGACACAAAAAATGCATTATTATTATTAATATTTATATAATTTGGGCGCACACTGTGTCTGCACATATTCCAGGTTCTATGATCAACACTTACACACTAATATAACATAATAAACAGATATTGGATGAGTACGGGATAATTTTTTTGTCTGATTTCTGTCAATGTTTCGTCCTCATACCATCTCTGAACTGATTATATACATATACATGTATAACCCTTTCATCTCTGTAAAGCTTTGGGACGATGCCCATAGGTCCAGATAAAGCGGAATTAAATTGACTTCTTTGCCTCTTTCGCTCTTTCTCACTATATATATAAAGTACCAGTTAAAAGATTGGCCACGTCTTCACCTCCATCAATGTTTTCTTCGTCCTCTCTTTTTCCTATTTTTAACATTGTATATTAATACTGAAGGCATTCAAACTATGAAAGAACACGACTGAATACAAAAAACGTGTTAAAACAACCCAGAACATGTTTGATATTTTTATTTATCCAAAGTTTGGCTTTAATGACAGCTTGACCAAATTATGGCATTCTATCAGGTTCACAAGATCATCACCTGGATTGGTTTTCAGTTCTATTTGTCAAGAGTCCATTTGTGACAGTCTTTGCCTTCTTAATGTGCTTTAGACCACCAGATGAAAGGGTGAGGACAGAGTCTACTGTAAAAATTCATATTAAGGCAAGAAAATAGAAAAGACTATTTTGTCCTCATAAATGTGTCCTCATGTGCAGGTTCCAAAACCATCTATGATGAAACTGACAAGAGCTACCTCTGCTGCAGAGAATACGTGTACTAGAACTACCCTTTTTTATAACTGTTTCTCAGAGTTCAAGTGGAAGACATCAGAATGTGCTACAAAAACAGATCTTTTTGGAAAAACAACAAGCAGAAGAGATTTGCTTGGACCAAAAAAACACAAAAATTAATATAAGATCAGTGAAAAACTGTCTCATGAAATTCGCGAGGATTTTTTTTCTTTTTTTTAAGAGGTTGAACGGACGGTTTCTAAATATGTGGTTGTCACTGTGAAGCATAGAGGAGGAGGTGTGATGCCATTTTTTCAACAAGACGACAAGACCCCAGACACACCTTTAGGATATGTAAGAGCTATTTGCTACAGAAGGAGAGTGATGGGAATGCTTTATGAGATCACCGGGTCTAAATCCAGTTGAGATGGTTTAGGACTGGAGAGTGAAGGAAAAGCAGCAAACAAGCACTCAACAGCAAAGCTGTCATTTGAAATACTTCGAGGAATAAGAAATGTAAAACATATTTTAGGTTGTTCAACACGTTTTTTGTTTGCTCTTTAATTCCATCCTTCCATAGTTTGGATGTCTTCAGTATTATGTGGAGAATAAGAAAAAAATAAGAAAAACACACTAAAGGAGGTGAAGGGGTGTCCAAAATGTATGTTCAAGCTCACGGATTAAAGGATTGAAGGAGGATATGGTTTATGATTCAGTGTTTTTTCTTTTCCATCTTCTTTTGTTCTCTAGGTGCCAAAATCTTTTTATTACAATAAATGCGCTATGTGGGTATGTAGGGCGGAGCGCGCATGCGCAGTCAGGCACTTCATCCAAAGCCTAGAAAACAGCTCTAGAGCCTGGATGAATTGAGAGATAGAGCGAAAGAGGAATAATCCATCATTTCAAACACACACATATATACTCCTCTTTTAAGAAACGTGTGTGTGTGTGTGTGTGTGTGTGTGTGTGTGTGTGTGTGTGTGTGTGTGTGTGTGTATTGTGGATCAGACATTGCGGTGTTGCTTTAAGAGGAATCCGCTAGCCGGGACACACAGCCTGGGATCAGGATGGATGGGAAGGTTAGAGCTCTCCACTAGATCTTCCCGTGATTGGTGCGATCTAACCCAGATTCGAGAAGATCGAGACAGAGGGGGTTTATAAAAGCAGCCCAGGACGTGTTCAAAAAAGAAGAAGAAGAAGAAGAAGCCTAACAGTGCCGCAGTGAATTCCTGCGGGAGGATGTCATCGCTGTTCCCGGAGCTGTGAGGACACTCCCGGTGTGTGGACATGGGGGACATGAGTCAAACCAGACACTGCAAGAACACCTTCATCGTCCCTGCGATCAGATCTTTCGACCATTATGACTTCAACCGAGCGAAAATCCGAGCGAGTCTCACATGGCTGGTGGCCAAAGCCTTTGGTACAGGTAGGTGGCGTCCTTTCGTCTTTCTGTCTCTTTCTATCTTCCTCCGGATGTCTCTCTTTGGTACAGGTAGGTGGCGTCATTTCGTCTTTCTGCCTCTGTATCTTTCGCCCTCTGTCTGTCTTTGGTATTGGTAGGTGGCGTCCTTTTATCTTTCCGTCTCTCTGTCCCCCTTTCTCTCTCTCTCTCCCTCTCTCTCTCTCTCTCTCTCTCTCTCTCTCTCTGTCTCTGTCTCTGTCTTTCTTTCAAACTATTTCCCTCTTTTCTCTCTCTGTTTTTCTATCTATCTATCTATCTATCTATCTATCTATCTATCTATCTATCTATCTATCTATCTATCTATCTTTTTTTGTTTGTTTACCCTACTCGGGAAATCATTGTTCTAATGGTGAAGTCTGAGGGCAGATCAATATTGGCGAGCGCACACACACACACACACACACACACACACACACACACACACATTTTTTAAATATATATATATATATATATATATAAAATGTTTATTTATTCTTATACAGTGCATTCAGAAAGTATTCACAGCGCTTCAATTTTTTCCACGTTATGTTCCAGCCTCATTCCCAAAAGGATTAAATTCACTATTTTCCTCAAAATTCTACAAACAAAACCCCATAATGACAACGTGAATACTTTGTTGAAACTCCTTTGGCACCAATTACAGCCTCAAGTCTTTAGCAATATGATGCTACAAGCTACAAGCTTGGCACATGTATTTCTGGGCAGTTGCTTCCATTCTTCTTTGCAGAACCTCTCCAGAAGGTTGGATGGGGGCGACGGTGCACATCCATCTCTCCAGAGATGTTCAATTGGGTTCAAGTCTGGGCTCTGACTTGATTTCGGTAAAGCTGCTTTGAGACAATGTCTGCTGTAAAAGCCCTATAGAAATAAACTTGACTTGACATGAGGATTCTGAAGAATTTTTTGTTTTGTTTGTCTGATAAAAGTATTAGGACACACCTGAATTTTTAGACATATATCATGCTTCCTGCCAAACTGTTACCACAAACTTGGAGGCCCACAATTATATTGGACATCTTTGTTATGTGGTACCAAGAATTTTCTCTTTACTTAAAGTGGAGACCCAAACCTGTTTCAGCATGCCAATGCACCAGTGCACAAAGCCAAGATATACATGGTTTGGAAGATGTGGAAGATCTTGAGCTGTGATCTTAACTCTATTGAGTACCTTTGGGATGAATTTGGAACGCTGAGTGCACCCCAGGCCTCCTCACCTAGAGGGCGCAGGATGCAAAATGAACGCGTTAATGCAAATTCATTTTAACGGCACTATTTTTCTTCTTCTTCTTTTTTCGGCTTCTCGAATTAGGGGTCTCCACAGCGGATCATCCGTCTCCATACTCCCCTGTCCTCTTCATCTGACTCTTTCAACCCAACTACCTGCATGTCTTCCCTCACCACATCCACAAACCTCCACCTTGGCCTTCCTCTTTTCCTCCTTCCTGGTGGCTCCATCCTCAGCATTCTCCTACTGATATACCCCATGTCCCTCCTCTGCACATGTCCAAACCATCTCAGTCTCGCTGTACTTGGCTTAGTCAAATACCTGACATCTTTATAAGATAGACAGACAGACAGACAGACAGACAGACAATGTATTATGGATTATATATAGATGTCCACGTGTTCTCTCTTTATGTATATGTATGTATGTATGCCTATATAAATATATATATATATATACTCATATAGTAAATGATCACTATTCTCCATGCTAACCAGCATATTAAAGCTCATCCTGTCGCTTCGTAGGCGTTTGGTGACCTCATTCTTACTTCATTTTTGAGGAAGAAATTCTACTCCCACTCTTTAAAGCAGACTTACGCTTTATAAATAATTATCGCATGGTTCTGTTGTTGTCGACGAATTTCAACAATCTCTTATTTACGTTTAATGGTATCTTAATTTTTCCAATTTCAGGTTCTTGTGAATGAACAAATAGGTTTTCTTTATCGTCTTCGACGCAACCTACCTTGTGTAATGATATGTGTATGGTAGTGTAATTACATATTGGAAGCAAAGATAGAAATGGATTTTTTTATGGTACAAGATTTAAAATAGGACGTAATATACAGTATGGAGTGAAATGTTGGCGTCCCATTGAGGGTCGGTTTCTGGACCCACATGTCACCGAAGAATTTATATATCAGTGGAATTCAGACATACACTACTGTATATGGACCAAAAATATTTGGACACCCGCTTTTTCCAGCCGTATGTGGTTCTATGAAGGCACACAATTGTGTTAGATGTCTTTGGGTGCAGGATGAAATTTTCCCTTTATTTGAACCAAAATTTGCTCCTGTGCACAGACCAGGCTCAAGAAGGATAGTGGTTTACATGGTTTAAAAGAGTTTGTGTGGTCTGCTCTAGAGCTCTAACCTCAACCCTACTGAACACCTTCGGGATGAATTGGTACAGATAATGCCTTGGCTTGGAACTTAATCCCGTCCTATCTTTTACACTTTGCCCTCCCCAGACAGCGTTCCAGACAAACTAAAGGATCCCTTCTACACGGACCAGTACGAGCAGGAGCACGTGAAGCCGCCGGTGGTCGACCTTCTACTCTCAGCCGAGCTCTGCTGCCGTGCCGGGAGTCTGATCCTCAAAAGCGATGCTGCCAAACCGCTGCTGGGCCACGACGCCGTTATCCAGGCCCTGGCTCAAAAAGGCTTATACGTGACGGTCCACGAGAGACTGGTCACCGAGAGAGACTTGTCCATGAGGCCAATTCAGATGGTAAGGATGCTTTCTTTTTGTACCTCCATTCAATCCATTCAATTTATATACAGAAACAAGATGGTTTCCTATACGTTTATCCCTAATGATGGTATCAGGAGAAACCTGATGAGAGGAACCAGATTCAAAGGTGAACCTGTCCTCTTCTGGGTGGCACAGAATGTCCATGCCATGTTAAACATCCACTAGACAGTCTGAGAGTCTTTTTACTTCTCTGTAATAGAAGATTTGTACACAAATTTCTATGGTCCTGTCAAGCAGACAAAAACATGAACTCACTTTTGTTGCCAGTTATTTTGACAATAACGGATGTATGTTGAGTTTTTAGAGGGCAGTAAATCTGTTTCTGTTGAGAGGCTAAAACTAAATAAAGACATTGAAAATGCTTCCATATTTCCAAACACCACCCTCCTATAACCTGGATAGACAGATGTCAGTCTTCACACCCCGACAGCAGGGACAGGGACGATGGCTGGGGGAATTATCCGGATTAAAATCTCAGTCTCTCAGCAACAAGGGGAGCATCTAACGAATTTATTTACACTCCACAAACTCCAGATTTATGTTGCTCCACAGAAACAGGTAGCTGCTCTCACCACGCTGTCGTATTTTTATCCCGATGCAATGCAGAATCCGGTCTTTTAAAGAAGCAAGAGCGGGTAATTTTAGGCGGTGACGGGGCCCGAGGGACTCGCCGTGCCCTCGTTATAGGAAGTGCCATCGCGCGCACGATCACGGGGCCCTACTTTAGATCAGACTGGCTCGCTGCGAAACGTTGGACTGAAATTTTCTGACAAGCTACAATGCAACATTGCTTTTGACCTGAAAATCTTTGATGATGATGATAATGATGATGATGATGATTTTGATGATGGTGCGGATGATGATCTTCATAGAATAAAGTGCCGTTCTGCAATATCGCTCACTTGCCATTGATTTGGGGCGGTTCGGACATAATGGATTAGGAAGGACGTAGGTTCGTTCAGACTTTATAATGAATCAAGCCATTTTAATGAGTGAATTGTGTACATATTGTGCGGACGGCGGTGTGGTGTGTGTCACAGAGCGAGACGGATTCATAGATGTTTTAAACCACATCCCTATTAATAATTGAAGGTCTGCTGGGGACAGTATAAATAGGACAGAACCGTGTGTGTGTGTGTGTGTGTGTGTGTGTGTGTGTGTATATATATATGTGTGTGTGGGTGTGTGGGTGTGAAGAGCAGACCAATTCCCTGTCCACCTACTGTCCACACAAATCATTGTATTCGCATGTTGCGGCTGATGATAAGATCAAACCCTCGACGACACGAGTGGAAATTGGCAGATCCAATCGATTTTCCGCCTCTCTTTATATCCTCCAAAAAGACGGCGCGACATGAACTGATCGTCCTCCCTATCATTAGCATCTTCCCTCACTTTCCTCCATCGCCATGGAAACCATACTCTCGTGTTTTCGGAGCAGCCATATTGACAAGCAGAGGAATATTATTATCCATAGTGTACACGAGTCAGGATTCGGTGCACCAGGTTTAGCTCGGCTGACACGTGACTACGTGCGCTAGCGTGGGTTGTGTTTTGCAAAGTCGCGGAGTGAAATAAAGTCAACCGCAGTGGTGTCTTTATTATATTTATATTAGCGACGGTAAGATTCAGGGCTTCGGGATAAAAGTTAACGACGTAATGCATCGATTTAAAAAAGTGTGCATCGGATACAAGTTGCCATTTCTACATATTTGCAGCAGGGACCAATAGTATGTGAGCAAACATTGTATATTAGTGATTTTCCACGGGTCATGGAATTTCTGGAATATCATGGAATTTTAAAAGGTCTATTCCAGACATTGGAAATCAGTGAATTTGATATTTCTTTTGTCCAAGCCATGGAATATCAGGGATTTTCGTTTCCATTTATCAAAATGTAATTCTTTTCTATCATATGTTTTTTGGTTTTTTTTGTAACGTCGTTTTATGTGTTTTAAGTGTATGGTTTAGTCAAAAAAGACCCTGGTGGCTGAAATCTTGTGGTGCCTGAAGCTGTGTACTGAGTCACACTGGTCGTACAGGTCCTCAGAAAGTGCAGCTCATGTTAGGTAGCATAAGTGACAGAATTGAAAATGTAGCTAATTAGGTTGCGAGCTAATAACTGTTAACGCTTCACAAATTCTTAGCCTCTGCAATAGATTTGTGTAAATAAATTGTTATTTAGAGGCCTGTTTTTTTGTTCATTTTCAGTCATGGAAAAAGTCAGGAAAAAGTCAGAGAATTTGACAATTGGAGGATGAGGTGTGTCCTGAGAGATACATAAAATCTAAATTAACATGGCAGAGGTAGAGATACATCTTCCTGGAGACAGAACAGGAAAAGAAACTCTGGTTTTATTTAATCTTTTTTGTTTCTTTTTTTTTCTTTTTTTTCTTTTTTTACAATAAATAATAATAATATACAATACATTGCTCTTGTCCATATGAGGTTCCTCCCAAAAAACTATTACCACACATAATTGAACAGAATGACTTTGGATGTAGAAGCATGAAGGGACAATTCACTTGAACTAGGAGAACAAAAAGCTGTTCCAGCATGACAATGTGATGCACAAAAACAGCTCCATGAAGATATGCTTCACAAGTGTTGGATGATGTGGGAGAGCTTGAGTGGCCTGCTTTAGAGGAATGATCTCAACCCTATTGGGATGAATTGGAACTGCAGGCCTGGGTCTCCTCGCTCTCTCCTACATCAGTACCTGACTTTACTGACACCCTTGTGACTGAATGAACACAAATCTCCACAAGCTTTAATGGAACATCAGAAGAGTGGAGGTTAATATAACGGCAAATAGAAACTCAACGTAGAATGGGATGTTAGCACATACGAATCTCATGCGTCCACTATCAAGGACATGTTTGCGTATTGCTTTAAAGGGGTATCGCTCCTTTTTATGAGACCGGCGGCTTCTTAAAGGGCCGGCGCCTTGAAAACTGATATTTCACATTGACAGATTGAATAAGGTGGCTGAGACATTGCCATGGCAACGCTCAGGAGGCAGGCAGCTGGTGATGGTGATGTGTGTGTGTGTGTGTGTGTGTGTGTGTGTTGGTGGACTTATTGCTCTGCCTGAGGCAAGATCTCTGAAATGCTGAGTGCAGCGTCAGGCCCTGTTTCTATCACACTCGCTCTATTTAAGTACTAACGTATTATATAAATAAATAAAAAAATCACAACGGGACATCATTTTCTGTTCTTACAGCAGTGTCAGCAGTCGCCATTACTCACAAGGACTCTGCTAACTCAGCTGGAGCACCATTTAGCAATGGATGGTCGACTCCAGAATTATTGGCACCCCCCCACATCCCTTAACCCCAAGGAAAATGAATAACGGGCAATAAATGATGTATTGAACTTTTACAGTGCGACATTGTAGAGAACCCTTTTTTTTTTTAAAGTGTAATCTTTTATTTATTTATTTATTTATTTATTTATTTTATTTTATTTTTTATTTTTTTTAGAAGTGATTATTATTGCCACCCCTACATTTAACATTTGGCAACGTCTGTCCTGAGGTTAAAATGGTTTTTTCTGTAATAACTGGTAGGAAGTTTTCCAATCTTTCTATATTTTTTATTTTCAATTTTTTTATGTTACCTGGTTTGTATTTTACCTATTTGTCTGTCTGTCTGTCTGTCTGTCTGTCTGTCTGTCTGTCTGTCTATCTATATTTCTACCTGTCTGTCTGTAGATCTACCCCTCCATCTGTGTGTCTATCTATCTATCTATCTATCTATCTATCTATCTATCTATCTATCTATCTATCTATCTATCTATCTATCTATCCATTAACAAAGTGTACTTGTGGAGATTATGGTCAGGATGCCTGGGGTGCGCTCCACTTTCCAATTCATCCCAAAGCTGTTCAGTAGGGTTGAGCTTTAGAACAGGCCACTCGAGATCTTCCACATCTTCCAACCCATGTAAACTAGATCTTCATGGAGCTGGCATTGCCATGCTGGAACAGCATTCAATGACGTGCAATACAATGGTGTGCCTCCAAATTTGTGGTAACAGTTTGCTAAATAACCGCATATGACTGGAAAAGTCAGGTGTCCCAGTACCTTTGCCAGCATAGTGTAATGTATGAATATAGGTTCATTTAAGGAAAAATGTTCACAGTGTTAAGTTCAAGTTCAAGATTCAAGGATTCAAGTGGCTTTTATTGTCATTTTTACTATACACAGTGGTACACAGTACACAGTAAAAACGAAACAACGTTCCTCCAGAACCCTGGTGCTACACTAAACAACAAAACAACATAAAGTGCATCGAGTGCAGCCTGGTGCAAACAGTGCAAACAAAAGAACAGTACAGACAGACAGAGTGCGGACAGACAACACAAGACAAGACAAAAGACAAAAACCAAATATAGCGCCGACTAGTAAACCTACTGTATACTTAAGTATACAGTACTGTATGAGGTGAAATGTAAAAACTATACCCAGGAAAAGGTACAACAGAACAGAGCAATGTAGTGCAAAAAACAGCAGCAAGGAGGTGCAAAGACAGCATGTAAACATTTCTATTTGGTATTAAAGGTGCAAAAACAGCATGTAAACATAGTAACTGATTATATCTTTATTATAACTGATTATATCTCTTTTATATTGCGTCTGCGCTTCACAGTTTGGTTCTGGAGGCTTTTGGGATTGTCAGTGGTAATTATTTCTGATGCATTAGTTCTTGTTTGCAGGGAAAAACAAATCAAGAACCAGCTGAGTTTATTTACCAGCAGATCAGCATCTCGTTCTCACTGTGGCTCGCCACATGCTCACTTCTGTCGGCGTTGCGTCTTCTATAAATTACTCCTCCACCGAGCACTAAACAAGACATGTCTAATTCCACTTAGCCTTCGTTTAGCTTCATTTAGCCTTCTGGGTTTGTGGCTTCCCACTGGGCTACTGAGAAAACAGAGCGAGTTTTCATTTGTGGTGGAAGTCGTTGGAAATTGGAAGTTACTGCACTAGTGAGTAACAACGTGTCTGTCTGTCTGTCCGTCTGGAGAGTCTATCTGTCTGTCTGTTTGTTTCTCTCTCTCTCTCTCTCTCTCTCTCTCTCTTTCTCTATTGCATTCACCATTCTAATTTATAAGGTGTTCGATAGGGTTTAGATCAGAGCTCCAAAGCAGGCCATTCAAGATCTTTAACATCTAACCCATACAAAGCATCTCTTCATAGGGCTCTCTTTGTGCACACATTGTCATGCTGGAACAGGTTTTGGTCTCCTGGTTCAAGTGAAAGAACTATTTCCAAAGACATCCAATACAATTGTGGGCCTCCAATGTTATTGCAATAATGTTTAGAGGACGAACCACATGTGGGTGGACAATTACTTTGTCTCAATACTGTACATTGTTGACTGTAGGTAGTTTACGTTACTTTAGATGTTAGAGAGATCCAGATTTATTATGGGAGTCATGGGACACCTGGAAAGGCAGGTTATAGAGGCTCCCTCCCCGACTTCCTCACCTCCTCAACATCAGTACCTGATCTCACTATTAGCTGAACGATCACAGATCCTCAAAGAGACGCCCCATAATCTAATGGAACGAGTGGAAAATGCATATACAGAGAAGAATAAATATCTGTATAGTACAGGGATGGGTTTATGGATGTCAGTCATGGTTATTTATTCCATGTTCCGAATGATTACTTCTCTGTTTGGCAGGATTTTCTTCAGAATGATTATTTTTTAGGAGTATTACAGAATTGTAATGGACAAAATCATGCTGAAAAACCAGTTGAATGGAAAATACTGTGCCAGATACAATTAATTCATCAAATGGGGATTAAGGCAGATTAAGAAACCATTCTTAATCCTAATCCAGGAAATTGGACATTGTTCAAAATCCTCTATAAGTACATTATGCAGGTAACACCAACATTCAATTAGAAAGATGTTTTTCTTTAAAAACGCCTGAAGAGTTGAGTTTATTTGGCATAAGAAGTATAGGATGTGTGAGTGGATCCTGGGGTACTGGGTCATAAGGAGAAACGACTTTAAATTATATGTAAATCTCTTGGAACAAACCAAAAACAAGAACATGTAATGCTCTGAAAGCACTAATATTTCTGTAATTATCTTTTGTTCTTTTCTCTTTCTTTTTGTATTTTTTCCCCTCCGGCAGCTAATGGTTATGTGATCATGTAAATATACCTTTGTTCTTTACTTGAATAATGAAAAAAAGGAAAAAAAGATGGAAAACATACTTATTTGTTTGGGTCGTCCTATAAAATGATAGACAGAGGCATTTCCTGGGCATCCAGACATCTCTTGGCAAAAGTATCAGGACACCTGAACTTTCCAACCATATTTTCCTCCAACTGTTACCATAAAGTTTCTGTAGGCGACTTGCTCCAGCATAACAACGACTCTGTATACAAAGCAAGCTTCATGAAAATATGGCTTGGAAGGTTCTAGAAGATCTTGAGTGGCCTGCTGGAGCTCTGACCGCAAACCTATTGTGATGAATTGGAACACTGAGTGCACCCCAGGCCTCCTTAACTCACCTATACCAGAACCTGACTTTTGGCCGAATAAGCACACACTTTAAGGAAAAACTAGTAGAGTGAAGTTTATTATAGGAGCAAATTGGGATTAAATATTGACTAGAATGTTCAGAAAGCGTCCACAAACCTTTGACTATATAGTGTTGTATATCTTTGGTAAAGGGATTCGCGTATAACACGTTGGTTCTGTGTTTGTGTGAACGTACGATCGTGGTTTCCTGTATGCAGAGTGCCCACCTGGCGCTGATTGACACGTTGATGATGGCTTACACGGCGGAGACGGTGAGCATGGACAAGGTGGTGGCGTGCATGCAGCAGTATTCCACCGACTGCGCAGACGGAGACGTGCCGTACGACACGGAGGACGGTGTCATCAGCTGGATGAATAAGGTAGATACGATTGTTTACGCTCATTTCACGTGAGGTCACTTTGCACGTTAGACTGTCATGTAGCGGGAAACACAAAACTGCATTGACGTTAGCGACGTCACGTTAGCTCAGCACAGTGTAGAGAGTTTTTTTTCCACGTGACGTCCTCAACAAAAAAAGGGAACCCTCTAATTAATGCATCATAGCCTTGTGACATATAAAAAAAACTTGTCTGATCGAAGTAAATTACACTGTAAATCTAAAGCGTATTGGTGATGTCGTTTGTTCCATCCATCAACTTTTTAACAATTTGGTGTGTCTCTGGTCACTAGATGTTAGATGCTACAATAAAAATTATACAATATGCCCTGGCAGTTTGAAAATTTTTCAAACAATTTCAGCATCTCTGTGGGTTACTATAGGGGCAATCCCATCTGAGCCAAGGCTTTGAATGTTTACATTCCATCAGTGCTGGCTGACTACACACACACACACACACACACACACACACACACACACACTATAAATTGTACAATATAAACAATTCTCAGGACTGTTTCAAGTCCCAACATGTAAAAGCTAGTCGAGAGTGTTTTCCTGTGATCTATACCATAAATGCAATGAATACAGACCAAGGCCTCTAAAAAGGTTTTCTGCTCTGAAAAATTACTGTTTTGTATTGTGATTGAAAGGGGAGTTATTAATTTGGCTTATAAAAGTTTGACATGCATGAATATTTAATACGCATTCAATATCATGTTCCTCCCTGAGGCAATTATGAAATCTTCTCTTTTTTGTCATAATGCTCAAAATAAACCACTGTCTCTACGGTAGAAATCATAGATGTGCTCAAAATGTGCTATAGTTAATGATACAAGTGATTTGACTGTACAAAACTTCATGATAAGTGATCAGACTGTACTATAGTTAATGATACAAGTGATCAGACTGTACAAAAACTAATTTTAAGTGATCTGACTGGATGATACCTCATGACCAGTGATCAGACTGTACAATAGCCCATCACAGTTTATCAGGCTGGCTAATACTACATGATACAATGAATCAGACTGAACAATACCTCATGACAGAAGTGATCAGACTGGATGATACCACATGATACAAGTAATCAGACTGTATAATACCTCATGGCAAGTGATCAGACTGAATGATACCTCATGATACAAGTGATCAGACTGGATGATACCTCATGGTACAAGTGATCAGACTGTATAATAACCCATGACAAGTGAACAGACTGGATGATACCTCATGATTCAAGTGATCAGACTGTATAATACCTCATGGCAAGTTATCAGACTGGAGGATACCTCCTGATCCAAGTGATCAAACTGGATGATACCACATGACAAGTGATCAGACTGTGCAATACATCATAACAAGTGAAGAGACTCGATGATACCTCATGATACAAGTGATCAGACTGTACAAAAAGTCATTAGAAGTAATCTGACTGAATGATGCCTCATGACCAGTGATCAGACTATAAAATAGCCCATGACAGTTAATCAGGCTGGGTGATACTACATGATACAATTAATCAGACTGAACAATACCTCATAATAAGTGATCAGGCTGGATGATATCACATAACACAAGTGATCAGACTGATACAACCACATGATACAAGTGATAAGAATAAATGATACCACATGACACAAGTGATCAGACTGGATGATGCCACATGATACAAGTGATCAGACTATATAATACCTCATGTCAAGTGATCAGACTGGATGATACCTCATGATACAAGTGATCAGACTGAATGATAACTCATGATACAAATGATTAGACTGGATGATATCTCATAATTCAAGTGATCAGACTGTAAAATACCCCATGGCAAGTGATCAGACTGGATGATACCTCATGATGCATATGATTAGACTGTACAATACCTCATGACAAGTAATCAGACTGGATGAATTCTCCTGATGCAAGTGATCAGACTGGATGATACCTTGTGACAAGTTAACAGACTTACTATAGCCTATGATACAAGTGACTTTACTGTATTAAACCTCATGACAAGGGCCCGGACTGGATGATACCTTATGACACAAGTGATTAGACTGTACAGTGCCTCCTGACGCAAGTGATTCGACTAGAAGATGCTTACATGACACAAGCGATAGGACTGTTCACTACCATTTTGACACAGGTGATCAGACTGTACAATACCTCATAACCTACATCCTCACACTATACACTTTCTTAGGACGCAAGTGACCACACTGCACGATACCCTAGGAGTCAAGTTCTCATCTGTAAGATACCTCACGATGCAATTTCGCCGTGAACAGTAAAAGCTCAAAAATACATTTTACCTTTACCATTTAACTCACAGCTAATAATTTGTGTTTTTTCCGAAAGGTGAACGAATACTTGAAAGAGATCATCATTCAGGAGCAAAGCAGGAGAGAGGCGCAGAGGGCTGAACCTCTTGAGATCCCTAAGGTAAGTTGACCAAACTCGTATCCAAACAAGAGACAATTCTGAAGAACAAAAACCAAGAAAACAGGCAAAGGATCAGGAAAGGACTTCAAATAATGTTTGGCAAGACTTCATAGTTGGTTGTAACCTGTGCTGGTGTTGGGGGAGGGGAGTCCAGGGTTAACATTAACAGAACACAATTGTTTAAAGATAAAAAAAAATTTATCTGCTGCAGAGACATACTTACTACATCTATATAAAGTGTTGCTAAGGTAACCTGTCCCAGTTCCCTGCCTCTAATGACCCATGCCAGGTTGCTGTATAAGGTTCTTATTTTTTCTCTGCTTATTCATCGTCTTGTCATCGTAAAAAGTCCAAAGCTACTGTGTGGAATCTCTCAGTGTGATGTTATGATCTGGACATTTGGTGATGTATATCCTGCATTGTCAGAGTGCCACGCATTCCTGTTCCACGTTCTCACTCAAGCCTTACGCTTGGGACACGTGCATACTGAGTGCATCCACCCACATGGGTTTAACTTTTTTTTATCCAAAGAGGAGGTTTCAGAAAGAAGAAAATATATGAGTAATCAGTACATTGTTTGTTTAATCTAGGCTATTGTACAAAAGTATTGTGACAATTCCTTTTTCCAGCCATATCTGCTTTTTTTTCCCCAAACTGCTACTATACTCTATAGAATGATTTTGAATGAGGTAACATGAATTTTTCCATTAGAACTCGGCCGATTCAGCAGTTTTGCTGAATAATCAGCACCTATAGTTGGTGGATGATTCGATGTATCGCATAAACGATCCAACCTAGCAATCGGTATCGATAAAATCCACTTTCGTTCGACCTCTAGCTCTGATATCAACACCTATTATACCTTTTGGGGGAAAGAATTGGAACACACTCTGGGCCTCCTCATCTCACGGCTATCACCTGACTTTATGCATGAAAAAGCACCAATCTCCACAACACCTAATCAAAAATCTTGCCAGAAGAGTGGAGGTTATTATAAGTATATAAATTGTGCACTAAATTCGTATACCAATTCTATGGTCAGGTGTCCACAAACTTTTGTGTTTTGTGTTTCGGGTTTTGCACAGAGGTATTGCAGGTCTAGGTTTTTGATAGTAATATAAGATGGCACTTCTATTTGGGGGTGTGTGTATATGTGTGTGTGTGTGTGTGTGTGTGTGTGTGTGTGTGTGTGTGTGTGTGTGTGTGTGTGTTTTGAAGGCAGCATGACTGTTCAAAAGCCACCAGTCATGAAAGTTTAACAAGTAAATGTCTGCAGAGACCCTTTTGCTTTTTGCTGCGATGTATACAGCAAAGCCCAGTGCAGTTCTAGGACACTTGGACAAAAAAAGTCATGTGGAACAAAAAAAACCTCCTTACCCCTTTTCCCTCATCGACCCTCGTAGCTGCATTACTGTCCTGACACTAAAGTAACCACAGTGAATCTTGTCTCATCGTTGTTTTTCCCCTCATTGTTTTACTTAATGTAACGAGCTATTGATTTAATAGGAAATCACATTTTCAGACTTCTGTGATGGGATGAGATTGATTTTCTTCTTCTGTCCTTATCCTGAATCCTGTTCTTCCTTCTTCTCTCTTTCCCTTTCTCTTTTTGAAGTCTCCAACCAAATGGTATATGAAGCTGGTTCCTGTAAGTTGCAACACGCTCGTTTTTCCCTCCATCACGCTTCCATCTGCTTCCATCAGTCGCCTCACATCGTCCCTCTAGTGTTCGTGTGTTTGTCATTTTCCTCATTTATTTCTAGAAGCGAAATAGCTTATATATATATATAGATATAGATATTTATATTTATATTTCTCATTACATTTGCTTGGAAAATCTTTTTCCGTGAGTTTATTATTTTTTTTTTATTGATTTCCCATCTTAAAAATGTTAAAAGTCATGTTAATGATGTTCCTATGTCATTCCTTTTGTAACCCACGCAAAATATTGTCCTCACTTTTGCTGCGGGTGAGCTTTACTTACTGCTGTGTGTGTGTGTGTGTGTGTGTGTGTGTGTGTGTGTGTGTGTGTGTGTGTGTGTGTGTGTGTGTGGACTCAGTCCCGCTACAGGAAGGAACAGACTTTGCCTAAAACAGTACCATGGATCCCCCCAGTGGACAACCTGCTGAAGGACAGCACAGATGGCTGCGCCCTTGCCGCCCTGCTGCACTTCTACTGCCCTGACCTCGTCAAACTAGAAGGTGTGAACTACTGCCAAGTGTGTGAGTGTGTGTGTGTGTTTGTGTGTGTGTGTGTGTGTGTGTGTGTGTGTGTGTGTGTGTGTGTGTGTGTGTGTGTGTGTGTGTGGGTGTGAGTGTGCATCCATTTGTAAGATCTTTTTTGTTTTCTATCATTTCCAGCATGTTAATCATCCTTGTGACACGTATCAAGTGATCGCATCAGCCCATACACAAAGGCAAAATCAGATCAATGACAAAGGAAATGACCGCCTTTGTCACGTGATGTGCTGATTAACGGCCCGACCTCTGATTGGCCAAGTCCGTCTGTACTTCAGAGCCGAATGGGACTTCAGGAGCTCAATTTGTACATCGGTTTTCTTTTTTCCCCCCACAGACGTGTGCCTGAAAGAGAGCATGTCTCTGGCGGACAGCTTGTACAACCTGCAGCTGGTTCAGGACTTCTGCCAGGAGCACTTGAACCGCTGCTGCCACTTCACCCTGGAGGATATGCTCTACGCCTCTTCTTCCATCAAAGTAAGCCTTCGCTTTCGTCAGCTTTGCGTTCAAACCAGCGAGGCGGCCGTATGTACATGATTAGTGTGTACACAGTGGTATGCTAGTAGGGTAAGCTAGCTATGAAATGTTGGAAAGAAGAATATTATTGTAACCACTGAATGCTGAATGCTGAAGCTCTTTACAATTACAATATCCTTACAATATTTCGATCTTATGATGACGATAGCGAAAATAAATTGTGAAAATAAATGTATTTTATGTTTACATACATATATACTGTATATACATAAAATTTCTCTATAAATTGCTCTGTTATGCACTTTGATTTGTTATATTATGAACAAATTACAGTATACTACCCTCATTCTGACCACCATTCGTTAAAACTCCTAGGAAGGATTTACAAATGTAAAGCATCTCCAAGCATCAAAATCTGCCATAATGCACACATCTGGCAATTAAAACCGTCCGTGTGGAAACATCAGATCAGTTTGGTGGTGATTTAGAGCTCGGTGTGTGTACTAGATCAGGTTCGGGCCCATATATGGGTGTGGTTCTCAGGTGTCCACATGCGTTCGGCGAATGCTGACTTCTCTAGCTTTTGAAATTTTAATGAGTTTCCTGTTCAAGCTTATTCCTGAAATGGAAACATTGACTTATACATCGAAGTTTACTCTTTCTCTGTGTGAAAACATCTGTCATTTCTTCGTTGGTGGACGGACTAAATCCGACCCAACGCCAATTGCCGTGGTGTACGATATGATGTCAAGGCCATGGTTTTTTTCTTGGAGTATTGCAGAGCTTTCTTTAACAAGCAGAAGAACAGTGAGTGGGCGCACATGGTTCGTTCTCTCGCGTTTGCCAAAGCGGTGAGTCACGCATTACAAAACGCTCAGTGGTGAGAGGCTCCCCATGGTAACGTATTCTCCAGGTCTGTGAAGACATGCTAAAATATAAATTGCTCCCAGGCTTCTATGTAACGGAAAAATACAATCATCTTTGGAAGTTTATAGTTAATAAAAGCAAATGTTTTGCCTTTGGTTTTACTCAAAGTGAAGTCCAGTCAATAGTATCTAATATTGTTTGAACCTACTTTACATAGTAGCTAATGCATTGCTCGTAGCAAACAGGATATTAGCATAGACAAAACCTTCATACAATGAAATGTCTAACAATGTGTCTGTATTAATCTTCACTCCTGAGGAAATTCAGACTCAAATCTCATCTCTTGTAGTAATATTGTGTTTATTTTATGCAAATTGTTTACAATGGGAAGCTTAACCTGATTGAAAACCTTGACAAGGCTTCAGAATTAAGTACACGATGTTTTAATTAAATTTGCTAATTTGTATAATAGTTATCACCCGGACACACAGCTTTGCTTCCAATGATGACTAGAAGTCCAGTCAAAGACTGCGATTCTAATAACCATTAAAATAGAAATGTACATAATTTCTATTTTAGTTTTGTCAAAGATATTGACTAGCGTGCTCTCTCTTGGTTAAGGTGGCTAGCTGTTACTTCCTTCTTAATGAACTACACATGATTTATTCAAAATTATTCAAATTATTTTTGGAAAAAAGGTTTTTGAAGTCTTTTGGAGTTTTTTTATGAATAAGTGATCAAAGGTGAATTTTACTGACAGCTAGGTTGGATCATACTTATCAATTAACAATCATACAAACAAACATACTCCATGTAAAATAGTACTGAACTTTTATTTACAAAAATACAAATAAATGTAATTTCAATGCTCTGGAATTTGTGAAGACATTTAAAGATGGCCATTTTAAGAATGTCTGTTTGGATTTATGTAAAATGGTAGGATTTTAAAGTGAGATTCCATTTGTAACATTAACTAAAGTTAATAAATGCTTAATTTTTTCGGTTAACTTTAGTTAATGCACTATGAACTAACATGAATGGAGCACTCACGTGTCAAAACAAACAGCACATCGCGCCAGTGATTTGCCTCCAGAGGCCGCTCTTGTTCGGTATAATGATAGCGGACCTTCTCCAGCACAGACGCAACCCGGAAAAACTAATTGCTCATTGAACATTTAGTTATATACTTATTTCACTAGATACTACTATTTTAACTAGATTTTAGGAATTGGTGATACATTTAACAGCAGAGCATTAGTGAGATTAGGTACTGATTTAGGTGCTTAGTAGTTGTGGAGGTTGTTAAATTGTAAAGTGGGGTTGAGGAAGTCAGGGCTCTCTGCAGGACAGTCAAGTGTTTTCACTCTAACCTTAAAACACCATGTATTTTTGCAGCTTGATTTATGTTTCAGGCACTATTAATCCCTTTTGCTTTTTTTTTCTCTTTGACAGAACAACTACCTTGTATTTATGGCTGAGCTCTTCTGGTGGTTTGAAGTGGTTAAGCCATCTTTTGTGCAGCCTCAGGTTTTGGTCAATGACTGTAAGCAAAAGCATGACATCTAAACAATATTAACCATATTATTATGATCGTTCAAAGTTTGGAACAGATGATTTACTACATGACCTGACTGTATTCTCTGTGGCCTTTAGCACCAGCTCCTTCAATAAAGAATGTGCCATCTGTGCCCATTTCTAAAGTCACAAAGAGAAGCTTCATGGAACGACCTCCTAGTCCAGACAGACCAAGGTACAGTAACTTTTCCACCCTAAGGATCTTTAGACTTTCTATATTTTACTTACGTGTAATTCTGGGCCTCGCTAATGTGTGATTTTTTTTATTTATTTTTTTAACTTTTAGTCTCCCGCTTCGACCACAGCCTTTAACATCAAACTCAGGTAAAACTTTAGAAAGGAAAATTTTGTTTATTTGATGTTTCATAACCTTTACTTGCTGAGCATCGTGTATTGTGAAAATATTAACCATTCTTTCCATGCGGTAAAGGAGAGATCAGGCGATCAACCTCCATGTCGTTTGTCGACAGCTTTTTGGGAACTTGGCCCAAGGAGAGGAGGTGTGAATGCTTAGAACACCTTGTTCAACACTACTGTATTTATTACAAATGTTATAGATGTCTTAAAACCTGTGCGTTCTACAAATTCTTGTCCTAGGGCAGGGACTCAGGGAGTGTCTTTTGACATACCTCTGGATAAGGACAACACCAGCCAAGCTCTTCCACAACCCAGGCGAGGCATGACCCGGTCTGTGAGTACTGAAGGATTCGGGCAAAAGATAGCCAAGGGAATGAAGCGGAATCTGTCCTTCCAGCCTGTCAATGGCCAAAACATTGGCATCGAGGAAGAGGGCTGTCCAGATTCTCTTGTGGAACCGCAACATGGTGGTCTGAATGGTACCACTCAAAGTAGTATTGAGGAAGCTCTGGAAATCATCCATAATTCAGAAAAGCCACAGGAGGACACCAGGGATGAGGCGGAGAATGAAGGTTTTTTCCTTCACACGAAGACCGAAGGAGAACCGACCTCCAAAACCCAAGCTGAAGAAGGAGACTCGTTGTCCGAGGCCATGGGGATTTCGAGTGCTTCAACTACCGAGGTGGACACCGGAATCCATGTAAAGACAGAAGACATCCAAGAGACTCTGGATGATGACTCATCGCTGCGAGACTTCACAACAAGTATGGAGTTAGATGCAGACCAGTGCTTTGAGGCTAGAGCAAGTATCAGCCAGGATTCCATTAGTTCATATCCCAGCAGTATTGGCACCAAATCTCCCATCGCTGATATTCCCATAGGAGTTAAGATGACTAGCTTTGCTGAACAAAAGTTAAAAAAACTTAATCCAAATGCAGGGGGAAACTCTCAAGGGACCACGCCAGACAGTTCAGACCTCAACCTTTCCCACTCAGTATCCTGGGCCCCCTCACCAGAAGCAAGTCCTGCCCACCAGCCACAGAGGGATCCAGCGCAAGCCATGGCTGCAGAAATGGTTCAGCTGCGTATGCGGCTAGAAGAGAAGCGTCGAGCCATAGAAGCTCAGAAGAAAAAGGTGGAAGCTGCCTTCACCCGTCACAGGCAAAAGATGGGGCGCAGTGCCTTTCTAACGGTGGTCAAAAGAAAGAATGAGGGGGCCTCCCCAAACCAAGAGAACGCCCCAAGCTCAGAGAGTACCAAGACACCATCAGAGACTGCAAAATCTCCAGAAAAGTCTCCTGTCAAGTCTTTTGGCGAGGACAACACATCTGAGGCAGATTTGCTGGAGTACACACGCTCTATTGAGAAGTTGAACAGTTCCTTGAGCATTTTGCAAGTGGAGATGCAGAGGCTGGCCCAGCAGCAGGAGATCATCATGCAGATGCGGGAACAGCAGGCTTGGGTTGTGTGTCCACCACAGCCTTCTCCCCAGAAACAGGTACGTGAACTTAGAGGAAGCGGGACTCGCTCCTCGGATTCCCCCTCACCGGCTGACTCTCCGCATGTTACCCATCGCTCTCCTACCAATATCAAGCGGAAGTCGGCTTCCTTCCACTCCAAAACCCCTCGAACACCCAGGCCCACCGAGCTCAAGATCACCCCATTTAACCGAGTCCTGACTGTACCACAGTCTGTAGACAGCCTACCTCGTCTGCGTCGATTCTCACCATCTCAGTCCGTGTCCTCGTTTGCGTACTTAGGGAATGACACAAAGCCAAGCAAAAATAATATGCAAGATGAACCCGTATTTACAGAAGGTACTACATCTGATCTCACTTCACCCACCAAAGACTTACAACAGACTGAAAATGACACAGTCATTGCAGATTTTGAGGAGTTCGAGAACAGTGCAGAGGAAAATGTAGAGATGAAGAACAAAGGAAAAGAATCCGAAGGAGAAATCAAGCCCACAGTGGAAACTAGTGTTTCGGAGGTGTTGTCCCAAGCTGTAAAAGAAACCTACACGGTAACCCCTACCGAGAAACCAGCAGATATTGCTGGTCAAAACAACAAAAACTTGATCGAAGTGCCACTATCCATTCTAAAGCCCCTTGAAGGACAGGAGTTCGAAGATGTTGGAGAAGCAATGCCAGCAGGAGAGAACCTGGAAGATGATCAGAAGATGTGCTGTGGGTTCTTCTTTAAGGTATGCATTTATCAAGTTCCCATCACTTAGATATTTGTCTTATAAGAAGGCATGAATATCATACTTGTATTTACAAAAACCTTACCATCTTGAGAGTTCTTCCATTGATAGTTATTGATTGGGCCCAGCATTGGCAGGTTGGTGGGATTTGAAATCATGACCTTCTAATCAGAAGTCCAATGTCTGGAAAACAAAAATGTCTCAGACGCCCTCTAGTTTTTTCAATTTCAACTATACCCATTTTTATTTTAATGAAAGCTTAGACCCAAACTTACATTTTGGACAAATACAGTAGAATTTTCTATTTCTGACATTATACCTAACAAACCAATGTAATTAAACATTGTGATGACAAAAACCATGGCACTTCAAACTAACTCACTTTTATAACAATTTTAAATTAAACAAAACTTGTACATTTGGTGAGGTTAGCCAGTTACATTTGTTTGTACAAATGGACAATATACAATCAATTAAAAGTGGTTCTAATTGGATTGTTTGTTTGAGTGGAGTTTGCATGTTCTCCTGGTTCTTCAGGGGTTTCCTCTGGGTACTCCCGCAATTTGAAAACCTGTGTTGTAGGCATTTCCACATTGTCAGAGTTTGTGTATGAGTGTAGCGGTCGACCGATAGCTAGGTTGGATCGTACTTGTCGATAATCGATAATTCAAACCGATAGATTTTAAAATAGATTAAAAAAAAAAAACTCCATGTAAAATAGTATTAAATTTTTTAAGACAGGAGGTGGAGCTAAAAGTAGCAGGGTTGAAGTTGGTAAGATTTCCATCGGAAATGATGAGGATGGACAGGATTAGAAAACATTTTTTTTAGAGAGACAGCACATGTAGGACGTTTTGGGGACAAAGTGAGAGAGGCCCGATTGAGATAGTTTGGACATGTGCAAAGGAGGGACATGGGGTATATCGGTAGGAGAATGCTAAGGATGGAGCCACCAGAAAGGATAAAAAGAGGAAAACCAAGGAAATGGTTTATAGATGTGGTGAGGGAAGACATGCAAGTAGTTGGTTTGAAAGAGGCAGATGTAGAGGACAGAGTAGTTTGGAGATGGATGATCTGCTGTGGCGACCCATAATAGGAGCAGCCAAAAAAGAAGAAGAAAAAGAACTTTAGTTTATACACTATGAATTAACATGAATCAGTCAACCTCTTAATGAGTGTGTGTGATTGTGCCCTGTGATGGGTTGGCATTAGATCCAGAGTGTCCCCACCTTGTTCCTGAGTCCCCTCCAGGCTCCCCTGTTTAAAGTGAGTACTATAGAAGATGGATTGATAGATGAATAGTCAGTTTACTCATCATCAAGCTTTCCAGTAACATTGCAGGACCCTGTAACTCATATTTCCAGTGAAATTGCAATGCCCCGAACTGCTAATCAATTTGTGCTCTGCCTTTTCTATAGCGTTGGAATGTTTAACGAGATTCCATGTTGGTATAAGCCGAGCTTAAGTGGCATTATGAAACTTGTTGCACACCATGTTAAAAATCAGTAGCTCGGACAAATTAGGCAAGTACGCATGCACATCAATTAAGCAACTTAATTACAGAGTATTTCTCCTAAATACTGTAGAAGAGGTACGGTTGTTTACAGCGGGAGTAGCGAGCAAATTGGTGCCTTTATTAACGCTAATGAAAAGCTGTTATTTTGAACAAAACTTGGCTGACTTCCTCAGCGCTTGTGTTTACGGCGCTAATTAACAGGATGACATGAAGGGGGAGGACAGCATGGCGATAAAGCGAGCTGCCCTCCTGGAGAAGAGGCAGAAACGGGAGCGGGAGAACCAGCAGAGGAAGCAGCAGCTCGAGGCTGAACTGGAACAAAAGAAAGAAGAAGCCAGGTGACGACTCATCCAACACTTTCGCTAGCATAAAGTATTTAGATAATATTTGTAATATTCTGCTTCTTCTTTGTCAGATTAAAGGCTGAAGAAGAACGTCAGAAGAAGGAAGATGAGAAAGCCCGGCGGGAGTTCATTAAGCAGGAGTACCTGAGGAGAAAGCAGCTAAAGCTCATGGAAGACATGAATATGCTGGTGAAAGCCCGACCAGCCACGGCTAAGCAAAAGAAACCACGGCCCAAATCCATTCATCGCGATGTCATGGAGTCCCCCAAGACCCCTGTCAGGGCAGCAGCAGGTGAACGGGCGCATGCCCTTTTCCTGGGCAAGACTCATGTGCTTTGTGCCACCCTCGGCCTTTTGCTTTCCTGCTCACTGATTTCCTTTAGACCTTCTAACCCGATCTAAACCTGTTTTCCTGTCGCTTTGCCTTGCTAATAATTGTTTGTACGACTAATTGTTTTGTCTGGAATCCTCTAAACTTCCAAACAAACTCTTGAGACTTATTTTACTACCCTTTCTAACATCTCTTGTTGAGATTAGATTAGAAATCAATGTGGGCAGTGAGCTTGACAAAAGGGGAGTTCAAAGTACAGCCCGTGGTCTTGTCTTCGAATTGTCTAACCGTATTTCCGGGTGCGTTGTTGTGTTTTACATCCAGGTTCACGACCTCGTGTCTTTTCAGTGTCCAGTCTCTCTTTGGCCTCCCTTAGTCTGGGAGACAATGACAGTATCAGCTCGGAGAAACGAACCCCCAGGTAAGGATCATGGTTTAAATTTAAAAATAAACAGGGTTCCTATGCACTTTTGGAAAAGTAGGAAAAAGTATGGAATTTCATTTGTGATTTCCAGTTCTGGATTAGTAGAGAAAACAGGTTTCCTGGAATAGTATGGAGAAAAGAACACTGAGTATTGAAAACCATTTGTGTTGTCCTGTTCGGATTTAAAAAATATAAAAGAATTTGTAAAAAGAATTTGTTATAAAATGAAGGCACTACACAAATACATTTGAAAATGAAAGAAATCGTCTAAAAAGCACACGTTCGTCTTTCAATTGTTTCCCAAAGGTTTCAGTCGATACTAAAACATCTGAAAACGCTCACGTCCCTGTACTGCGCATTAGTAAAAGACAAGATACTTTCAAGCTTTTTTACGAAAATGTTGCAACAGCGACTAAAAATGCATCATCATCATTTTCACAGTCCGCAACTCGATGCGAAAATTTAATTTTTTATTTTGATCGTTTTTCGAAAACCTATTTTTTCGTTTAAAAACCCAGAGATTCTGACTTTGACATGCATCAGATAATATAACGTAACGCATGTTATAGTTGGAATTTATTTATTTATTTTAGATGTTAAATATGGCCTTAAAAATCTGCATGTTTAAATCTGGAAATGTATCGAATGTTGAAATGACTGAAATGTGTAAGAACCCTATAAAGAAGTATACCGAAAGCAAGGACTGAAAAATGTTTTTCCTGTGTCGTCTAGTACCTCTCCAGTATTAACATTTCTTCTTCTGTGAATTCCTTTGTCCTTTCACATTCAGAAGCAATAGCTTAGCGTCGGCCAGTCTATACGGCTTCTTGAGCTCTCCTCGTGTACGAAGGAGAAGGTCAGTCTTAGCTGGATCAGCCTCCTCGCCATTCCATTCCTGGTCAAAGGATAGCCCATGCATACGCATTCCATATCACTGCAACTGCTTTCTTGTGGGTTTATTTGTCATCATATAATCAGCTTATCCTTCATACTTTGCAGCCTAATGAATAATGTAAAGATTTCAATCCAGCGTGCGATTGAACACTGCGTTTAGCAGGGCAAAATACCTTATTATCACCTGCTGAAGTTGCATGAAAACAAAAACGACGTGGAACACTCCAGACTCTCTGTTTTTGGCAATATTATGCATTATACACGACTGACAGCATGATTCATTTATACGATGTGTGCCCCAGTAGGCCTGACTCGGCTGACAGCTTCCTGTCTCCTTCATGCTCCGGGAGCCATAATGGCGAGAAAGACTGGGAAAATGCCTCCACCACCTCCTCAGTCACTTCAATCACCGAATACACAGGTTCGAGTCATGGCCTCGTTTTTATAGCATATTAAGATGAATTCATTCATCAAACTCGCCATGGAAAGGTTATATACACGATATGGGCAAAGGTTTGTGGACACCTGAGCATGACAGATAGGACTGGATTTTACAGTTACTGCATTTCATATATTTTTTAATGGATACTAGATAAAACAAACATTTAATGTAAAATAGTAATAAACTGTGGTATAAAAAAATTTACTAAAGTACTAAATCATTAAATGGTTGTCACTTTATGCACACATACCCTGGCAATTTGCACAATTCATTTTATTTTATTTTCTTTCTTTTTGAATTGCCAGTTTGCACTGTTTTTTTTTATGTTGCATCATCTGCAATATTGTCTCTTTTTTTTTTTTTAAGTTATTTACGATTTGTGTACGATCTGCTGCTGCTGCAACACAATAATTTAATTTTGAATGCACTAAATGAAACAAATATGAATTTATCAATTATATTAATAAATACTGAGGAAAATAAAAGACATACATTCAAACTAAAACAAAAAGTAACACTCCAAATAAACAAAAACAGTTAAATCCAAAATAAAATAAAAAAAAAAAACAGTACGTGTCATCAGTTATTTACCTCTAAAGGCAGCTCTCGTACTGCCTAATGCAACCCGGAAAAACTACCAGTATAGCCAAAATAGTTCCAGTATTGGCATGCTGGAACAGCTTTTGGACTCCTAGTTCAAGTAAAGGGGTTAAACCACATATAGTTCGAAATATCAGGTGTCCCTAAACTTTTGTCCATATAGAGTATGTTTGCATTATATATATTTATATATATATTTATATATTGGCAGGTCCTAAGTTGTACAAAGAACCCAGTGCCAAGTCAAATAAGCATATTATTCAGAACGCTTTGGCTCATTGTTGTCTGGCTGGGAAGGTCAATGAAGGTCAGAAAAACAAGATTCTGGAGGTAAGAACATTAATAATAATGTTTACAATATGTTCAAGGCCAAACTGCTTTCAACAATAAGTCAAGCTGTCACTTAATATTATTATAATACGCAGTGTTAAGACCGACGTCCTGCGTCATAACCTACTGTTATTCAACTTTTTTCTGCAGGAGATGGAGAAATCGCAGGCCAACAACTTCCTGATCCTGTTCCGCGATTCAGGTTGCCAATTCCGCGCTGTGTACACGTACTACCCGGAGACCGAGCAGGTGAACAAGCTGGCCGGGATCGGGCCCAAAAGCATCTCGCGGAAGATGATCGAGGGCTTATTCAAGTACAATTCGGACCGCAAGCAGTTTAGCCAAATCCCAGCGAAGACCATGTCTGCCAGCGTGGACGCCATTACCATCTACAGCCACTTGTGGCAGACCAAGAAGCCGGGGACGCCGAAGAAAGTTGCGCCTACCAACAAGTCCTAAGATTCTATATCTGTTTGCGGCTGTTTGCGCTTCATTCTTCGTTCTTTTTTTTTCTGATTTATAAACGCCGTATTTTCCGCATTTCCACGTCACGGCAGCACGACCAACACTATATGAAATATGCACAACTGGATTGTATAGCAACATGGGCTTGCCACTGGAACTCACTCCTTTATTTAGAACCTGGGAGTCTCATTGCATTTCAGTTAAAGCATATGAGTGTGTGTGTGGTGGTGGTGGGGGGAATGGGGGGGTGGTAACTTTTCTATGTGGACGAAAATAAAAGGGAATGATGAAAATATGACTAATATTTGGTACCCTAAAGCACTGAATTTCAATTATGTGTAGAAACAGTATTATGTGTGTACGTTTTCAATCGGCCTCGGTTTCTTTGGATGTTTTTATGGTATGTACTGTTGTGCTCTTATGATGAAAGACATGGTGTCGGTCAAAGATATGGAAAAACTTAGCCTTTTATGGTTTTGGAGAAACACACACATGTATGTTATATTTTATTTCAACAAAACGAAACGAAAGGTTACTGTTAAATAACGGTATTGAGATTTACCTTGACCAAACATTTATATAAAATGTAGACCTTTTTTTATTGAAAATCCTCTCTTAGCATGAATGCTAGCTTTACACGATCTCCGCATCCGTACAGTTCGTTTCTCCAAAGTTTTTCAATAGTTGACCTTCAGTTCATCCAAGAGCAGTTTTATAGGATTTAAGTGCAGTACCTGGGCAGGCCTTTCTTTGATTAATAACACTCCAAGCTACTGTTTGCTTTCTAAATAAGGGCTTGGACATACGCTTCGGTTCCAATGCGCCGCAGTCCAGACGAATATAAAGATGGCCATGTGGTTTGGTTTTGCTTTTAAATGGAAGCTACCATGCTTTAAAACAACCCCAAACCATTACGCTTCCACTTCCATGTTTTGCTGAGGCAATCTAACATCTTTTCTGGTCACAAGATGTTCTGTTTGAGAAAATTCGACTTATCTGTCCACCAGTCATTCCTAGATTGCTGCAGGAACATGTATCTCCAAAACCATATAGGACAATACACTATTTCCACACTGTTCACATTCACTGTAATTACAATTCAAGTGCTTGTTTTATGATTCTGATCATTTTATATATATATATATATATATATATATATATATATATATATATATATGAGAGAGAAAGAGAGCTGACCAACGCTGTACCATATGCGTGCATTAAACAAATCGACGATCGATGGTGATAAATTTGTATTATTATTTCTTGGTTCACAGCAGGATTGTGAATTTTTTGTGTGTGTGTGTGTGTATTTGTGTGATAGGTTTGTAAGGCTTCGGACGTACCCGACTTCATTATTATCCAATCGTAGGTTGTTCAAATGAAGCTCTCTGGATAACGCCATAAACAGTAACGTGTTCGGTGGTCATTCTTTTGTAGGGATTAAGATGTAATATATAGTCACGCGGTATTAGTAGTTTCTTTTTAGCTTTTTCTCATTTGTGATAGATGATTTATCGGGAACCATGATTATGTCCTCTAAAGGGGACTCGGTATCGTCTATATTGTGTCTTTCGAAAATGGAATGTGCCAAAATCAACAAAGGACTGTTGCTTTTACGAATAATTTATTTCGCATCGGGAACGTCAACAACAAACGTTAACGATTCGTATATTTGGATGGATGGAATATTTTACGGGTTGCTAAATTTGATATGAACAAACTGATTGTTTTTTTTTTTCTTTGCTTCCTTGTGCCATGACCAATTACTTTCCTTTTTACATTATTAATAATAGTCAATTACAGAACGTAAATTGGGTTGGGATGTGCTGGGAAAAAAACGACCTACAGGGTTGATGTACTGTATTTGGGAGGTTTTGTGGGTTGAACAAGGACTTTTTTTGACAGAGTTGTATTCAAATCATTTGGCTGTTCCAAGCCATACAGAAAAACGGAACTGGCTACGTATTTTGTAAAATAATCGCATTTGACATCTTGTACATTGTGTTTGGAGTTCATCTGCTTTTTTTTTTTTTTTTAAGACACTGCTGTCAGTGAAGTAGGCGCACACATTCAAGTCATAACGCATTAAATAAAGTTGTGCATGACCTCAAATGATGTATAAGTGAATAAATGGTTGTTGTTGTTTTTTTGTAAAAGAACCTGAATGCCCTATATAAGTCTCTAAATGTAGACATGCATTCAGGGTGTGATGACTAAGAAAGGATTACTACTCAGTTGTATTTCCACGCTTCACCACTAGAGGCAGACATACAGTTTACCGAGCTATGACAAGCTACCCGTGACATCACAGTGCACTGTCCTCCACGAAGAGTATAAAAGGCCAGAACACCGAGCAGCAGGCATCATTTTCAATTTTAGTATATGTTTAGTATTAAATACCTAAGAAATACAGGAACGATAGATAGAATTTAGTTTATTAATTTTATTTATTTATTTATTTTAATTTTTTTTTATTATTCCACCTTACTGTGTTCGCTCCACACTCCAGATCAGTAGGTGGCGGTAATGCACCTTTTCATTGGTCTGCCAAACCGCCATAAAACACCACAACAACAACAACAAGCAGTCGTCATTGACCAGTGGCCATTCGACACCCTGCAACCTGTCACTCAGCACTGACCATTCAGCAGTGGCCTTTCAGCATACATTCTGCATCACGCAAACCTACTGAACAACAACTAACAGAAGATAGCAAGAATCACCTCATGTACGATCTATCCTACACCAAGTAAAGTTGATTGTTCTGAATCCTGTACCATGTTTTACTGATGCGCTGGGGTGAATACAATCCCTGATCAGCGCACACCAGATAGTGAAAATCCTAACAATCACTTTTCCATCCTTATGAAATTACACAATTTTTCTGAATGCTTATATGAAAGATTTACTTAATTGCTTAAAATAGGAATTGTAATGGAAATGAAAACTTTAATGGTGGTTCTCTATTGGCTTTTGGTGCTTTGAAGATTATATGATGGTATCTACTGGACATTAGAAGGGACCTTTTGAACACATTATATCCGAGTACACACAGATTTAAATACAGGTTTCTTCAGCTTGATTGGAATCATTTCACTCAACAGCATTATGTAATGGAAAGCATTTGGTAATGGTTTTGAGGTTAGGTGATAGTCTAATGGAAAACTTCAGAATTTCTTCTGTCCAGTCAAACTGAACCAAGCAAGGCATTCTGGGTATTTTTGTTTGTACAGCACCTATTGTGGTATTATGAAGGTGCACCACAAGCACATGCTAGTTTTTTATGGAAGCCTTTTTTTGCCACATTGAAGAAAAAATGTTTGGCCAATTTCTCACATTTCTTACTTTATTTCTCATGATTCCGACTTTTTTCCTCGCAATTCAAACTTTTTTCTCACAACTCCGGTAAAAATGTTTTCACTTAATCATGATCCCAAGTTTTTTTTTTCTCACAGTTCTGACTTTTCCTGAGTCCGAGCAGATCCGGTGCTCGTGTACATCTCCTAGACCTTTATTTCCTGTGATTCCGACTTTTGTTTCTTACAATTCAGATTTTCTTTCTCACGATTCCACCTTTATTTCTGGCAATTCTGACTTCATATCTCACAATTCCGAATTTTTGTGCCAATTTTTTTTTTTTTTTTTTTTTTTTTTTTTTTTTTTTTTTTTTTTTTTTTTTTTTTCTCCAGGGATCGGAGGATCAGCGATTCTTCCAGTAACAAGAATATCTCAATTTGTAAAATCACTTCTAAAATAGTGCTCTATGAACAGCATTCAGGCAGAATTGCAAGAAAATAAATTTTTCTTAAAAATAGGAATTGTGAGAAATAATGTTGAAATTTTGAGAAATAAAGTCGGGTTTGAGAAAAGTAAAGTGTGAATTGCGAGAAAAAAAGTCTGAAATTCGACAAAATAAAAGAAACGGGTTTCTATTGTTAATTTAAAAAAAATTAAAGACCATGTGATTGGTGGATGGTGGCCACTCCCCTTGTGGAGACGCCGGGTGGGCGGGGAGATCAGCGTGAACCCGACCTGCGTTTTCCCCAGACGTTTTGATACAGTTGGCTTTCCATACAACGACAGCTGAGCTTCTAGAGGGAGGCAAAACAAAACACGCGTGTAACCCGAGAACACCAATCGAGCAGATCCGGTGCTCGTGTGCACCCCCCGGGCATCTCCTAGACCTTTTGCGGTAAGGATCTGATCTCACTGCAGTGACTGATGATCGCTAGCAAGGGCACGGATCTGCACCGGTCCATGCATTATGCCTAATCACCCCACCTGCCTCCTCGTGTGTGTGTGTGTGCGCGCGCGCGCCGCTGATCTGATGCTGTAGCGTTTTTGGATGCAGGTGCCATCATTCTGTATCTTGAAATGGTTCTGCAGTGGCCATGAAGTTGCTGCAGCTAAGCCTGAGTACTCTCTAGATTGCATTGGTTATGCATATTTTAAATGCCTGTCTGACCAAAAGTTTGTGGACACCCGCCCAATTATGTCCCCATGCCCCTTCATGTTCAAATTATGTTTGTGGACACCTCTTCGTCATCATGATGACCTTGCTGAAGATCATAATCCAGGTTCTTTGTCATCTGTTGCTGTTATAATAACCTCCTAGTCTTCTGTGAAGTCTTTCTAGTAGATCCTGGAATGGACCTCTAGGACTTATTCTTGCTAACATTACTAAGATTAGAGGTTCTAGACAAGGTAAAGGCTTTCTACAAGATTTTGGAGCGTGTTTGTGGGAGATTTGTGTTCTCAGTGAGGTCAGGTACTGATGTTGAGCAGGTGAGGAGGTTTGGGGTTCGGTCCATGTTCCTGGTCATCCCAAAGGAGCAGTTCTGGGCCTCGTAGTTCCAGTAACCGTACACTATAATGATAGTCAGTATAGAGGGACGTTATATATAATTTCAAGTCTTGGAGTGTCCATATACTTTTGGCGTTAAACAGTTTTATCCCTATTCACTATACACTGACCAGGCATAACATTATGACTGGTGAAATGATTAACACTGATAATCTCTTCATCATGGTACCTGTTAGTGGGAGAGATTTATTAGGTAGCAAGTGAATATTTTGTCCTCTTAGTTAATGTGTTAAAAGCAGGAAAAATGGGCAAGTGTAAGGATTTGAGCGAGTTGACAATGGCCAAATTGTGACGACTGGGTAGAGCATCTCGAAATCTGCAGCTCTTATGGGCTGATGGGTCATACAGAGATTTTTCAAGACAGGTTTCACTCTGGACAGGCCTCACGAAGGTCCATCAATGTAGTAGAGTCCTCGTGCTGTGTGTCTGGTGCAGAAGCTGCTCCAGAAAAACAGACACTTGAGTGCTGCAGCATTGCTTTAGACCGTAGCCAACAAAAGGAGCCTCTTTTCTGAAGCTGGTTCATGGAATCCAACATGTAGTGAGACATTCTGATGCAAAACTTGATTCCTTTCTTCAGAAATTTGGCCGAATGGCAGTTTTTTTTACGTTTTAATGACCCCAAACACACCACCAAGATGACAGCTGCCTTGCTGAGGAAACTGAAGGTGAAGATAATGGAGTGGCCAAGTATGTCCTCATGCGGAAGATGAAGAAGCGCAACATGTCTAACATCCAGCAGCTCAATGATGTCATAATGGAGGAGTAGAAGAGGATCCCAGCAACAACCTGTGCAGCTCTGGTGAATTCCATGCCCAGGAGGATTGAGGCAGTGCTACATAATATTGATGATTGTCCAGAATGATATAGGATCTGGAGCAGAACTGCATGATGAACGCAGCTTGACGCAAAAAAAAAAGTAATTCTCTGAAAAAAGAACCTTATGCGACTTTATTTACTGTTTGCTCGCTTTCAGGCGCTTTCCCACGCCTCCTTTCGACGGAACACCATGACGGCAGAGGAGACAATTAACATCAAAGAAGCGGAGATCATCAAGCTCGTCCTGGATTTCCTGAACTGCCGCAAGCTTCACATCAGCATGCTGGCTCTGGAGAAGGAGAGCGGCGTCATTAACGGGCTCTACTCGGACGATATGCTGTTCCTCAGGTGGGTTTCAGCATGCAGGTGATTGGATTAATCCTTGTAACCTTTATAACACATTTGTTTGTTTAATAGGCAACTGATATTAGACGGACAATGGGAGGAGGTTCTTCAGTTCATTCAGCCATTGGAGAGTATAGAGAAATTCGACAAAAAGAGGTAAATTCAGTGTAAAAAACGTATCATGGACAGATAGTGGCTTTATTGTCTTTGATATTGTTTTATGTGTGTTTTTAATTTTTTCTTTTTTTGTGCAAAGGCTTCGGTTCATCATTCTGCAACAGAAGTTCCTGGAAGCACTTTGTGTGAACAATGCCATGACTGCATCTGAAGATCCACAAAATGTGTGTGTCAGAGTGTACGAGGTGGTATCATTACGTTTCGAGGCTAGCTTTGTTTACAAGAAAATAAGTTATTTATCTACACGCCATCACCTTTAAAATAGTCCCGCTACACAGCAATACGTTGCTCCCAGCGTCCCTGACAATGTGTTCTGGAAGTATTCTTTTCAAAGCCCCTTATACGATTCACGCTGGATCTCCGCAACGCTGTCAAAATGTATTTCATTTTCGGGAAGAGGGCGAAGTCGACAGGAGCTAAATCTGGCGAGTAGGGTGGGTGAGGAAGTGAGAACGTGTGGATTGTTCTCCGACACTCATCGTGCATTAGTTGTGATGGTTTAGACATTTTTGAGCTCGTTTAAGGTCTTCCTGGGTGCTCGTCCTCTTCCAGTGAGGTTCCTCCGCTCTCGAATCGAGCGTGCTGCTCGAAACACCTCAACCAACCAACCAACCAACCAACCATCCATCCATCCATCCATCCATCCATCCATCCATCCATCCATCCATCCATCCATCTATCTATCTATCTATCTATCATTTTTGACCTAGAAAAGAACAAAAAAGTTATTTATCTACAAACAATACAAACATCAAAGTGGTTCACTGTCAAACACAGGGTTTCTGAGTAATCCGTCCATAAATAAGTAGACTTTTCTTTCTTGTCCTCAGCTTCAGCTGACCATGCAAGAGGCAGTGAAGTGTCTGAACGCTCTGGAGGAGTTAAGCCCATCCAAAGAGGCCTACAGCAAACTGTGCCTGCTTTTAACCCTGCCTCAGCTCACGCACCATGCCGAGTTCAAGGACTGGAACCCGAGCACGGCGCGCGTGCGCTGCTTTGAGGAGACGTGCTCTTTGGTCGGCGAGTTCATCCCGGCAGACCGCAAGCTCAGCGAAGCCGGTTTCCGGGCCGGCTCAGACAGGCTCTTCCAGCTGCTGGTTAAAGGTGTGCTGTATGAATGTTGCGTTGAGTTCTGCCAGAGCAAGGCGACCGGAGAGAACATCGGTGAGGCAGAGGTTCTTCTAGGCGTCGACATGCTCTGCGGCAATGGCTGTGACGAACCTGACCTGAGCCTGATCTCTTGGCTGCGCAACCTTGCGCCGGCCATTTTCACGTGCGCCTTTGAGCAGAAGACGCTCAATGTTCACGTCGATCAGCTGGTAAAGCCAACCTGTGCAGTCAACTCTGATCTTCTTGCGCCACTTCTTGCTAAGTTTTCACCTTCCCCGGCTTCGCCATTAAGACGCCCTCAGTCAGCCGAATCGTACGTGTCGTGTTCCCTCAACCCGGCGCTGGACGGTTTGTCATATGGCCTAGCAGGGAGGGAGAGAAAAATCACAGAGGACGATGGGAAATATGGCGCACCGATGTCTCACTCTTTTGCTCATTTCGGCTCCAACGGCAGCCACAACAAAGTGGACAAAACCATCTTTATGGAGACACCAGACAGGTATGAAGTCTTATTAATTAAAAACAATTTATTGTTTTATTATTATTATTATATATTTTTGTACTCTCCACTAATAGGGACAAACGCTAAATGGACAAAAGTACAGAATTTCCTCGCCATGTATGGTTCTCTTCCAAACATTTACCACAAAATTAGAGGCCCTCAATTGTATAGGACGTCTTTGGATGCGGTAGTATGAAATTTCCCTTTAACAGATCCTCACAGTTCCAGCATGACCTTGGAGATATGAAGAAATCCATGAAGATAGGGTTTCCATGAGTTGGACCTCAACTCTATTAAACCCCTTTGGGATAAATTGGAATGCCCAGTGCACCCCAGGCCTCCTCACCTACATCAGTACCTGACTTCAACAGTCAGTGGTTAAAGCTCTCAGTTACTGATTGGAAGGTTGGGGTTTCAAACCCTGGTATCGCCAGACTGCCTCTTTTGGGGCCCTCAATCAGGGTAATTGGGGGCAGTGTATATAACCAGTATAATGCACTATTACCATTATTATAAAGTACCACCTGACTGTTCAAAACCAAAATCCTTTGGAACGTATTCCCAGAAGAATGGGGGCTATTATAATGGGAAATGGGGACTAAAAGTGGGATGAGAAAGAACCAATTTTTGTACATATAGTGTGTTTAAATGATACTGAAGATTTGGCTAAGCAATAGTCATGAGAAGTACAGCCTTGGTCTAGTAGCGTAACCAGTTTACTCATTCCTAGTCTTATTCTCCTTAAAGTCATCTACGTTGTCAGTTTGCGTTTCCTCTACGTCTTCACGTCTTTCATTACTGAAAAAAAACGATGAATGACTTTGTGTTTTTACTTCACCAGCTCTCGGTCTCACACGCAAGAACAGAAAACGAGCACTTCCACAGAGACACCCTGTCCTGCTCAACCTCCTGAGGTGCTATTTCCAAAATATTTTAATCAGGTCAAATAGCTGAACATAGCTATAGAGGTTTTTCAATAGGAAATTTGGCATTTAATTTAATTTATATAGAACTGTATTCCTGATTAAGATCAAACATGCACGTTATGGACTTGGGACATGTGACTTTTCCAGTCGTATGTGATTCTTTTACAAACTTTTACAGGGTTCCTAAGCATTTTAGAAAAGAAGGGAATTTGATTTGAGTGATTTTCAGTTCCTGATTAGTATAGTTCGGGGGGTGGGGGGTGTTCTATTGGCATATTAGTTTTTCTACAATAGAAAATTAAGATTTGGAATTTTTATAAAACAAAGGCTACATCTACGCCAATCTGGATACATTTGAAAAAGGCGTCTACAAAACGCTCCGCGTCCACACTTTCGTGATGGATTGCTTCCCAAAAGTCCAAGTGGTCATCCAGCCCGAAACTTTTGAAAACGCTCACTTCCCTGTACTGCGCATGAGCGGTAACGTAAGACGATTCGAACCACATAATTTCCGCCTGGGGTTTATTTACTTTACGACTCCTTGAAACATCGTGGCAACGACTAAAAAAATGCATCACCGTTTTCGAAATCCTCTTTGATTTTCCACTTAAATTTTTCAAACATACATCAGAGATTCTAATGTAACGTTACGTTGTCACGTTATTGTTGGAATTGAAAAGGAATTTCTAATTCTGATGCTTTTAGGGATGTCTGCAGAGTTGAGTTTGAAAAAAGGCTTGAATTTTGAAATAAAAAATGTGTAGGAACCCTGCTTTTACTACAAAATTGGAGGCCCACAGTTGTATAGAATGTCTTCAGATGTGGTAGTGTGAATTTATTTTTTTTTCTCATTAATTAGGAGACCCATTTAAATGCCCCTGTGCATAAGGTATGGTTTATATGGGTTGGACAATGAGGATGATCTTGAGTGACTGGCTATAGAGCACTGAGCTCAACCCTATTGAACACCTTTAAACACCCAGGCCTCCTTACATCCACCTCCATTAGTACATGACTTTACTAACTGGCTAAATAAGTCTGCATCGTCAAACTCCAAAATCAGAAGAGTGAGAGCTATTATAACAGGAAATGGGAATTAAATGTGGAATGGGATGTTGAAATACTCCCCAGACTTTGGTCCGTACAGTGTATAGGCATGCTTCTGTGCTTTATTCTGTTTTACAATGATCATCGACTCGTCCAAACTTTACGTATGTGTCCTTGCACTTATAGGAGCAGCTGCAGGAGTTCCAGCGTCAGCGGCTGCGCGTGCATCATCACTTCGAGCAGAAGCAGCAGAATATGCAGTTCTACCAGCAGATGTTGCTGGAGGGGGGAGTCCAGCAAGACGGTCAGGCATCGAGTTCCAACCAGCACAACCTCACACAGACCTTCCTCAGCAGGTTGGAGCCAAACACTAGCACGCGCACACACACACACACACACACACACACACACACACACAGTGTTAACACGCTCGTATCAGTAAAACAGATGCTGAGCGGTGAACAAAGAGCTACCATATGCTGTCTAAGTGATCTAGCAGATGTTGTGTTCGTAGGGTATCCCATTAGTTGGTTAAACATTGAATGTAAAATAGGTCTAAATGGAATTGAGCGAATTTGGTCTCTGCGGATGAAAAGATGTGGTGGTTCTTAGTTCCTAGTTCTTTCTACAGGCACAAGTTCAATGAAGAACACGGTTTGTATTTCTCGAATTCCTCTAAATTCTGAAATCTGGACACCTCTTTATAAGGTAAACATGTGCTCCAATTTGATCAAGGAGCTAGTGCAAGATTAGACATCCCTGAAGTGGTACTTCATGCTGCAGAAACTGGTTCGAATCCCTGGGTAGACTGGGTGGAAACGGGGTTGACCACTAGATCTGGCTCGGATTGGACCAATTGGAATCCTTGTTTTTCCGTCTTTTTTTCTCAATTCTTTTATTTTTAGTGCAGTAACAGACAGCAATACAATAACATTTTTGCTTCCCCTTTTTTAAAAAGAAAAAATATGTACATAATACAAACAAAAATAAAAATAAAAATTTTTTATTCATTAATAATTCTGTATAATTCAAATCCTTTATAAAAGTTGTTCATTGTTGGTCCTCAGTATATAGTAATATTTATTATTACAAGTTTATTTCTATAGTGCTATATATCTATTCATCTATTTGCATTTCTACAGGTCCATTCAAAAGCTGGAGGAGCTCAGTGTAGGGATGGAAGACCTGGGAGAGAACATGCAAGCCTTGGCTCAACAGTGTAACAGTTCACAGCTTGAAGCGCAGCATACGCGAACTCCCGAAAACGACAGTAGAAAAAACAAAACCGATGTGACGAGCAGCACTCCTCGGAGAGGAGGTATCCGGGGCATGCCTTCACTAGACGAGTCCCCGGTGCTGGTCAGCCGGAGGTGCGGGGGGCATTGAATCAGGAAGCACCATAATATTGTATTATAATAATAATGTTTATAGCAACAGATCGTTCAAACTGCTAATTGTCTAAATGGTGTGACAATAAAGTGTGTTTCAGGATGACAAACCCAAATCCCCATTCGTAGCAGTGCACATACTTGAAGACACACAAGCCGTGCGGGCCGTCGCATTTCACCCTTCCGGATCTCTCTACGCCATCGGATCTAATTCCAAAACCTTGCGCGTGTGCATGTACCCGCAGGACCTCAGCGCCAGGTATCGAATAAGATTTGCATTTCAGGCACAGAGTATGTCAATTTGTGGCGTTTGGGTTGAAAATGTTGACCAAAAATACTGGAACGTACCAAAGCTATCGTTCAGCAAAGTAGTACAGTAGGAGGAACAACTATAAGATGCAGAACGTACAGATCTTATATACAGTTATGTGCATGTGGGAAAGGGAAACGGGTTTTATATCAATACAATATACTAATATTAAAAAGGTTTATTGTCCCACAGTGCGGAAAACCCGCCGCAGCAGCCTGAAGTCTGCTTCAAGCGCAACAAACACCACAAAGGCTCCATCTACTGTGTGGCTTGGAGTCCATGTGGCCAGCTTCTTGCTACCGGCTCCAATGACAAATATGTGAAAGTCCTGCCTTTTAACGCCGAAACCTGCAATGCTACAGGTGATAAAAATGGCACAAATTCAAAAGTGGTGGTGGTGGTGGTTTTTTTTTTTTTTACTTATACAGGATGTATCAAAGGTCTCCATACATGGGGTGTGGGGGTCAATTTATTAACTCATTCATTCAGTTTACTTGAATTGTATTTGTAAAGCACTTTTAATCCGAACATTGTCCCAAAGCAGCTTTGAACGGGAAAAACTTAATGAAGTAATATCAGGAATATAAAGACATATTGAAAAGAGCCAGATTCTTAAAAATTCTTGAAAAAGGCCTCGTCCTCATCTTAATGACGTCTAGATATGCATTAATTATATAGTTTTATCATCGGCGAGGATATGAACTGTTCACTGATTGACACTAGAGTGCAAAACTGTTCAATTGTAGGCACAACCATTGTAGCAGAAATAGGGTTGCAAAAGGGACGGAGAATTTCCGGTATGTTTTCAGTGAATTTCCGGAAACTTGCCATGAGATCTTCATGTGGGGAATTTTTTTAATTATTTAAAAAAAAATGTATCAATAAAAAATGTGGGGTAATTAAAAAAAACCTGTTTCATATACAAACATAAATATAAACATTTTATTTGGGCATAAGCTGACATGCATGCAAACTAATACAGATTTTTTTTAAAATGACATTCATATTATATTATATTATTACTTTATTATATTATTGAGTGTCTAAGTTTTAAACACAAATGTACGTAATATTTGTATTTTACCTGAATACTCACTAAGACATTCTTGACATTATTTCGTGTGCAAGATTAAAAAAAAAAAGATCTCTGTTGTGTTATGAAGGATTGTAGTGCATGGAAAGTTTCCAGCAACCTTAAGCAGAAATGTTCGTAGTCAATCCAAACCCCTGTTTGTTTTTGAGTGGAACGATCCAAAGTCATGTCCTGTATCTTTACATTTATATTTACATTTATGGCATTTGGCAGACGTCTTTATCCAGAGAGAATTGATCAGTTGATGGATAATTAAAACAATGGCAGAATAGTGTTGCTGAGATTTGACCTCATAACCTTCCGATCCAAAGTCCAATGCTTTAAGCTACTGACTGGTTTCCAGTTGATGAGACTTTCATGCAGCAGTAGAGAATCAGGAACGAAAAGAACATAACATTATTTCACTGTCTGAATCGTGAAGGTTACGAAACTTATAACTATAACATATTCAAAAAATATTTACAGACCAACTGAGAAGTGGATCTTCACAAACATTCACTGACGAAGACGCATCCAGCATCCTTCTGCCATACACGGTGTCCTATATCTGGGACACCCTGTATTATGGGAAGACTAGTAAAAAGTATACCTCAGAAAACCCACATTTCTGCATTAGTCCCAGTGCAGAATGAGACCTACCATATTAGTGTCTGTGTACATATAAGTCTCATCAACTGGAAACCAGTCAGTAGCTTAAAGCATTGGTTTTTGGATCGGAAGGTTATGAAGTCAAATCCCAGCAACGCTATTCTGTTGGAGGACATGTGTACTTGCAGATCTTGTTCAATGCTGTGTGTGCTTGGATGCCCACAGGGCCAGACCTGGAGCTCAGCATGCACGATGGGACCATACGTGATGTGGCATTCATGGAGGGTCCAGACAGTGGTGGAACTGTCCTTATTAGTGCTGGAGCAGGAGACTGCAACATCTACACCACTGACTGCCTAAGAGGATTAGGTCTACATGCACTCAGTGGACATACAGGTACACACGCATGTACAGTACAGAATCTATATATTTAAGTACCAATAATTTCATTATCTTCTCATTGATGAATTGAAATGATGTGTGTATGATTAGGGCACATCCTCTCCCTTTATACATGGTGTGGTTGGATGGTAGCGTCTGGCTCTCAGGATCAGACGGTGCGTTTCTGGGACTTGCGCGTGCCCAGTTGTGTGAAAGTGGTCAGAAGCGCTTTAAATGGACCTGGTGGGTTAAATTTAATATCCCTGTTTTTAGTTTAATACCAAACCCTGAATGCATTCATGTTCAAAAGTATAAAATGTATCAGAGGTGGTAAGTGATGAGGGTTCTGTTTCTTAAATAAGGAAGTGCAGTGGCTTCGGTGGCTGTGGACCCGACCGGGCGGCTCCTGGCTGCAGGTTTGGAGGACAACCGATGCCTGCTGTACGACATCAGAGGGGGACGAATGGTTCAGGTGTACACCCCCCACGCCGGCGACATTCGCTCGGTCCGGTTCTCTCCCGGAGCTCACTACTTGCTCACCGGCTCTTACGATAACAAAGTCATGATTACTGATCTACAAGGTAGGCAAGACAACCTGGCATTCAAACTTGGATGTTTTTTTTTTTGGGATGCATTGCAGTCAAAGTGGATTATGTTAGTTTGTCCAAATACTTTTGGCGCCCCAAAATGAATGCGGCACATCTTTCTCACTGGTCATTTTATAGGAATGCCTGCTCATTAACACTCATTTGGATGTTGAAATAAAGGCTAGATGATTGGCTGATTGAATGTACTAGAATGTTCTGAGATAGACCAGCTTCAATACGGTGTGAGGAAAGTCTAAAATGACCCAAACAAAACAAAAAGTTAGCATGTTACAAGCTTGTTGTTTGTATCAACAAGCTTGTAACATGCCAACAAATGGCAGCACAAGGCTGCACAATCACAGGGAGATTGTGAAACCCAGATTTTTCCTGGAGACTTTTTTTTGTTTTTCCAAAAATGAAGATCAGGCTTACAGTTAGCCATTTTGACATTGTTGTGGAGATCCAGCGCGAATCGCAGAAGATACTTGACACGCTTCGAAAAGAAGACTTTCAGGACACAGGACACAGGACTTTCAGGACACAGCAATACAACGCTGAGAGCGTTGTATTGCTGTGTAAGGGGACTTTGTTGCTGGTGATAGTGTGTAAACGTGGATAAATAAAGTACTTTCTTGTAAACAGAGCCAGTCTTGAAACTTTTCAATGCCACCCCATATGTCTTACTAAGAGGAGGATAGTTTTTAAGGCATTGGACTTTTGATCTGGGGGTTGTGGGTTCTGTTGGGAACTTGAGGGAATGGGGATCAAGTACTCCTCCATGGACGGTCTCAAGAAGAGGAGGGTGGGCGTTGGGCTTGCAAACAGACCCCGTAACAAAATTGCTGTGGAAACAGCAAGTAAGGCCCTTGCATAAATTAAATAAATAAATGTCCTAGAAAATTGCAGATTATCATTATTAAGAAATATTTCTCCACAGGATTTGTTCTGGATCTGCATTTCAAGCCTTCAAAATGTGGAAAGCAGCACTAAAAATGTGTTTTTTGTTCCCAGGAGACTTAACCAAGCCTCTACCAGTAATGGTGGCCGGTGAACACAAGGACAAAGTGATCCAATGTCGGTGGCACACGAGAGACATTTCCTTCCTGTCGTCTTCTGCAGACAGGACCATCACGCTCTGGGCACACCACCCATAACCCATCCCTGAAACGAGCAACGAAAAAAAGCACAAAAGAGCCCTTTATAAACTTGGATCGGAAAGGACTTTTTATTATTAAAAGCGAATTACTTTTCATATACTGTAAAATAAATATGTTTTGCATGTTAGCTGATATTAGCATGTCGACCAAGGTTTATTCAGAACTGCTGTCATTTGTGCAGGTTTATCTATTATGCAAAAAGACAAAAAGTTTAAATCAGAATGTTTGAATTATTTTGTGCCTTGAGTTTCTTTATCTTAGGCTTGCCAATGTCGTAATATTTCCTCGTATGACAGTTTAACTAACTTTTTCCATACATTCATTGTCCACTTTATTGGGAACGCCTATATTCATTCGATTATCCAGTCAGCCAATCATGTTGCAGTAATGCAAAGCATGAAATAATACAGATAGAGGTCAAGTGTTCATCTCACTTAGCAAAATAAAAGGCATGGATGTTGATATCTGATGGTCTGGTTTGATACCCTAAGGAACTGCAGATCTTCTGGGATGTTCATATACAACAGTCATTACAGAATGGTGCGAAAAACTAAAATCTCTCAGTGAGCAGTGGATGATCTCTTTTGTGGGTGACAGGAGTGGAGTGGAAACTCAGTTTGATGGGTTGTGTGATGTTTTTTGTTTTTCACACCATTCTGTCTAAACTCTAGAGAATTATTTGATGTAAGACGGGATCCCTGTAGAGAATCTTTAACGCAAAACTTGGGCATGTGTTCGAACGAAATGTGAAAAAAAGCTTTCTTTGTTTTGAATATCTGCATCTAAATATAAAATAAAATGGGAGAGATGAAAAAATATATAAACATAAAATCTTGGTTTTGTCCAGTATTTGTTCAATCTGTTTGAACCACTTAACCCCTACGAAGCACTTTGTACTGGTCTTGCCCAATACACTGGTACTTAGAAGGTATCGTGACACGATTCCTCGTTTTATCAGTACAGTACTTTGAGTATATCCCAGCTTGTTCAGAGCCTGGGGTCAGAGTGCAGGGTCAGCCATGATGCAGTGCCCCAAGAGTGGCAGCTTGGCAATACCAGGGCTTTAACCCCTGACCTTCTGGTTAGTTGCCCAGAGGCTAGTCATTTTTTTGTCAAGTGACTCCAATATACTCTATGCAGTGCATTACACAGGAAACAAATTTGAGTAGTTTATCTCATGAGTCCTCTGGTCAGTTCGTTTTATTGTCACGTGACTCCCATTGATGCTATACATTTATTTATACACTGACCAGGCTTACCATTATGACCGATAAGGTAAATAACGCTGATTATCTCTTTATTATAGCACCTGTTAGTGGGTGGGATATATTAGACAGGAAGTTAACATTTTGTCCTCAAAGTTGATGGCAAGCGTAAGGATTTAAGCGAGGGTCATGGGCGGCTGAGGTTTAATGATGCACGTGGGGAGTGAAGGCTGGCCCGTGTGGTCCGATCCAACAGACGAGGTACTGTAACTTAAATTGCTGAAGAAGTCAAAGCTGTTAACGCTTGACGAGTCTGAACTGTTTTAATTTTAACAGTGAGATTAGCACAAAACGCAATACATTCTGCCAAGCCTGGTTAAAAAAAAATATATATATATACAAATACAAATAAATTTTAACACTGCTGATTTTATTAATGCGTGATTAATGCAGATCATATTTCCGTTCAACCATTTTTATACAAATTATAAATGAATATAAAATAGGCGAAATTAAAACATCCTACTTCCTTTACTTTATATATTTTTTTATTACCAAACACTTGTTTAACGGTTGTGTCAAGTCTCAAATTAAGCACCGAAATCTGCCATGATGCACGAATCTGGCAATTAAAACCGTCCGTGTGGAAACATAGCAAAGGTTCTGATGATTTAGGTAATCTAAGACACCATAATTCATTTAAAACATTTAGTTTGGAGTTTGGTTTTACTAATAATAAACATACATTTGCATCTACATTTGTCGCGTCATGCTCATGTTGATTAGAGTATTAAAGACTTGAAAAGTATTCATTTGAAAAACAAGAAATGATTCATTTGTATTTTCCACTTGTTTTCCAATCAAAGGAACAAAATAAACTAAATTTTGTCTAAAGACTTTGTAAAAAGATTTGTTTACTTTGATGAACGAGTTTCAAAGAACCAAGTCACTGAAATCTTCCTTTCAATAGAAATGCACCTCCTGTCATTTGCGGTTTCTGAATTGCTACGTAGTTTGTCATTTTTTGGCCATCTTCTACATCAAAATAAACAGTGTACAGGTCAATCAAGGAAAGAAGATACTATCAATAACAGAATAATGTTGGGGCAGTTACATTTTAATGGCACATATAATAAAAGGGAAACACTCAAATGGGTTGTGTGAAAAGTGCCAGGTTGATGAAACTATACCTCATGTATTTCTTGAATGTAGGAAGTACAAACATGAGCCCAGCCATTAGGGTTGCACAAGCCAGTGCACTCCTAGTGCCGGTCCCAAGCCCGGATATCTGGGTTGCGTTAGGAAGGGCATCCAGCGTAAAACATGTGCCAAATCAAATATCTCACAAAAGAGAAATTTATACCAGATCGGTCGAGGCCCAGGTTACCAACGACCGCCACAGGTATCGTTAGTCAACAGGGTACCAGTGGAAATTGGGCTACTGTTGGCTGAAGGAGGAGAAGGGAGAAGAGGAAGACGCCTACAGAGAAGGCAGTGAAGGAAGAAGTGGACGAGAGTGGAGGTTAGGGTTGGTACTTTAAATGTTGATACTATGACTGGTAAAGAGAGAGCTGTAGCTGATATGATGGAGAGGAGAAAGGTAGATATGTTGTGTGTTCAGGAGACCAAGTGGAAAGAGAGTAAGGCCAGGAACATCTAAGGTGGAGCTTTAAACTGTTCTCTTATGGTTTGGATGGAAAGAGAAATGGTGTGATTCTTGGTGGGTAGAGTACAGTAAGAGTGTAGTGGAGGTACAGAGAGTTTCTGATAGAGTGATGAAAATAAAGCTGGAAGTTAAAGGGGTGATGATAAATGTCATCAGTGCTTATGCTCAACAAGTAGGATGATCCGCTGTGGCGACCCTGATTGGGAGCAGCCGAAAGAAGAAGAAGAAGAAGGAACGAACAAGAAAGTAGAAAGTTGATAGAGAAAATTACAAAAATTGAAACTAAGAAGTACATTTTAAGGAACACATAAAATGGGCAAGTGAAATAAATAGTAAAGCCGTGTTTGGCTTTATTAACGAGTGAGGTCTGATAAACAGGACATCAAACTCTGTTCCGCACTCCGGAGCAGTAGGTGGCGGTAGTGCACCTATTAATCTCGCTAACGTTAAAAACCAAAAGAAGGAAGGAGAAGAAAGAGGAGGAAGAAAAGACGGATAATAGATTTGACTCGATATAACGTCTATTTAATTCAAAATAGTTCTGTTTTGTCTTTTATTATTTATTTTAGGACCCCATGAGCTAGCATGTTAGAGTTGTTTTGTATGCTAGGCGTGCTAGCTGGGTGTTTATTTTAGTTTCGGTTTGCATGAAGTTGTTGTGCAGCAGCTTCGTGGTTCTTTAAACAACAGTGTGTGTAATCTATTTAATGTGAATATATGATCAGGAAAGATGTCAGGCGGGATGTCCTTGATAACGAAGATATCATGGAGCTTTGCAGCTTTTTTGATAAGTAGTTCGCTTGTTTGCGGGAATGATCAGGTTGATGATGAATGGATCGATCCATACGACATGCTCAACTACGATTCGACTTCCAAAAGCATGAGAAAACCAATAGAAGTAAAGAAACTTGAGTTGCTCAAAGTGAATCAGCCAATCAAACACACCTTCTACGAATTTCAACTAGTATTAAAACTCTGTTTTCTTTCTCTAGGGCTCCATCTACAGTAATGTACCCACTAAAAGAAGGGAATACAGTCAGGATGCATGTCAGGTGACTCAGTGTCCAGATGTGAAGGAATGCACTGACCGAGCGAACATGCTGCAACGGCAGGTAAGAATGTTAGGACCAGTATGAACACAAAACGACATGTTTCTTTTCCAGATCACGGCTTCAACACGAGTTTGGTCCATGTTTGGCATAGTTGCCATGTTATTGCAGCACCTTGTTTGGTCAGAGAACCGCTTCGAGAGGTTTTCTTGCGGTGGATGAGAAGATAAGAAGAGTTCATTGCTCCTGTAGGAGCCAGCAGACTTGACATAATTTGTCTTAAGCTTCGGAATATAATGCATGCTCTTTTTGTTTTACACACCAAAGCTAAAGATTCAATGAAGCGGATAACAAACACCTTTGAGCAGTTTGCAGGCATCAGCCGATGCTGGTGGAGATTCTGGGTCACATATACGCCTTTCCAGCTGATGATGATGACTGGAAAACGGACAAACATGAATCAAGTAAAGCCTATTACATGGTCAAAGGACTGGAAGTTGGTAAATTAAACAAAAATGAAACATTTCTAAAAAAAAAAAAAGGAGTATTCCAAAAAAGGACGACTTTTGTCAAGCTGGATTTACCTGAGTGAGATAGAAATCCCACAGCACAGCTGAAAGGTGGAGTCCAATGTCTATCAATGGTCCTTTAGAGAGCACCTGCATTGCAAATATGTTGGACTGTCATAATGTCACGGTAAACAGAATATTAAATTAAAGATGGAAGAGTTGCTTGTGCAACAGTACAATCATGACTTTAATGAATCTGTTGAAGACAGAATTTTATTAAGAGTGCAGGAGAGTCAGTCAGGCCTCAGGATGGACATTATAGCTTAGAGTTGCCATTCAAAAAGGTACCATGCAAAACGACTACCAATTGGTCGAGCAGCATCTGATTGGACTTAAAGGAACTTGATTAAAAGTTAATAAAGGGAGTATACAGAATTCCTGGAAGAGATGATTAATCAAGGCCATGCAGAAAAAGTGCCACGAGATGAACTAAAAAGATCAAATGGTAAGGTATGGTATATCCCACCCCATGGTGTCTTTTATTCCAAAAAAAAAAATGCCATCAGGGTGGGTTTTTGATTGTGGTGCAACATTCAAAGGAACGTCTGTAAATGTTGATAAAAGGCACAGATCTGACAAACGCTCTCTTTGATCTCCTTACAAGATTGGATAAAAGGAAACGATGGAAGCAAAAATAGATGAAAATTGTTAGCATTATCCATGGCCAGTTGACAATTAAAATTTTCTTGGATGTTGTTCCATTAGTTTATTTGATTGCTTTGTGTTGTAAATAATTCATATTCCTCATTGTGTCGTTACTCATTGTTTCTGTCCTTAAACCTATTCCAGCTCAACGAGCACCGGCAGAGGGTGACGTTTTCCTCCCAACAGCCGTCGTGCAACCCTGTGTTCAAGCGTTTCTTAGCAAAGCTTCTGAAAGAAATTTCGAAACTTTCCTTGGTACGTGATCACGAGCCACCCCACGAGCCACGTGTGTCTTCCTGCTTACATTCCCGTCTTCTCATTTTCTTTGTGTGACCTTCCAGCCCAACGCTGTGACTGCTGAAATACACTACGATGCCGAGGTAAAACTTTCCAAGCAAATGCTGGCGGAAATCCAGAAGCTTGTGAATGAAGATAGCAGCTGGAGAACCGGCACTCTAGATGATGCGCTGAGTAACATCCTAATAAACTTTAAACACCACGACTACGAGGCCTGGAGGTGGCGATTCGAAGACACGTTTGGGGTCGAACCCGACACAGTTATTAAGGTAAAACTTAGAGTAAAACTCGATTTAATGGAGATTTGTGGTCATTCAGCTACAAGGGTGTTGCTATGGATTTTGTACCCATGGGCATCGTCTTGTTGGAACAGATTTGGGATTCGTATTTGAAGTGAAACATTTCATGCTACCGCATCCAAAGATGGCTTACACAATTGTGTGCCTTCAACTTTGTGGTAACAGAACCACAGAAGGCTGTAAAATTTAACTGTCCAAATAGTTTTGTTAATAGAGTGTATCTTTGGTTTACTCAGTTGTCCTGGAAATAGGCTCTGATTGGCTCTGATTATCTGTATTTTATCAATGGACACTGTTCATGTGTGTCGTTTATTTATTGATTTATTGATTTTTTTGCATCATATTAGGATTATTTATGTGTATATACAGTATATATATATATATATA
>MU574410.1:0-29156 GCA_024362625.1 Silurus asotus | reverse complement strand
GGGTTCAGGTGAACCAATAAAACTCTTTATATTAAATCAGATGCGCTCCCACTAAATCGGGCCGCACCACATCATAAATATGGATGATGTTCCTCTGACGTTTGACCTGCCGCTCACTCGGACTGTCTACAGGAAATGCGAATCATTCGTCACGCTGAAAAAAAACGGGCATGAAAAAAACGCATTTCACCTCTGTTCTGAGCTGCATGGCATCGGGAGAAGCTTCACCGATGGTGATTTTTAAACGCACGATGATGCCAAAAAAAACTCCAGAGAGAAATTGTTGTGAAAGGAAGGAGGAAGACAGTGAACAATGACTTTCTTGGTAGGCTACTGTTTAGATACAAGCCGTGTAACAGACACTGTCTTTTGTTAAAGCCTGTGTAAAGTTGATTATTTTCAGTGTAGGCATTATACACTGCGGCTTATAGACAGGTGCGGGGTATTTATGTTAAAAATAAAAATCTTAAAATTCAGTGGGTGCGGCTTATATTTGGGTGCGCTTTATTGTCCGGAAAATACGGTAAATACAATAATTGTAGTGTAATAGTTGAATATTGAATCCAAACTGTGATGGAAACATTCAACCTTTTCTAGATTGCCTTTGCTGAACACCAGGCCAATGTTGTAAAAATGGAGAACGTCAATGATAAATGCACCGGAATGAGGAAAATTGACTGGAAGGACAATATCAAAGGTGAGGTTCTGGAAATCTCCATTCATATACATGTATGTAGGGATTTGAGTGGAGACGCTGGCTTTTTGATAGACTCTGTATTTAGCTGCATTAGGTTTTGGATTAAGACACCACGGGGCAAACCCAGGACCTGTGGGAGAGATTATTATCTTATGTTTGGTTTAAAAACGAGAGCACACTGAGCACCCGGGCCCCTCAGGGCTGTGTGCTCAGCCCATTGCTGTTCACTCTGCTGACTCACGAATGTGTAGCAATACACAGCTCGAACTTGTACACGTTTCTGTATTACCCAAATAGGGACTAACAAACGTAAACTATTAAATGGAAATGTAAATAATTAAAAAAGAAAACGACTTTACAAAAACCGACAAGCAATTTTATGGTTTGCATTTCTTCTAACTATACCATTGGACCAAACTGAACCGTGACTTAAAAACTGAGGTAAGTACCGAACCAAGAATTTTGTTTACCATTACACCCCTAATAGCTGGAGGTAGAGACCTTCTCAGCCTGTTGCCACAGTGATCTTTACCAGGGAACATGGACGAATTAACATTTTTGCAACCGTGTCTAAACATTTAACTTCTATGTTTTCAGAGTGGTTTCGGACAACGTGGACTCTTCAGGACGACCCCTGTAAGCAATACTATGAGACCCTGATTGTGAATCCGATCCTACTCGTGCCTCCAAACAAGGTTCCTACTGTTCACTGCTATGCTCTTCAACTCACAAAAATATTTACCTCAGCTTGCTTGACATGTTTCTTGTCTTTACAGGCCGTCATTATGACCCTGACCACCTTCTTTACAGACCCTCTTAAGCACTTGGGACAAGGCATTAGTGAATTTCTCAGGGCCTTACTGAAAGACCTGCCTGTTACTCTTCAGATACCTGTTCTTCTTCTAATCGCGCTCGCCATCGTGGTATGTCATTTGGAATGTTTTCGGTGGAAAATGGCTGTAAAACCTTTTTATTTCCAGTTGTACTGAGATCAGGAGTGAGCAAATCCCAACTAGGGGTGTGCGATAATATCTCGATATTTTGTGGGGGGATTTTATCGATAACAATAAAAAGAGCTCCTACGCATTTTGGAAAAGTATGAGAAAAGTATGGAATTTGATTTGTGATTTGCAGGTCTGGATTTTTTTGAGGAGGCGAAATCAAGCAAAAACGGGCAATGTGGTGTCTATAACATAAGTCTTTTAATATTAACTTACATAAAATCAATATCACCTTTGTAATCATGCTGATTCATGTCTGGAATTTTGTGTTTCTAAATGCACTCTACTAGACTTAATCACGTAGCGTACACGTGCACTCTGTAGGTGTGTATTGTTTGAGTTTTGATTTATACTCTGTGATGTCAAATCGTTAAAACAACAATTACGATATTATTGTAGAAAATACACATCGTACACCCCCATTGTCAACTCTCGATGATCGTGTCTCGTATCATTTCTAACAGTCCAAAAATCTTCTTGATCCTTTGCCCAGGTCTTTATGTACAGCACTGGCCAAGCAGCTGTACACCGTGCTGTTCTTGGACCTGTCCGAGGAGGTCGTCAAGATCCTCCACCCGGCATTGTACAGCAACCTTCAGCTCCTCCCATACAGGTTCAAGAACACCGAGAAGAAGCAATGGAACCGTTAGCAGGAGGCAATGGCAACAATGCCACACAACCCAGACAAGAGGGCAACCATGTCAAACACGTGAGGAACGATAAGCAGCCTGAAATTCGCCAGAGGAAACCCTACAGGAGACAAGAGCAGCAGAGGGTGCGGGTGGAAACCCTACGTAACGCAGACAACTTTTACAGTGGGGATGAGACGGACACTTTGCAGGAAGCAGTAGTCGAGGACCAGGCTGAGAATGTGGAGGAAGAACCTTCAAATCTTGATAAAGAAACAGTAATGAAGGCATCTGCACCCAACACAGAAATGAAAAACACTCAACCTGGATCTAAGGAGCTCCGTGAAACCTGTAACACTAAAGATAATAAAACCTCAGAAAATATTAAACAGAATGAGGTAAATATCGGTGAAGTTCATAGTTTTATTTTTTTGATAGTTTCATTTTAATTTTTATTATTTATATAGATTTATTTATATATTTGTTTTTTTAGTTCAATTCTAATTTGTTTATTTGTTTATTATAGGAACAGAGTTCAGCAAGCAAAGGAGGAAATGCAGCAAAAAAAAGAGAATGTGTTGAAAATATTGGCACTTCAGTTAAGAAAAATATGCAGTAATCATTTATTATATACATCAAAAATTTGTAATTGTATATAGTTTTGTTTAACTGATGTTTTAAAATTAATAAATAATTGTATGAAATTATGAGATTTCGCTGTTTAATAAAAGCCAACCAGTGAACTGTACAATTACAAAATATATATTTACCACCAAATAAATGTAATATCTCTAGCTCCATTAGTAGAGTATTATGCCAATCAGTGCAGTTTATGGGGTTATAAGGCCACAATATTACCTACATAATATTAAGGTGTTGCATAAAATAATTTTTGTTTACATTCAGGAATATGTCGACAAACATCACCCACTATTGATGATGCTAACATTTTATAATTATAGCACAGACTATTGTAATTATTAACCCACCAGAAACCCTCTAGACCAGATATACACTTTTACCCCATGAAACCCCACCTCAAAGTACTGTTTTTATTTTATTATTCATATTTTAACTCCACAAACCCATGTTGATTTTTTTTTATTTACAAATTCTTTTTATGGTTAAAAGGTTTTTTTTTGCGCCAATGCACTGTGGTGTCATTTTAAAAAGTTCCTATAGAGGGCAGTGTAGTGCGGTGGCTTAGCTCTAAATTGGAACCTGTTAAATGTGTTTCCAGGGGGAACAATATAATGGTGCACCTCTGAGAGCACATGGAGGTGGAAATGTTTGGAGAAATTTTCATAGACTATTGTAATTATTAACCCACCAGAAACCCTCTAGACCAGATAGATATACTTTCACTCTATGAAACCCCACCTCAAAGTACTGTTTTTATTTATTATTAATATTTTAACTCCACAAACCCATGTTAATTTAGTTTATTATTCACAAATTATTTATATCTAAAAGGTTTTCTTTTGCGCCAATGCACTGTTGTGTCATTTTAAAAAGTTCCTAAAGGGGGCAGTGTAGTGCAGTGGATGTTTGGAGAAAGCTTCTCTATGAATAAATAAGGATTCTTACCAGTTCAGCTCATAAACTCGCATAACAAATAAATAATACAAAACAATTTTACTTTGACGTGGCATTTAAAAGATGCCCATATCCTTATTACAGCATGGGGGTCTGCAAACCAAATTGCCAAAAAAAAGAAAATCAAACATATACATTATATACAGTGGGGAAAATAAGTAATTGACACATCAGCATTTTTATCATTAAGGGGGATTTCTAAGTGGGCTATTGACACACAACTTCCACCAGATGTAGCCATCAAGCCAAATATTGAATTTATACAAAGAAATCGGAACATTTAAGTATACAAGTAATCATATATATTATGTATACATAATAAAAAGTGTAAAATGACACAGGGAATAAGTATTAAACACATGAATATAACCAGGTGCAAAATGGCATAGAAAGACAGGAGATCACCTGAAATCTCTCAGTATTGAGAGAGAAACCCTGCCCCTTATCAGTACTAATCAGCTGCTTTAGTCCTAATTGATGGCCTATAAAGGCTTCTCACTACCCAGGAGGCACACAGAAAATACTTCATAATGGGTAAAAGCAAAGAACTCTCTCAAGATTGTCATAATCTTATCGTTGAAAAGTATTTTGCATTGTGCATTTCCAGCATGCTGAATGTTCCTGTGAGCACTGTGGGGGCCATTATCCAGAAATGGAAAGAGCATCAGTTCACCATAAACCGGCCACGATCAGGTGCTCCAAGTAAGATCCCTGTCCGAGGAGTCCAAAGAATAATGAGGATAGTTTGCCAAGAACCACTCGGGCAGAACTTCAGGAAGACCTTGCATCAGCAGGTACTGTTGTTCCAAAGAAAACTATAAGCAATGCACTAAACCGCCATGGCGTCCATGCACCATCACCATGCAAAACTCCATTGCTCAGCAAAAAGCATGTTGAGGCTCGGTTAAATTTGTGAAAGAGCATTTGGAGAAGCCTGTGTATTATTGGGAGACTGTAGTATGGTCAGATGAAAGCAAGATGAAAGATGAAATTTAACTTTTTGGCAGTCATTTTACACACCATGTTTGGAGAAGAAATGTCACTGCCCACCACCCCAAGAACACCATACCAACAGTTAAGTTTGGGGGTGGAAGCATCATGGTTTGAGGCTGCTTTTCAGCAAGGGGTACTGGCACACTTCATATTATTGAAAGCAGGATGAATGGAGAAATGTACCGGGACATTCTGGATAAAAAAGCTGAAACTGAAAAGAGGTGGACATGACAATGTCAGCAAGACAATGATCCGAAACACAAGGCCAAGGAAACAATGAAATGGTTTCAAAGAAAGAAAATCAAGTTGCTTGAATGGCCCAGTCAATCACCTGACCTAAATCCCATAGAAAGTCTATGGAGAGGACTGAAGATCAAAGTTCATGAAAGAGGCCCAAGGAACCTTCAAGATTTAAAGAGCATTTGTGTGGAAGAATGGGCCAGAATCACTCCTGAGCAATGCAGACGACTGGTCTCTCCATACTAGAAGCTGTAATCACCAACAAAGGCTTTTCTACAAAGTATTAAATAGTGTGTTCAATACTTATTCCATGTGTCATTTCACTTTTTTTATGATTCAACTTGTATACTTAAATGTTCTAAATTATTTGTATGAATTCAATATTTGGCTTGATGGCTACGTCTGGTGGAAATTGTCAATAGCCCACTTAGAAATCCCCTTACTGATAAAAATGCTAATGTGTCAAATACTTATTTTCCCGCTGTGTGTATATATATACACACAGTATCTCACAAAAGTAAGTACACCCCTCGCATTTCAGAAACCATTTTATTATTTGTTCTGTTATTTCTTAGAGTAGTCAATATGCAGCTTGCATAGCAATACAGATTAACTGTCCTCTAAAAAAAACTCAACATACAGCCATTATTGTCAAAAAAAAAACTGGCAGCTTAAAAGAGTACACCCTAAGTGAACATGTCTAAACTGTGTCCAAAGTCTCAGTATTTTGTTTAAGCATCATTGCCATCTTGCACTGCTTTAATCCTCCTGGTCCTGGAATTTACCAGAGCTGCACAGGTTGTTGCCAGGATCCTCTTACCCCCTCCATAATGACATCACGGAACTGCTGGATGTTAGACACATGGCACTTCGCCACCTTCCGCTTGAGAATGCCCTACAGGTGCTCAATAGGGTTCAGGTCTGGAGACATATTTGGCCACTCCATCACCTTCAGCTTCTTTAGCAAGGCAGTTGTCATCTTGCCAGTGTGTTTGGGGTCAATATGATGAAAAACTGCCATTCAGTCCAGTTTCTGAATGGAGGGCATCATGTTTTGCTTTAGAATGTCACAGTACATCTTGGAATTTATGTTTCACTCAATGAACTGCATCTCCCCAGTACCAACAGCCCTCATGCAGCAGCCCCAGATCATGATGCTGCCACCATGCTTGACTGTAGGCAAGACATAATAATCTTTTCTCCTCACCAGGGCATCACCCCACATGCTGGACATCTTCTAAACCAAACAAATTTATTTTAGTCTCATCAGACCACAGGACACGGTTCCAGTAATTCATGCTCTTGGGCAGGTTGTCTTCAGCAAATCATTAGCCGGATTTCTTATGGTCCTTTTTTAGTGTGCACTTACGTTTGTTGTCAGCTATTTTGACAATAATGTCTGTATGTTGTTATTTTCAGAGCACAGTAAATCTGTACTGCTATACAAAGTGCTTATTGACTATTCTATATAGCCAATTCTAATTTCTATAGTATTGTTCCTTGGAAAGATATACTACAATGGTGGCTGAAATGTGAGGGGTGTACTCACTTTTATGAGATGCTGTTGTAAGAAAGGATTCCCATTTAGTTGTATTTCCACGCTTCACCACTAGAGGCAGACATACAGTTTACCAAGCATGACAAGTTATCAATGACATCACAGTGCACCGTCCTCCATCAAGAGTATAAAAGACCAGAACAATGAGCAGCAGCATGTATTGAGCATCACACAACATAACAAACAGCAGCTAACAGAAGACAACAAGAATCACCTCATATACGATCAATTCTAAACTGAGAGGGACTGGATGAGTGTGTGTAGGAGAATTTTCTCCTAACAAAATAAAGTTTGTATGTTTTAAATATTTGTTTAAATCAAAGTAAACCTTTGTTGCGTTTGTTGCATTGAAACAAATGGATCATGAATGCGTCTCTTAAAAGTTTTTTAATGAATTATTTTTCATTTTATCATTTGTAATATATACTCACATTTTTTAAAAACAGGTCTCTTGCTTCGTCTTGACCGTTTTGGCAATAATCTGCATCGAGATGTCCTGGTTTGTCCAGTTGAAGAGAATATTTGCCGTATGCCTCTTCATAAGTCTGGTGTGGTACTGGATTTATCTCTACAAGGTACCCACAACTCTGTGCCACTCTCTTCACTTTGTCCACTTTGGTAAATGTTTTTAAAAAACTACGTTTTTGTTGAATCTCATTGTGGATGGAAGACCAAAACTGAGAGAAAATTATGCATTTTTAAACAAAAATGTGTTAATGTGGACATGGCCTCATCTTTATATGGATTTTACATTTTCTATATTGCCTTTGTTGAACACCAAATTTGCAGTTGATATGCATAACAACAAAACAGTATATACCTCATGTAGACTGATTATAATAATTTTAATTGGGAAAATGAGTTTATTTTGTGATTCTACCTTTCAAAAGCGTTTTCTCGGTTAAACTGACTGGGTATTTCAGCAGATACAGCAGATATTTTAATTCCATTTATTTTTCCACATCAACTATCAGATCACCTCATATATACGATCAATTCTATATCCAGTAAAGTTGAGTGTTCTGAATCCTGTACCGTGTTTTTACTGACATGTAAAAGGTAGAAAAACACAGAAGAACTTAACAGTGAAGGACTGGAAGAATGTTTTGAGGAGGACTGGATGAGTGTGAAGTGTGTAAGCCTCATGTTGAGTATCGCATGACTGTTCAGAGAGAGCACTAGGATTACTATGGTGTGTAGAGAGTGACTTGTTTCAAGCTAAAAATCTCTGTCAAGGATAAACCCCACACCAGAAGAAACATCCTGTCAATAGTAAATTCTATTTACGATCCACTGGGTTTCTTCTCTCCTCTAACACACTCTGCAAAGTTAATTCTTCAGGATCTTTGCAGAGTTTGGTGCATACATTCAGGCAGAACTGCATCACTTCTCAGATGCCAGTGACCATGCTTATGGTACCGTAAGTTACCTTCGACTGTGTGCAGAACAAAACATATTGTGCATGTAATCTGTTTGTCGGGCAAAACCAGAGTTGCACCTTTTAAAGCAAGTGAAAATTCCACACATGGAACTTGTGGCAGCCGTCCTTTGATCCCCCCTTAGCAGCGTCACATCATGGTGGAGTGTGGGAAAGGTTGATGCGTATGGTGAGGCAAGTTCACAACTCCATTTTACAAGAACAAACCCTTGATGATGAAAGCTTACAAACACTGTTCTGTGAAGTAGAGGCTATTCTCAACGTCAGTCCCGTCAGCACAGCGTCTGATGATGAACATGATCTAGAAGCACTGACAACAAAACTTATTTTGCTTTTTAAATGTCATCCTGTTTTTCCTCCGGGACTATTTAAATGAACAGATCTCTACAGACGTCGCTGGAGAGTTCATTATCTAACAGATGTGTTTTTGGAAACAGTGGACGAAGGAATAATTGAAATAATTTTTATAATTCTGGTAAGACATCATTGAACATGTCTGGTTGGTAAGAACTGCGCAAATCCGAACCAAAAACGGTATATTTGAAAGGCCAGTAACGAATCTCCGCCTGCTATTGGAAGGAGAAGAATGGAGTTGGGTGTTCTCATTTGTAGTAAGCATAAATGCTTGTGACTCGCATATGATCATTTGATCTCATGCACACAATTAGGGGCCGGTGTGTAGAAGCCATTAGAGAGAAATTCTAATCTTTCTTTGGTACATGATCACGAGCCACGTGTGCCTTTGTGTTTACATTACCGTGCTGTTCATTTTCTATTTGTGTGACCTTTCAGCCCAATGCTCTGACTGCTGAAATGCACTGTGATGCTGAGGTCAAACTTTTCAAGCAAATGCTGGCAGAAATCCAGAAGCTTGTGAATGAAGATAGCAGCTGGGGAGACAGCTCTCTAGATGATGCGCTGAGTAAAATTCTTATCGACTTTAAACACCATGACTGCAAATCCTACAGGAAGTGGCGCTTCGAAGACACGTTTGGGGTTGAACCCGACACGGTTATCAAGGTAAAAATGTAACGTTTTTTATTAGTGGCTGCATAATATTGAAAATATCTGTATCTAATGACTCGTTTTAATTAATTACTAAACACTAAAACAATTTGAGGACAAGTTTGTATGTTTTACTAGATTTACTAGACAATAGTGTTAGTACTGACTTTGTACCCATGGACATCGTCCTGTTGCTACAAGTTTGGGTTTCCTACTTGAAGTGAACGAAAAATGCACTATGTACTTTGTGCTATCGGCAAAAATCCATACCGATAGTTTTTCCTGGGTTGCTGAAGCAGGTTTGGTCATACATTTACAAGAGCGACCTCTAGAGGCGAATCACTGATGACACATGCTGTTAGTTCAATATTTTTTTTGTTAGGTTTTTTTCTGTTTATTTATTTGGAGTGTTAATTTTTGTTTCAGTTTAAATGCATGCCTTTTGATTTTCTTAAATATTTATTACTATAGTTAATATGTTCATATTTTTTTAACACATTTTCATGATTCAGTTTCTTTTTTTTTTTTTAAGTTCAGAACATTTTTAAATAGAGTATTGTTTTTTTTGTATTATTTTTTATCCATTATCCATAAAAAAAAAAGGATACTGGATAAAAATCGGTTGATCAGGTATTGGCAAATACGATTCAACCTAGCTATTGGTATTTATAACATGAAATTCTTTCTTTGCATATCCCAGCAATGTTAGGAACATAGTCAGAGTGCAGATTTAGCTAGGAAACAGCATCCTTGCAGCAAGGGCCCTAAGCAGGGCAGCGTGCCGATACCAGAGCTTAAACCCCCGACCTTCCCATCAGTAACACAGAGCCTTAACGACTAAGCTAACCCTGAGTATATTATATATAAAAAAGAAGAGTACATTTTCAAGAAAACGTTTGAGTATCACCCAAAAGGCCACTCTTGTTTAGCAAAATGTCTTTCTGAATGAAGATCACGGTCACATACATCTTGGCTCGCGATTGGACCTTGAGTTTGCTGCATGTATGTCATTTTAATGTCCATTTTTACCTTTGAAATATAATTCTCACAATTTTGATTTCTATTACAGGTCATGGGCATTTTCTTGATCCTCGTGGCAATAACTTGCACTGAGATGTGGTCAGTGGTGTCCTGGTTTCTCCAGTTTAAGAGATTGTTTGTCATATACTTCTTCATCAGTCTGTTGTGGAACTGGTATTATCTCTACATGGTAAGGTTGAAAGGTCGATACAGTTTATTGCAAACTACATCAAATAACATGCATTGTAATTGTTTGGTACGGTATTGCTCTTATAAAGTCATATCCTCAATATTTCCATAGTGACTAAATACCATAATTATGGTGTAATAGTTGAATATTGAATCCAAAGTGTGATGGAAACATTCAACCTTCTTTAGATTGCCTATGCTGAACAGCAGGCCAAACTTGCAATGATGGAGAACCTCAAAGATAAATGCACCGGAGTGAAGAAACTTGACTGGATGGACAATATCAACGGTGAGGTTCTGGAAATTTCCATTCATATACAGTGAGGAAAATAAGTATTTGAACACCCTGCTATTTTGCAAGTTGTCCCATTTGGAAATCATGGAGGGGTCTAAAATTGTCATCATAGGTACATGTCCACTGTGAGAGACATAATCTAAAAAAAAAAATGAAAAATCCAGAAATCACAATATATGATTTTTTATCTATTGATTTGTATGATACAGCTGCAAATAAGTATTTAAACACCTGAGAAAGTCAATGTTAATATTTGGGACAGTAGCCTTTGTTTGCAGTTTCAGAGGTCAAACGTTTCCTGTAGTTTTTACCAGGTTTGCACACACTGCAGGGGGGATTTTGGCCCACTCCTCCACACAGATCTTCTCTAGATCAGTCAGGTTTCTGGCCTGTCGCTGAGAAACACGGAGTTTGAGCTCCCTCCAAAGATTCTCTATTGGGTTTAGGTCTGGAGACTGGCTAGGCTATGCCAAAACCTTGATATGCTTCTTACAGAACCACTCCTTGGTTATCCTGGCTGTGTGCTTTGCGTCATTGTCATGTTGGAAGACCCAGCCTCGACCCATCTTCAATGCTTTAACTGATGGAAGGAGATTGTTCCCCAAAATCTCGCAATACATGGCCCCGGTCATCCTCTCCTTAATACAGTGCAGTCGCCCTGTCCCATGTGCAGAAAAACACCCCCAAAGCACGATGCTACCACCCCCATGCTTCACAGTAGGGATGGTGTTCTTGGGATGGTACTCATCATTCTTCTTCCTCCAAACACGTTTAGTGGAATTATGACCCAAAAGTTCTATTTTGGTCTCATCTGACCACATGACTTTCTCCCATGACTCCTCTGGATCATCCAAATGGTCATTGGCAAACTTAAGACGTTGGTTTAAGCAGGGGAACCTTCCGTGCCATGCATGATTTCAAACCATGACGTCTTAGTGTATTATCAACAGTAACCTTGGAAACGGTGGTCCCAGCTCTTTTCAGGTCATTGACCAGCTCCTCCTGTGTAGTTCTGGGCTGATTTCTCACCTTCCTTTGGATCATTGAGACCCCACGAGGTGAGATCTTGCATGGGGCCCCAGTCCGAGGAAGATTGACAGTCATGTTTAGCTTCTTTCATTTTCTAATGATTGCTCCAACAGCGGACCTTTTTTCACCAAGCTTCTTGGCAATTTCCCCGTAGCCCTTTCCAGCCTTGTGGAGGTGTACAATTTTGTCTCTAGTGTCTTTGGAAAGCTCTTTGGTCTTGGCCATGTTAGTAGTTGGATTCTTACTGATTGTATGGGGTGGACAGGTGTCTTTATGCAGCTAACGACCTCAAACAGGTGCATCTAATTTAGGATAATAAATGTAGTGGAGGTGGACATTTTAAAGGCAGACTAACAGGTCTTTGAGGGTCAGAATTCTAGCTGATAGACAGGTGTTCAAATACTTATTTGCAGCTGTATCATACAAATAAATAGTTTAAAAATCATATATTGTGATTTCTGGATTAATTTTTTTAGATTATGTCTCACACAGTGGACATGCACCTACAATGACAATTTCAGACCCCTCCATGATTTCTAAGTGGAAGAACTTGCAAAATAGCAGGGTGTTCAAATACTTATTTTCCTCACTGTACATGTATGTAGTATTTGACTACATTTTTTCACATATTTGATTCATCTCATGTTTGACTTTAAAACATGAAAGGATCCTGTAGAAGAACAACTGTCAGTGCCTGGTAGGAGTGTAACCCTTGTTTTACGTATGGAGTTCGTTCTTGAACATTTAAAATCGGTGTCTACACTGCAAACACTTGTTTTAAACGACAGTCCAGCGATATGGATTCTTTTGCCTTTTATGTACAGCTTCAAGAATTTTTCCTAAAAGGAGAAAATCCTGACAATTCTGTGGAGAGAATGAATAAAGGAAGGATGGAAGGAAGGAATAAATTCCTGAATAAATAAATATCTTGTGCATTTCTTAAATGACGTTCCACAGACGTTAACCATTCCATAGGCGATGCCATCTTCACGACCGTCCATCTGGCCCTCATCCACCTGGACATAAGGACACTTGCGTACGAAAGCCGGTAATAGACTTCAGTTCAGCATTCCACACAATCATCCATCAGCAACTGATTGAGTAGTTGAGCCTACTGGGCCTAAACACTTCCCTCGGCAACTGTGGACCCTGGACATCCTGACTGGGAGGCCTCATTCATTCTGGACCTGGAACAGCATGGAGCCAACAACCCATCTCTGAATGTTGACAAAACCAAAGAGATCGTTGTTGACTTCAGGGGAACACAAAGCGGCCATTTCCCACTGATCATCAATAGATCCTCGGTGGAGATCGTCAATGGCACAAAATTTCTTGGTGTACATCTGGTGGAGAACTTGTCACTCAACACCAGCTCGATCACCAAGAAACAAGAACGTGCTCAGCAAACTGCTGTTCACTCTGCTGACTCACGATTGCTTAGCAATGCGCAGCTCGAACCACATCATCAAGTTTGCCGATGACACGACCGTGGTGGGTCTAATCAGCAAGGACAACGAGTCAGCATACAGAGAAGAGGTGAACCGGTTAACAGCCTGGTGTGGAGTGAACAACCTGTCTCTGAACGTTGACAAAACCAAAGAGATGGTTGTGGACTTCAGGAGAGCACAGAGTGACCTATCTCCACTGATCATCAATGGATCCTCAGTGGAGATTGTCAAGAGCACCAAACTCCTTGGTGTTTATCTGGTCAATCAACACCAGCTCAATCACCAAGAAAACCCAGCAGCGTCTCTACTTCCTGAGGAGGCTGAGGAATGCCCATTTCCCTCCCCCATCCTGCCCATGTTCTACAGAGGGACCATTGAGAGCATCTTGAACAGCTGCATCACTGCCTGATTTGGGAACTGTACAGTCTCAGATCACAAGACCCTACAGAGGAGAGTGAGGACAGCTGAGAAGCTCATCGGAGTCTTTCTCCCTTCTATTATGCACATTTACAGCACACGCTGCATCCGCAAAGCCAACAGCATTGTGGACGACCACCCACACACACTTTTTTACTCTCCTAACATCTAACATCAGGAAAACGGTTCCGAAGCATTCGGGCCGCAACATCAAGGCTGGGCAACAGGTTTTTTCCGCAAGCCATCAGGCTCCTCAATACACAGAACTGAAATGGAACTCTCTCTCACACACACACATACACACACACACACACACACATATATATATATATATATATATATATAAATATACACACACACACACACACACACTCACTCACTCAAATGTGTGTTACCAAACTGCACAACCTGAACTTAACACACACTCATTACTCATCTCAATCATTCCACCATCATTTATTTATTATTTATACTTGACCGCATTTCACTGTTTGCCTGCTGTTTTTTTGCACTTTTGACTGCTGCTGTTTTTTGCACTGCATTTGTCTCTGTTTATATCCTAGTTATAGTTTTTACAGTTCTCCTCGTACAGTATATTCAAAGTATACAGTAGGTTTACTGGTTGGCGCTATGTGTTGTCTGTCTGCACTGTTTGCACTGGGTTGCACTCTATTTTCTTAGAAGGCTAAGGAAAATTAAATATTAAATGTATAAAACACACACTTGTACACATTTCTGTATTATTCAAATGGGGGCTAACAAATGTAAACTATTTAGTTTTTTCATTTATCTAATCAATTTAATCAATATAATGAAAAAGTGTAATGATTCATTCTACAAAAAATGATTTAAACTAAGCAGGCACTTTATAAAAATTGTTTCACAAATGTTAATAATTAAATGATGTATTAAGGTTATTAATAAAAAAACGATTTTAACAAAAACTGACAAGCAATTTTATGGTTTGCATTTATTCCCTCTAACTGTACCATTGGACCGAAATGAACCGTGACTTTCACCGAGGTAAATACAGAGCAAGAGACCTTCTTAGCCTGTTGGCACAGTGAGCTTTACCATAGAGCTCCACCCTCATGTAGTGACAGTAGTGATAGTAAAAAAACTAGTTTTCCCTCCTCCTCCGCTTATCGTCTCTCTCTCTCTCCCTCTCTCCCTCTCTCTCTCTCTCTCTCTCTCTCTCTCTCTATATATATATATATTCTGTTTGACCATTTGTATAAAAATTTTAAATAAATATAAAATAGAATACAAAATAAAAAATACTTAAAAACCTACTTCTTTTACTTAGATATAAGAAAATAAACTCCACCCTAAAACATGAAAATATTCATTTAAGGAACAAAAAAATTATTCATTTGTATTCATTCCTGATCAAAGGAATGAAATAAACTAAATGACAAAACATTGTTTGTTTACTTTGATAAAGGAGATTCAAAGAACCAAGTCACTAAAATCTTCCTTTCATTAGAAATGCACCTCCTGCCAATCAAATAATCAAAATAAACAGTGTATAGGTAAATCAAGGAAATAAAAAACTAGCCGGTCCCAAGCCTGGATATATGGGGAGGATTGTGTTAGGAAGGGCATCCAGCGTAAAACGTGCCAAATAAAATATCTCACGAATAAGAAATTTATACCCGATCGGTTAAGAACCAGTCTACCAGCGACCACCACAGGTATCGTTAGCCAACAGGGTACCAGTAGAAATTGGGCTACTGTTGGCTGAAGGAGGAAAAGGGAGAAGAGGAAGATGTCTACAGAGACGGCAGTGAAGGGAGAAGTGGAGAAGAGTGTTAGGGTTGGTACTTTGAATGTTGATACTATGACTGGTAAAGGAAGAGAGGTAGCTGATATGATGGAGAGGAGAAAGGTAGATATGTTGTGTGTTCAGGAGACCAAGTGGAAAGAGAGTAAGGTCAGGAACATCTAAAGTGGAGCCTTAAACTGTTCTATTATGGTTTGGATGGAAAGAGAAATGGTGTGATTCTTGGTGGGTAGAGGACAGTAAGAGTGTAGTGGAGGTAAAGAGAGTTTCTGATTGAGTGATAAAAATAAAGCTTGAAGTTAAATGTGTGATGAAAAATGTCATCAGTGCTTTTGCTCCACAAAGTAGGATGATCCGCTGTGGCGACCCTGATTGGGAGCAGCCGAGAGAAGAAGGAAGTACGAACAAGAAAGTAGAAAACTGATAGAAGAAATAAAAAAAAAAATCAAGGAGTACATTCTATGGAATTCATAAAATGGGCAAGTGAAATAAATACGACTGACAAAGGGTGCGTTGCCAGAAGAAACTAAACATCCACTGATTTTATCCAAAGACCAGCATGTAGCTACACTCATTTTGAAGCACATCCACCAACAACTTGGCCATAGTGGCCGTAGTCATGTATTGTCCACATTGAGGAGGCGGTACTGGATTACTGGTGCTAATACAGCTGTGAGGAAGATCATAACGGAATGTTGTTTCTGTAGAAGACACAATGCTAAGATGATGGAACAGAAAATGGCAGATCTGCCAAAGGAAAGAATCCTTCCAAATCATCCACCATTTACCAACGTGGGGGTCGACTACTTTGGACCGATAGATGTGAAAAGAGGACGGGGTACAGTCAAGCGCTACGGTGTGATTTTTACCTGTTTGTCCAGCAGAGCGGTCCAGTTAGAAGTAGCCAACTCCTTGGATACAGATGCATGCATAAATGCGTTACGCCGATTTATTTGCAGAAGGGGTCAAGTTTCTCATTTTCAATCTGATAATGGGACCAACTTTATAGGAACAGAGAGAGAGCTAAGGGAATCACTGTTAGCTTTGAATCAGGCACGGATCGAAGGAATGCTACGACAGAGGGGAATCAAGTGGAGCTTCAATCCTCCAGCAGGGTCACATTTTGGTGGTGTTTGGGAGCGTGTGATCCGCATGGTAAGGAGAATCCTTAGTGCAGTGCTTCGACAGCAAAGGCTTGACGATGATGGACTTCATACAGTTATGTGTGAGGCTGAAGCCATCTTAAACGATCGACCCATTACCAAACTGTCTGATGATCCAAATGATTTTGAACCCCTAACTCCTAATCACATTTTGCTCATGAAAGGAAATCCATCTCTACCTCCCGGACTGTTTCAGCAGCACGATCTGTACAGCAGACGGCGGTGGAAACAGGTCCAGTATATCTCTGATCTCTTTTGGAAGAGATGGATACGTGAATATTTACCTTTATTACAGGAACGACAGAAATGGAATCAAAGAAGGAATAATCTTAAAACTGGAGATATTGTGATCATCATGGACCCTGCTGCACCACGTGGTTCTTGGCCGCTTGGAAGAGTCTTGGAGGCCTTTTGTCATAAAAGGGGGCTTGTGCGATCTGTACTTCTGCAGACAAAGACAAACACTATTGAAAGACCTGTAACAAAACTTTGTTTGCTGCAAGAATCATAGGTTGGCCCTTTAAACTGTATTGTTTAAGCGCTTATTAAATGTTTTAAACCTGTGGTATGTTTATATGTGAGGTAAATCCTGTATATTGTGATCCCTCCTTTATGGCTTCTTCATTGTTATGTAATGGAATTGTTTGTCTGTTAGCCATCACAATTAGGGGCCAGGATGTGGGAGCCATCTGGTTTCATGTTTTTTATTGTTTGTTTTTAATTGGGACAATAGGTGTCGCTCTAACCTACCTGGGTTCATGTAATATAGGTAGGAACGCTCATGTGGGCATCAGGTGTTGCTTGACGGAGGGGGAGCACACATAGCTTTTTGACCGTTTTGAAGAGATCACTGAATGTGTGTTACATTGGGTAACTTCGGCACCTATTGTGTGTTTGTACCTTATTTGTGGATATATGTGTATATTTACGGATTATTGCAACAATATGGTGAGTATAATCAATCGTGAATAAATCCGAACTTCTCTTCGTAACTTCTCTTGCAATCACCGCGGGCTTCAAATAAAGATTTTAGCCCCTACACCGTGTTTGGCTTTATTAACGAGTGAGGTTTGATAAACATGTCATAAAACTCTGTTCCGCACTCCGGAGCAGTAGGTGGCGGTAGTGCACCTATTAATCTCGCCAACGTTAAAAACCAAATGAAGGAAGGAGAAGAAAGAGGAGGAAGAAAAGACGGATAATATATGATCAGGAAAGATGTCAGGCGGGATGTCCTTGATAACAAAGATATTCTGGAGCTTTGCAGCTTTTTTGATAAGTAGTTTGCTTGTTTGCGGGAATGATCAGGTTGATGATGAATGGATTGATCCATACGACATGCTCAACTACGACTCGACTTCCAAAAGCACGAGAAAACCAATAGAAGTAAAGAAACTTGAGTTGCTCAAAGTGAATCAGCCAATCAATCACACCTTCCACGAATTTCAACTAGTATTAAAACTCTGTTTTCTTTCTCTAGGGCTCCACCTACAGTAATGTACCCACTAAAAGAAGGGAATACAGTCAGGATGCATGTCAGGTGACTCAGTGTCCAGATGTGAAGGAATGCACTGACCGAGCGAACATGCTGCAACGGCAGGTGAGAATGTTAAGACCAGTATGAACACCAAACGACATGTTTCTTTTCCAGATCACGGCTTCGACACGAGTTTGGTCCATGTTTGGCATAGTTGCCATGTTATTGCAGCACCTTGTTTGGTCGGAGAACCGCTTCGAGAGGTGTTCTGGCGGTGGATGAGAAGATAAGAGTTCATTGCTCCTGTAGGAGCCAGCAGACTTGACATCATTTGTCTTAAGCTTCGGAATATAATGCATGCTCTTTTTGTTTTACACACCAAAGCTAAAGATTCAATGAAGCGGATAACAAACACCTTTGAGCAGTTTGCAGGCATCAGCCGATGATGTTGGAGATTCTGGAGCCGGTGATGCACCAAAGGGTGGTAAGATCCTACTCGCATTCGCCTTTCCAGACCCTGGAAGCGCCGCAATTTTTTGTACCGGAAAGCTCATGAACAAGCTAAAGATTACTGGAAAACGGACAAACATGAATCAAGAAAACCCTATTACATGGTCAAAGGACTGGAAGTTGGTACATTAAACAAAAATGAAACATTTCTAAAAAAAAAAAAAGTATGCCTGTATACACTAGGAGTATTCCAAAAACGGACGACTTTTGTCAAGCTAGATTTACCTGAGTGAGATAGAAATCCCACAGCACAGCTGTAAGGTGGAGTCCAATGTCTATCAATGGTCCTTTAGAGAGCACCTGCATTGCAAATATGTTGGACTGTCATAATGTCACGGTAAACAGAATATTAAATTAAAGATGGAAGAGTTGCTTGTGCAACAGTACAATCATGACTTTAATGAATCTGTTGAAGACAGAATTATATTAAGAGTGCATGAGAGTCAAGAGCAGCATCTGATTGGACTCGAAGGAAATTGATAAAAAGTTAATAAAGGGAGTATACAGAATTCCTGGAAGAGATGATTAATCAAGGCCACGCAGAAGAAGTGCCACGAGATGAACTAAAAAGATCAGATGGTAAGGTATGGTATATCCCACCCCATGGTGTCTTCCATTCCAAAAAAAAAAAACAGGGTGGGTTTTTGATTGTGGTGCAACATTCAAAGGAACGTCTCCAAATGCTGATGAAAGGCACAGATCTAACAAATGCTCTCTTTGACGTCCTCATCAGATTTTGACAAATGCCTACGGCTTCAATGGCAGACATGAAGTCAATGTTCCACCAGGTCAGAGTTTCCAAGTCTCATGTTGACTTTGTAAGGGTTCTTGCGGTGGCCTAATGGTGAAGTGTGTAAGCCTCATGTTGAGTATTGCATAGCCGTTCAGAGACACGAGCGTTTTCGGACGTTTCATTGTGGACGAGCGACTTTTGGGAAACGATTGAAAACTAAAGTGTGGACGCGGAACGTTTTTAGACAAAAAAAAAAATAAAAAATTATCCTTAGCCTGCAAAACTTGCATCCGAACTGAATGTCGTTTGTTTTGTTTTTTATGCATCCTTTTATGTATAATTTAGAGACTGTTGTGTGTGAAACTCCGAGTAGATCAGCACTTTCTTGATTATGACCATGCCCTGGTCGAAGGCAAATTGGTCACATTTTCCTCGACTGAGCTTAGTTATGCATTCTTGTTTGATTATCGGCTGAGTGCTGCTGGATAAATGTGTAAAAAAAAAATGAATTATGAAAGGAAAGCAAAAAAAGAAAAAAATTGTTAGCATTATACATGGCCAGTTGACGATTACAATTTTTCAGGCTCTTGTTCCATCAGTTAATTTGATTGCTATGTGTTGTAAATAACTCCATATCCCTCATTGTGTCGTTACTCATTGTTTCTGTTCTCAAACCTATTCCAGCTCGACGAGCACCGGCAGTGGGTGACGTTTTCCTCCCAACAGCCGTCGTGCAACCCTGTGTTCAAGCGCTTCTTAGCAAAGCTTCTGAAAGAAATTTCTAAACTTTCCTTGGTACGTGATCACGAGCCACCCCACGAGCCACGTGTGCCTTCCTGCTTACATTCCCGTCTTCTCATTTTCTTTGTGTGACCTTCCAGCCCAACGCTGTGACTGCTGAAATGCACTACGATGCCGAGGTAAAACTTTCCAAGCAAATGCTGTCGGAAATCCAGAAGCTTGTGAATGAAGATAGCAGCTGGAGAACCGGCACTCTAGATGAAGCGCTGAGTAACATCCTTATAAACTTTAAACACCACGACTACGAGGCCTGGAGGTGGCGATTCGAAGACACGTTTGGGGTCGAACCCGACACAGTTATTAAGGTAACAATATATTTTTTTTTAATTAGGGGCTGCACTATGAAAATATCTAAACACTAAAGCAATTTAAGGACAAATTTGTGTTTTACTAAAACACAAGTGTCATCTTCACTGCTCAACAGTTGAAGGAGTTTTTGTCCTGTCTATACCATGCTACCAGAACACCTTTTCCACAAAATAACTAAGGCATTTAAAAATAAACATTATTTTGCAGAAAACAGACTGATCAAAATTAGAGAACACTTTCAGATACCTATCAGTTATTGGTGTTAATCTGGTACCTGGTGCTAATTTCCTTGATTATCTCTCAACCCCTGTTTAACTGGCAGCCTAACTTCCAGTTTCACTGAGTCTGCAAGATGGTGGGCCGTTCTAAAGTGACTGAAAGCCTCCGGGAGCAGATTAAGGCCAAAGGGATGACCATATCAGCCATAGCAAGACAAGTAGGTCGTTCCAAATCTGTGATTTCAAGAATATTGAATCTTTACAACATCACAAACTCATTCAAGTTCTGATATAAAAAATAAATACATATTTACTCAAATAACTGTTTTTTTATTGATAATATTTTAACACCACAAACCCATGTTAATTGTTTATTCACAAATTATTTTTATGGCTGAAGGGTTTTCTTTTGCGCGAAATCACTGTAGCGTCGTTTTTAAAAGTTCCTATAGAGGGCAGTGTAGTGCGGTGGCTGAGCTCTAAATTGGAACCTGATAGATGCGTTTCCAGGCGGAACAATGTAATGGTGCACCTCTGAGAGCACATGGAGGTGGACATGTTTGGAGAAAGTTTCTCCATGAATAAATAAGGATTCTCACCCGTTTAGCCAGGCATCAATGCCGCACAACCCAGACAAGAGGGCAACCAGTTTAAACACATGAGGAACCGGGCTCATCTCGAAGATAAGCACCTGAAATTTGCCAGTTGAGTCCTAATTTTTATTACTAGTTTATTATAGGAACAGGATTCAGGAAGCAAAGGATGAAATACAGGCAGTAAAGAAAAATGTGTTGAAAATGTTGTCACTACAGTTAAGAAAATTGCAGTAATTTAATCTATACTTCAAACATTTGCAATTTTAAATTATTTCACTCTGATCGGATTTTTTTTTAATTAATAAAAATTTTAATCAAAGTACTGTTTATTTTATAATTAATATTTTAACTCCACAAACCCATGTTAATTCAGTTTATTTACAAATAATTATTATGTCTAAAGGGTTTTCTTTTGCGCCAATGCACTGTAGCGTCATTTTTAAAAAGTTCCTATAGGGCAGTGGAGTATAGCATATAGAAGCAGCAATAGAACTGTTAGCAGGAGGCAATGGCAACTGTTTAAAACGAATTTGTTTATTTGTATTAAGAAAAATGGTAATTAAAAAAAAAGTATTTTAATTTATATTTAAAAATATTGTAAATTGTATTATTTCATTATAATCTGATTTTTTTAAAAATCAATAAATATTAATATGAAATTGAGACCATTTATTTCACTGTTTAATGGAAGCCAACAAGTGAACACTACTATAACAAAATATATATTTACCACCAAATAAATGTAATATCTCTAGCTCCATAAGTACAGTATTATGCCAATCAGTGCAGTTTATGGGGTTATAAGGCCACAATATTACCTACATAATATTAAAGTGTTGCATAAAATTATTTTTATTAACATTCAGGATTATGTCGACAAACATCACCCACTATTGATGATGCAAACATTTTATAATTATAGCACAGACTATTGTAATTATTAACCTATCAGAAACCCCATGAAACCCCACCTCAAAGTACTGTTTTAATTAATTTATTTATTTTACCTCCACAAACCCATGTTAATTTAGTTTATTATTTGCCAATGCTCTGTTGTCATTTTAAAAAGTTCCTAAAGGGGGCAGTATAGAGCGGTGGATTTTTGGAGAAAGCTTCTCCATAAATAAATAAAGATTCTCACCAGTTCAACTCATAAACTCACATAATTAAACACTGTATTACTGAAGCTTTACAATTGCAAAGTTGATATTTTACTTTTATCTAAAATAAATTTGAGCTTAAATTTATTTTAGATTAAAGTAAAATATCAACATTGCACTTGTAAAGCTTTAGTAATATTTAATTGAGTTTGAGTGTAAAATGCGATGTTTAAATTTTGATACTTTGATGTTTGATTCAGAAATGAAATGTTAATTAAAAGTATGTCTTTATTTATATTAACGCATATTTTGTTTGTTGTTTGGTTATAGTCATTTTTCAAAGGTTAACAACCTATTGATTGCTGCTACTCCTGAAAATTATTACAACTACTACAGCTTCTGCACCGTCAGTACTACTTCTTCTGTCCAGAATTAAAATCAGTAAAATCTGATGAGTTGTCCTGTTGCGTCCTTCAGACTTAGAAAGTTATTTTTAAGTTTGGGCAGAGCTGAACAATTGGGAAAACTTAACATTTTATATATTTATTACACTGCCCTCTTTATAACCTTTAATATTTGAACCCCACAAAATCATGTTAATTTAGTTTATTATTCACAAATTCTTTTTTATGGCTAAAGGGTTTTGTTTTGCACTAATGCACAAATAAATAATACAAAACAATTTTACTTTGACGTGGCATTTGAAATATGCCCATATCCTTATTACAGCATGGGGGTCTGCAAACCAAATTGCCACAAAAAGAAAATCAAACATGAAACAAATGGCATGTTAAAGAAATTTTTTTTAATCACTAAATAAGCTTTTATAATAAGATTTGTTAGGCCATGCCCCTTTCTGGAAGGATCTCTGCAGGGAAGGCTGCTTGTTAACCTCTAGGTGGAGCTCTTTGTGGTGGCTGCCATAGCAGCTTCTGGAAGGTTCTCTGCAATGGAGGCCACCGTGTATGCAGCTTTATCACTCATCTCGTTATGATGGTACAAGTTAATGCATTTAATGAAACAGGATATTAGCTGTATATCACTTACTGTTGCCTGCTGTGCTTTTTTGCATGGAGAACTAATATTTCTCTTAGCTGCTGTTGTATTTTTACTCAAGTAAAAGTTTAAAGGGAGCACTTTTACTTTTACTGGAGTCATGTTTTACCTACTGTATCTCTTTTATGCAAGTACATGCTTTTATACAGTTTATATACAGTTTTTTTTGGTCTGCACTGTTTGCACTAGGTTGCACTCTATTTTCTTACAAGGGAGACCTTCTTAGCCTGTTGCCATAGTGATCTCTACCAGGGAAAATGGACGAATGAAGATTTTTGCAACCGTGTCTAATCATTTAACTTCTATGGTTTCAGAGTGGTTTCGGACAACGTGGACTCTTCAGGACGACCCCTGTAAGCAATACTACGAGACCCTGATTGTGAATCCGATCCTACTCATGCCTCCAAACAAGGTTCGTACTTCTTCACTACTATGCTCTTCAACTCACATTCGGCTCTACAATGGTGGCTGAAATGTGAGGGGTGTACTAGCTTTTATGAGATGCTGTTGTAAGAAAGGATTCTCACCGAGTTGTATTTCCACACTTCACCACTAGAGGCAGATATACAGTTTACCAAGCTTGTATATGTATATGTATTGTATATGAGGTGATTTTTGTTGTCTGTGATGCTGAATGCATGCTTCTGGTCTTTTATACTCTTGATGGAGGACGGTGCACTGTGATGTCATGGGTAACTTGTCATTGACATCAAGAGTATAAAAGACCAGAACACTGAGCAGCAGCATGCATTCAGCATCACACAACCTAACAAACAGCAGCTAACAGAAGACAACAAGAATCACCTCATACACAATCAATTCTAAACTCAGTAAAGTTGAGTGTTCTGAGTCCTGTACCATGTTTTTACTGACACATAAAAGGTAGAAAAACAGTGAAGGACTGGAAGAAAGTTTTGAGAAGAACTGGATGAGTGTGTAAAGCTGTTATAAATGCTAAGGAAGAATTTTCTCCTATCAAAATAAAGTTTGTATGTTTTAAATATTTGTTTAAATTAAGGTCATCGTGTTTGTTGCATAGAAACAAACGGAACATGAATGTGTCTCTCAAAAGCCCATAAATGCATGTCTGGAGTTTTATAATGACTTATTTTTCATTCCTCACTTTGTCCATGTTTTCAAAAAGCTAAGTTTTTGTTGAATCTCATTGTGGATGGAAGACCAAAACTGAGATATTGTGCATTTTTAAACAAAAATGTATTAGTGTGGACATGGCCTCAGTTTTTTCTCATCTTTATATGGATTTTACATTTTCTATATTGCCTTTGTTGAACAACAAATTTGCAGTTGATATGCATAACAATAAACAGTATATACCTCATGTAGAGGTGCATATCATGCATATCATCTGCAAATTTGTCCTAGGCATGTCTGACCCATTTCTTATGTCTTTACAGACCTTAAATATGACCATGACTATGTTGATTACAGACCCCCTGAAGCATTTGAATAGTTTCTTTAAGTGTTTGCAGCAAATTTCTTAAAGTAAAACTGCTTATTATAATTTTAATTGGGAAAATTAGTTTATTTTGTGATTCTACCTTTCAAAAGCGTTTTCTCGGTTAAACTGACTGGGTATTTCAGCAGATACCTCAGATATTTTAATTCCATTTATTTTTCCACATCAACTATCAGATCACCTCATATATACGATTAATTCTATATCCAGTAAAGTTGAGTGTTCTGAATCCTGTACCGTGTTTTTACTGACATGTAAAAGGTAGAAAAACACAGAAGGAATTAACAGTGAAGGACTGGAAGAATGTTTTGAGGAGGACTGGATGAGTGTAAAGTGTGTAAGCCTCATGTTGAGTATCGCATGACTGTTCAGAGAGAGCACTAGGATTACTATGGTGTGTAGAGAGTGACTTTTTTCAAGCTAAACATCTCTGTCAAGGATAGACCCCACACCAGAAGAAACATCCTGTCAATAGTAAATTCCATTTACGATCCACTTGGTTTCTTCTCTCCTGTAAAACACTCTGCTAATTAATTCTTCTGGATCTTTGCAGGGTTTGGTGCATCTATTCAGGCAGAACTGCATCACTTCTCAGATGCCAGTGACCATGCCTATGTTACAGTAAGTTAGCTTTGGAAACAGTGGACAAAGGAATAATTAAAATAATTGTAATAATTCTGGTAAGACGTCATTGAAGATGTCTTACCAGATTCCAAATGGTTGGTAAAAACTGCGCAAATCCGAACCAAAAAACGGTATATTTGAAAGGCCAGTAACGAATCTCTGCCTGCTATTAGAAGGAGAAGAATTGAGTTGGGTGTTACCCCCATTGTAGTAAGCATAAATGCTTGTGACTCGCATATGATCATTTGATCTCATGCACACAAATAGGGGCCGGCATGTAGAAGCCATCAGATAGAATTTCTAAACTTTCCTTGGTAAATGATCACGAGCCACGTGTGCTTTCTTGCTTACATTACCGTAACGGTTTACTGGTCAGCGCTATCTCTTGTCTTGTGTTGTCTGTCTGTACAGTTTTTTTTTTGTCTGCACTGTTTGCACTGGGTTGCACTCTATTTTCTTACAAGGCTAAGGAAAATTAAATATTAAATGTATAAGACACACACTTGTACACATTTCTGTATTACCCAAATGGGGGCTAACAAATGTAAACTATTTAGTTTTTTCATTTATCTAATCAATTTAATCAATATTATAAAAAAGTGGTACGATTCATTCTACAAAAGCAGGCACTTTATAAAAATTGTTTTAAAATGTTTTCACAAATGTTAATAATTAAGTGATTTATGAAGGTTAATAATAATAATAAAAAAAAGTTTATGGTTTGCATTTCTACCCTCTAACTGTACCATTGGACCGAATTAAACCGTGACTTTCACCGAGGTAAATACAGACCGAGAATTTTGTTTACTATTACACCCCTAGTGGCTGGAGTAGGAGACCTTCTCAGCCTGTTGCCACGGTGATTTTTACTAGAGATCATGGACAAATAAAGATTTTTAAACCGTGTCTAAACATTTCACTTCTATGGTTTCAGAGTGGTTTTGGACAACGTGGACTCTTCAGGATGACCCTTGTAAGCAATACTACGAGACCCTGATTGTAAATCCGATCCTAGGCATGCCTCTGAACAAGGTTCCTACTTCTTTACTGCTATGCTCTTCAACTTAAAATTTTATTTTATTTTTTACCTCAGCCTGACTTGTTTCGTGTCTTTACAGGTTGTCGAATTGACCATGACCGCCTTAATTACAGACCATCTGGAGCACTTGTCGCAAGGCATTGACGCATTTCTCAGGGGTTTACTGGATCCCCTGTCTGTAAGGCTTCATATTCCTCTGCTTTTTGTATTCGTGCTCTCCATCATGGTATGTCATTTTAAATGGTTTCGGTTTTTCGGTGGAAAATGGCTGTAAAACCTTTTTATTTTCAGTTGTACCGAGCAAATCCCCAACTAGGGGTGTGCGATATTGACCAAAAATTATATCTTGATATTTTTTGGGGGGGATTTTATCGATAATGGCCACACAACCAACAATGCCACACAACCCAGACAAGATGGCAGCCAGGTGAAACACGTGTGGAACAAAATGCAGTCTGAAATTCTCCAGAGGAGACCCTACAGGAGACAAAAGCAGCAGAGGGTGCGGGTGAAAACCCTACATAACGCAGACAACTTTTACAGTGGGGATGAGACGGACACTCTGCTGGAGGCAGTGGTCGAGGACCAGGCTGAGAATGTGGAGGAAGAAACCTCTAAATCTTGGTAATGAATCAGTAATGGATTCATCTGCATCTAACACAGAAATAAAAACACTTAAAGTTTTGATGAAGTTCATAATTTTATTTATTTTTTTGATAGTTTCTTTTTTTTGTTCAATCATAATTTGTTTGTTTGTTGAGGAAATATGCAGTTATAATTAAAGGCTTATACTCGAAAAATATTTTACATTGTATTATTTCATTATAATCAGATTTTTTTAATGTATAAATAATTGTATGAAATTATGAGACCATTTATTTCACTGATTAATGAAAGCCAACAAGTGAACTGTACATTACAAAATATATATTTACCAATAATTATTATGTCTAAAGGGTTTTCTTTTGCGCCAATGCACTGTAGCGTCATTTTAAAAAGTTCCTATAGAGGGCAGTGTAGTGCGGTGGCTGAGCTCTAAATTGGAACCTGATAGATGCGTTTCCAGGCGGAACAATGTAATGGTGCACCTCTGAGAGCACATGGAGGTGAAAATGTTTCTCCATGAATAAATAAGGATTCTCACCCGTTTAGCCAGGCATCAATGCCGCACAACCCAGACAAGAGGGCAACCAGGTCAAACACATGAGGAACCGTGCTCATCTCGAAGATAAGCACCTGAAATTTGCCAGTTGAGTCCTAATTTTTATTCCTTGTTTATTATAGGAACAGGATTCAGGAAGCAAAGGATAAAATACAGGCAGTAAAGAAAAATGTGTTGAAAATTTTGTCACTACAGTTAAGAAAATTGCAGTAATTTAATCTATACTTCAAACATTTGCAATTTTAAATTATTTCACTCTGATCGGATTTTTTTTTAATTAATAAAAATTTTAATCAAAGTACTGTTTATTTTATAATTAATATTTTAACTCCACAAACCCATGTTAATTCAGTTTATTCACAAATAATTTTTATGTCTAAAAGGTTTTCTTTTGCGCCAATGCACTGTAGCGTCATTTTAAAAAGTTCCTATAGAGGGCAGTGTAGTGCGGTGGCTGAGCTCTAAATTGGAACCTGTTAAATGTGTTTCCAGGGGGAACAATTTAATGGTGCACCTCTGAGAGCACATGGATGTGAAAATGTTTGGAGAAAGTTTCTCTGTGAATAAATACGGTTTCTCACCTATTCAGTTAAAATTTATGCCTGGCAACAATGCCAGTATTAAACAATGCCAGGCTTAAACAATGCCAGGCTTAAACCCAAAGAAGAGGGCAACCAGGTGAAAAACATGAAGAACCTGGGTCATCCCGACGATAAGCACCTGAAATTTGCCAGATGAGTCCTTATTTGTTGAAGCAAAGGATGAAATACAGGCATGAAAGAATAATGTGGTAAATATTGTCACTCCAATTAAGAGAAACATGCAGTAATGGAATCTATACTTTAAACATTTGCCATTTTAAATTATTTCACCCTGATCTGACTTAAAAAATAAATAAATACATATTTACTCAAATAACTGTTTTTTTATTGATAATATTTTAACACCACAAACCCATGTTAATTGTTTATTCACAAATTATTTTTATGGCTGAAGGGTTTTCTTTTGCGCCAATGCACTGTAGCGTCGTTTTAAAAAGTTCCTATAGAGGGCAGTGTAGTGCGGCGGCTGAGCTCTAAATTGGAACCTGTTAGATGTGTTTCCAGGGGAAACAATTAAATGGTGCACCCCTAAGAGCACATGGAGGTGAAAATGTTTCTCCATGAATAAATAAGGATTCTCACCCGTTCAAATCAAATTTATTTTATGTAAGAGTAAAATATTAGCTTTGCAATTGTAAAGCTTCAGTAATATATAATTGTGAGTTTGAGTGTAACGTGTGATGTTAAAATGTTGACGTTTGATTCAGAAATGAAATGGTAATTTGAAGAATATCTTTATTTATATTAATGCATATTTTGTTTGTTGTTTGGTTATATTCATTTTTAAAGGTTATCAACCTATTGATTTACTGCTACTTCTACAACTACAGATTCTGTACTGCCAATACTACTACTTCTGTCCAGAATAAAAAGCAGTAAAATCTCAGGAGTTGTCCTCTTGTGTCCTTCAGTCTTCGAAAGCCATTTTAAAGTTTGGGCAGAGCTGAAAAA
>MU574242.1:842854-887388 GCA_024362625.1 Silurus asotus | reverse complement strand
TGCCGCCTCGCTTCCCCCTCCTTTGTTTACGGTCTCGCCACCGGCGTTGTGGTCTCACTGTCGGCCGAGCTGGATCAGCGGTCCGTGGTGTTCGGGCAATTTCCCGAGGGAGTTCAAAGTCCGTTGCAAGCCCGTATCTGTGAGTGTTGTATGAGATGTGTGCAAGCCTGTTCTGCGTGAATAAACTTGCTGTTGATGGAGAAATTGCTACTAAATCGCAAAATCTGGAGAGACGCTGGGCCTCGCGTTGTGCACGCGCCGCCATCTTGGTCGTGAGCTATGAGTCTAGCTATAAGCTAGAGTGAGTACAGGTCAGGATGTGTGGCAGATCGTGTAGTGTGAGTACAAATCGGATAGTGAAAAAACAGATCAGGTAGTAAGAGTACAAATTGGGTAGTTTTGGTACAGATTGGCTAGTAAAAGTTCAGATCGGGTACTGTAAGTACAAATCGGGTAGGTAGAGTTCAAATCAGGTAGTTTCAGTTCAGATCATGTAGTGGTGTGAGTGAGAGTACAGATTGGGTAGTGTGAGTACAGTTCGGGTAGTGTGACTACATAACGGGTAGTGTGACTACAGTTTGGGTAGTTTCAGTCAGTACAAATCGGGTAGTTTCATTACAGTTTGGGTAGTGTGGGTACAGATCGGGTAATGTGAGTACAGATTGGGTAGTGTGAGTTTGAAGTCAAGTCAAGTCAAGTTTATTTCTATAGCACTTTTCACAACAGAAATTAAAAGGGAGTGTTACAGAAATCAACAGTTAAGGTGTAAGATTATAAGTCATGTTCTTTCTACAGTCTCATTCAGTCATTGTGGTTATTAAACTAGGAGCTACTGAGCAACTCAACATTTGTCATCATCACAGATCCAACACCAACTTCTCCATGCCAGAGCCTTTAAACACTCCAGGAGGTCCAATGTCAAAACTCCACACATGAAGTGGGATTCAATTGGCACTGGTACATCTCTAAATGATACAGGAAGTTTGCGAGTTCCGCATCTACTACTTTAAAGGTCCATAATCTTCATGAGGTGGGACGTGACTGGGGCTAGAGCAACCTCAGGATGCCTCTGGATGGGAGAGAAAGAGAAGCAGTGGAGAGAAATTAGCATAGCTGCTGTTCATGATATTAACACCACAAGTTGATAATGTGCATTTGATCAAATGTTCTGGAGCACAAGATTATGATATGTGACGTATGTCATGTGTAGGCTTTGCTAAAAACATTTTTATCCTAACCCTTTTTTAATCTGCACTTAAACTGGGAGAGTGTGTTTGAGCCCCGAACACTGTCAGGAAGACTATTCCAAAGTTAAGGAGCTAAATGTGAGAATGCTCTACCACCTTTAGTGGACTTTGCTATTCTAGGAGCTACTAGAAGTCCGAAGTTTAAAGATCTCAAGAAGCCTGATGGATTGTAGCGTGTTAGAAGACTGGAGAGATACATGGGAGCTAACAATTTAGTGTTTTGTAAGTAAGAAGCAGTAGTTTGTATTCGATTCGAAACTTAACAGGTAGCCAGTGTAGGGACGATAAGATTGGGGTTATATGATCATATTTCCTCGACCTTGTGAGAAATGTATTACTGATGCAGAACATCCACCTAGCAATGCATTACAATAGTCTATTCTGGAGGTCATGAACGCATTGACAAGCTTCTCTTCATCAGATATAGATAACATGTTTCTTATCTTAGCAATATTTCCAAAGTGGAAGAAGCCTGGTTGATATGATTTTTAAAAGATAAGTTGCTGTCTAAGATAACTCCCAGGTCTTTTACCGTTGAACTAGTAGTTACAGAACATCCGTCTAAATGCAGGTGGAAATGCTGGAGCTTCTGTGAACTGGTTTTTGGGCAGAAGATAATAATCTCAGTCTTATCAGAATTTAATAGTAGAAAGTTATGGGTCATCCAGTCTTTTAATTCATTAATACACTCAGTTATCCGAGCAAATTGAGCTGTATCGCCTGGTTTTGATTAGATATATAGCTGGGTATCATCAGCATAACAGTGGAAGCTAATTCCATGCCTTCTAATAATATTTCCTAAGGGATGCATGTATATTGTGAAAAGCAGGGGTCCTAGAACTGAACCTTGTGGCATGCCATAATTTACTAGCATTAACCTGGATAGCTCTCCATTTAAGTCTACAAAATGGTAACGATCAGATAGGTATGATTTAAACCAGCTTAATGCCTGTCCCTGAATGCCAAAGTAATTTTGTAAGTGATTTAGGAGGAGATCATGATCTATAGTCTTGAATGCAGCACTAAAATCTAGTAAAACTAACAGCAAGATAAAGCCTTGGTCTGAAGCTAAAACAGATAGGGTTGTGTGATGACAGATCGGGTAGTTTCAGTACAGATCGGGTAGAGTGCCAGATCGGGTAGTGTGAGTACGGATCAGGCAGTTTTAGTACAGAGTGGGCAGTGTTGACTGTTACAGATCAGGTAGTGTGAGTACAGATCGGGTAGTGTGAGTACAGATCGGGTAGTGTGGCAGATAAGGTAATGTGACAGATCGGGTAGTAAAGCAGATCGGGTAGTGTGTCATTGTCAGTTAAATACCCCACAAGGTAGCCACAGTCCAGACAGAATTACATGGTGTTGAAGTATGGAAAGGAAGCCATGTTGGTCTATTAGGTCCTACAGAGGTAGATAGTTTGTCTACTTTGTGACATTAAACTGTACATCTATTTGTTAATTAAAGAGACTTGTTTTAAAGATTGCTTTATTTCTTTGTCTTTTTTCAAAGACTTGTTTGGCCTATATTCAGTGAGTTAAATACTCCAGTACTGTAAATCTTAAATCTTAAAAATAAGTTCAATCTTTAAGGTAGAAAATATAGATTGGGTATTGTGAGTACAGATTGGGTAGTGCGAATGCCTGTGTGTGATGGCCTGTGTGTGTTTGTGCGTGAGAGCGATGGTGTAGTGTCAATATGGATCGAGTAGTGTCAGTATGCATCAGGTAGTGTCAAAACGGATCGGGGAGTCAGTTTAGATCGGGATGTGTCAGGAGTGTCAGTACAGAATGGGTAGTGTGAGTTGAGATCAGGTAGTGTGAGTAAAGATCGGGTAGTGTTAGTAAGTATTGAGTAGTGTCAGTACAGCTATTGTAGTATCAGTAAGGTTAGGGTTGTGTCCACGGTTCGGGTATTGTAAGTACAGACCTGGTAGTTTCAGTACAGAACGGGGAGTGTGAGTACAAATTGGGAAGTTTCAGTACAGATTGGGTAGTGTCAGTACAGATCAGGTAGTGTGAGTGTGAGGACAAATTGGGTAGTTTCAGGAAGGCTTTACAGCACAGGTTGGGGTGAAGTTGGTTCCAATTAGCCACAGTCCAGAAAGAATTACATGATGTTGAAGTATGGAAAAGAAGCCTTGTTGGTTTGTTAGGTCCATTGACTGCTTGCACAGGGGGCAAGTGGTAGCTCAGTGGTTGAGGTGTTGGTTTACTGATCAGCAGGTCCCCACAAGGTCTGGGATTCAAGCCCTGGCCTACACCAATGTACAATTTTTTTTTTTCTAATAGTTTGTCTACTTTGTGACATTAAACTGTACATGTATTTGTTAATTAAAGATACCTGTTTAAAAGATTGCTTTATTTCTTTGTAAAAAGACTGAAAGACTTGTTTGGCCTACGTTTCTTCTTCTTCTTTCGGTTTCTCCAATTAGGGGTTGCCAAACCGGATCGTCTGTCTCCATACCCCCAATACCCTCTACATCTGCCTCTTTCTTTTACCTGCATGTCTTTCTTTACCACATCCATAAACCACCTCCTTGGCCTTCCTTTTTTTTTTGCTCATTCTTTGTGGCTCCATCCTCAGCATTCTCCTACCGATATACCCCACATCCCTTCTCTTCACATGTCAAACCATCTCAATCTCGACTCCCTCAACTTGTCTCCAAAACGTCCCACATGCGGTGTCCCTCTAATAAACTCATTTCTAATTCTGTCTATCCTTGTCACTCTCAACAAAAACCTCAACATCTTCAGCTCTGCTACCTCCAGCTCCACCTCCTGTCTTTTACTCAATGCCACTGTCCCTAAACCATACAACATTGCAGTCTCACCACAGTCCTATAAACTTTCACTTTTACTCTTGCAGCCACTCTTCTATCACAAATCACTCCTGCCACTCTTCTCCACCCACTCCAGCCTGCCTGTACTCTTTTCTTAACTTCTCTAACACACTCTCCATTACTTTGCAGTGTTGAACCCAGGTACCTGAACTCCTCCACCTTCTCCACCTCTTTTCCCTGCAACTGCACCACTCCACTGCCCTCCCTCTCATTCACACACATGTACTCTGTCTTACTCCTACTGACTTTAATTACCTTTTTTACAGCGCATAACTCCACCTCTCCAAGCTCTTCTCAACCTGCTCCCTACTCTTACCACAAATAACGATATCATCCGCAAACATCATAGTCCATGTACACTCCTGTCTGACCTCGTCCAACCTGTCTATCACCACTGCAGACAGGAAAGGGCTCCGAGCCGATCCTTGATGCAGTCCAACCTCCAGCTTGAACCAGTCTGTCGTTCCTACAGCAAACTTTACTGCTGTCACACAGTCCTCATACATGTCCTGCAATACACTCACATACTTCTCTGATACACCTGACTTTCTCATACAGTACCACAATTTCTTTCTCGGCACCCTGTCATACGCTTTCTGTAAATCTACAAACACACAATGCAACTCATTCTGAACTTCTCTATACTTCTCCATCAACATTCTCAAAGCAAATAAGGCATCTGTGGTGCTCTTCCTCTGCATAAAACCATACTGTTGCTCATAAATGGTCACCTCTTCTCTCAGCCTGGCTTCCATTACTCTTTCCCATAACTTCATGGTGTGACTGATCAACTTAATTCCCCTGTAGTTACTGCTGGTCTGCACATCTCCCTTGTTCTTAAAGATTGGTACCAGTACACTCCATCTCCATTCCTCAGGCATCCTCTCACATTCCAAAATCCTGTTAAACAATCTTGGTAAAAACTCCACTGCCATCTCTCCTAAACATCTCCATGCTTCTACCTGTATGTTATCTGGTCCAACCGACTTTCCACTTTTCATCCTCTAAATCACTGCTCTCACTTCCTCCTTACTAATCCTATTCACTTACTGCTTCACCATCTGCACACAATCTAACATTCTCTCTTTCTCATATTCCTCGTTCATCGGCTGCTGAAAATACTCCCTCTATCTTCTCGACACACTCTCCTTACTAGTCAACACATTCCCATCTGCATACTTTATTGCTTTATTGCAGCACATTCTTCCCAGCTCGGACCCTCTACCTGACCAGTATATAAATCCTTTTCTCCCTCCTTAGTGTCCAACTTCACACACACGCTCCTCATATGCATTTTCCTTGGCTTTTGCCACATCTGTCTTCACCTGTTCCACATCTCCTTGTACTCCTGCTTTCTTTTCTCAACACTCGGTCGATCCCAGTTCTGTTTTGCCAACCTCTTTCTCCTTATGCTCTCCTGCACTTCCCTATTCCACCACCACGTCTCTTTGTCTTCCTTTCTATTTCCAGATGTCACACCAAGTACTTTTCTAGCTGTCTCCCTTATCACTTCTGCAGTAGTTGCCCAATCATCCAGCACCTCTTCACCACCACCGACCCCCTGTCTGACCTCTTTCCTAAATCTCACACTACAGTCTTCCTCCTTCAGTTTTCACCATCTTATTCATCTTACAGTCTTCACTCTCCTCCTCTTCTTCTTCTTCACCTCCAAAACCATCCTACAGATCACCATCTGATGCTGTCTACCTACACTTTCCCCTGCCAACACATTACAGTCTCCAATCTCCTTCAGGTTGCATAATCCTACATAGAACCTTCCTCCACTCTTATGTCACCCTATGATCCTCCTTCTTCTTAAAATAAGTGCTCACCACTGCCATTTCCATCCTTAAAATCTACCACCACCTGCCCTTCCATATTCCTCTCCTTAAAGCAATACCTCCTTATCTCATCTGTTCCCTTCACCTACATGCCCATTGAAATCTGCCCTAATCACCAATCTTTCATTCTAGGTACACCTCTACCACTTCATCTTACTCACTCCAGAATTTTTCCTTCTCCTCCATCTCACAAACCACTTGTGGAGCATAAACACTGATGACATTTATCATCACCACTTTAACATCCAGCTTCATGTTCATCACCCTATCAGAAACTCTCTTCACCTTCACTACACTCTTACTGTACTCTTCCTTCAGAATCACCCCTACACCATTTCTCTTTTCATCCACCCCATGAAAGAACAGTTTAAACCCACCTCCAATGTTTCTGGCCTTTCTCCCTTTTCACTTGGTCTCCTGAACACACAACATATCTACCATTCTCCTCTCCATCATATCAGCTATCTTTCTCCTTTTACCAGTCATAGTACCAACATTTAAAATACCAACCCTAACCCCCAATCTCTTACATTTCTCCTTCTCCTTTCCCTCTTGTCTCTGTAGACATCTTCCTCCTCTCCTTCTCCTCCTTCTGCCAACAATTGCCCAATTTCCACTGGTACCCTGTTGGCTAACAATACCTGTGGAGGACGATGGTAAACCAGGCTACAACCGATCTGGAAAGAATAATTTACTTCATGCAAGTTGGCCTCAGTGTATTGCCACCTCCCTTGTAGCAAAGCCTGGCTAAATTCATTACTGCTTTCAAGACATTATGATGTTCTGCTATCATTTCTCCTCCCCCCACCTACCCTGTTCCTGTAAAATATCCATCTGCCCCTGCTGTCATTTTCTATTCAGTCACTCTCAGTTTGAGAAAGTGCAGATGTCAGAATGTATATTAATCTGCACGGAGCCAGAACCTGCAATTTTTCTTATTTAATCTTATTATAGAAAAAGCACTAAATGTGTAGATGCTGGCCATATGTAACTTTCTTTTGGCTTCACCGATAAGGGGTCTCCACAGCGGATCATCTGCATGTTTGATTTACGCTGGATGCCCTTCCTAACGCAACCCTCCCCATTTATGATGTAATACAACGAAATGTGTATTAGAACCTGAACCTCACTGATTAAATGAAAATATTCTCCAATATTCTCACTTTAATTTAGCACTGTATATTCACTACAAATTCTCACAAAATCAGAATGTTTTAATTTTATTGTCAAAATCTGTGTGCATGTGTGTGTGTGTTTGTTTGTTTGTGTACAGTGGGGGACTAGGAGATTAATTTAATTTTTACCGACTACTAAGATGACTCAGGCCTACTTGCCCTGTCATTGAACATTAGGTTGAATTATCCTGCAAGCTCTCCCTGTGTGTGTAGGATAAGTGATTCACTACATTCTGTTGACCGAAAACACTGTTTTTAATGATTGTGAGTTAAATATAAAAATACACTACTGTGTATGGACAAATATTTGTGTACACCTGACCATAAGATTTGTATTTGCTTTTTGAACATCCCATTCCACAATAAGATCCCATTTGCTGTTTTAATAACCGCGACTCTTCTAGGAAGATGTTCCACTAGATTTTGAATTGTGGTTGTGGAGATTTGTGCTCATTCATGCTACTAATGCTACAAGGGCATTAGTAAAGTCAGGTATTGATGTAGGGTGAGGGCACATCCTGATTTTGCCAAGTCCATTTTTCATGATGACCCTGGGACAACAACTTCCTCAGCCAATCAGCGTTTATGACGTCATCACTATGTGCGGCCCAATTTCTATCACCATTTTGTAGAGTCCGTCAAAATACAAAATAAACAACGGTTTGCACCTGCACCGCTCCAGTGTCAAAATCAGGATGTGCCACCAGCAAAAAGGTAAGACCGTACTTTAATTTTTCTTATGGTATCATTTTACAGAAGTATAATAATAATAGTAAGCTTCATATTTCTTTTTAGATTTGTGGGGATTTCACAGCAGAAATTGTAATACTAGTTTGAATTGCCGCGTTAGCCTTTCACTGATGTAGGTTACCGTTAACTTTCTAGCGCCAGCTAAAACAGTCTAATAATGACTGTTGATAGCTGTCAAAGAGATGCGATTAAATAGCTGCATTTAAAGACGAACGAATTTCGGAACAAAGCAGCGTTAGTTTGAGCACCGCACGGATCATTCAGCTCTGACCACCATCAGACAGAATTTGAGACCCTACTGAGATCCGCTGTGAGATCCAGGTAGAACAAATTAAAAAGATCATTTATTCTGTTACATATGAATATGATTACCTCAATTCATCACTGATTTATTCAGTTACACATGAATATGTTGACCTCAAGTCATCACTGATTTATTCTGTTACATATTAATATGATGACCTCAATTCTTTAATGATTTATTCTGTTACATATGAATATGTTGACCTCAAGTCATCACTGATTTATTCTGTCATTCAGCTCTGACCACCATCAGACAGAATTTGAGACCCTACTGAGATCCGCTGTGAGATCCAGGTAGAACAAATTAAAAAGATCATTTATTCTGTTACATATGAATATGATGACCTCAATTCTTTAATGATTTATTCTGTTACATATGAATATGTTGACCTCAAGTCATCACTGATTTATTCTGTTACATATGAGTAAATCTGGCCCTTAAAAGCAAGCAAATTTTGCCAGTGGTCTTACACAAAAACAACATCCAAGATGCCCAGTCCTTAAAATGTATTTAAATGTTTAGCAGATGCAGATGGGTTTACAACTCATTATTTTTCAAAAGATACGGATGTCAGGCTGGTATCATGACTGGTGGACAACATATTCATATGTAACAGAATAAATCAGTGATGAATTGAGGTCCACATATTCATATGTAACAGAATAATTCAGTGATGACTTAAGGTCATCATATTCATGTTTAACAGAATAAATCAGTGATGACTTGAGGTCATCATATTCATATGTAACAGAATAATTCAGTGATGACTTAAGGTCATCATATTCATGTTTAACAGAATAAATCAGTGATGACTTAAGGTCATCATATTCATATGTAAGAATAAATCAGTGATGACTTGAGGTCATCATATTCATATGTAAGAATAAATCAGTGATGACTTGAGGTCATCATATTCATATGTAACAGAATAAATCAGTGATGACTTGAGGTCATCATATTCATATGTAACAGAATAAATCAGTGATGACTTAAGGTCATCATATTCATATGTAAGAATAAATCAGTGATGACTTGAGGTCATCATATTCATATGTAAGAATAAATCAGTGATGACTTGAGGTCATCATATTCATATGTAACAGAATAAATCAGTGATGACTTAAGGTCATCATATTCATATGTAAGAATAAATCAGTGATGACTTGAGGTCATCATATTCATATGTAAGAATAAATCAGTGATAACTTGAGGTCATCATATTCATATGTAAGAATAAATCAGTGAAGACTTGAGGTCATCATATTCATATGTAAGAATAAATCAGTGATGACTTGAGGTCAACATATTCATATGTAACAGAGTAAATCAGTGATGACTTGAGTTCAACATATTAATATGTAACAGAATAAATCATTAAAGAATTGAGGTCATCATATTTATATTTAACAGAATAAATCAGTGATGACTTGAGGTCAACATATTCATGTGTAACAGAATAAATCATTAAAGAATTGAGGTCAACATATTCATGTTTAACAGAATAAATCAGTGATGAATTGAGGTCATCATATTCATGTTTAACAGAATAAATCAGTGATGAATTGAGGTAATCATATTCATATGTAACAGAATGAATTATCTGTTTTAATCGGTTCTACCTGGATCTCACAGCGGATCTCAGTAGGGTCTCAAATTCTGTCTGATGGTGGTCAGAGCTGAATGATCCGTGCGGTGCTCAAACTAACGCTGTGAAATCTCCACAAATCTAAAAAGAAATATGAAGCTTACTATTATTATTATACTTCTGTAAAATGATACCATAAGAAAAATTAAGGCACGGTCTTACCTTTTTGCTGGTGGCACATCCTGATTTTGCCACTAGAGCGGTGCAGGTGCAAACCGTTGTTTATTTTGTATTTTGGCGGACTCTGCAAAATGGTGATAGAAATTGGGTCGCACATAGTGATGACGTCATAAACACTGATTGGCTGAGGAAGTTGTTGTCCCAGGGTCATCATGGAAAAATATTGGTTTTAGGGCATCACGGACTTGGCAAAATCAGGACGTGCTAGGGTGAGGAAGCCTGGAGTTGGGTCTAGCAGGCAGCTAAAGATCTTCCACTAAAACCCATGGAAACCATATCTTCACATAGGCTTTGTGCACAGAAGCATTTACAATGTAATGCTACCATGTCCAAAGACATCCTATGCAGCTGTGTGCCTCCAACTTTGTGCTAACACTTTGGAAAAGACCCGCATATGTATATAAAAGGTGTACCAATACTTTTTTCCCCCCAAAAAATGTATATCTATTGTTTTACCTGCTCCTTTACCTTCTTCCTTTTAAATTTTTCAAACCAAGCTCTATATCAAACAAATACTTATACAAATGTTTAATAGAAGCTGAATCAAAACATAAAAAAGAGAGAATAAATCAAGAATGTGATTCTTACAAGCACATCTGATGATCTGGTGTCCACAAAATTCTGACCAGCCTTTTTTGTACAGTTATGGTCCTGATGTGCACTTACTATAGCACTAATGTTCTGTAAATAGATTAGATTGCTTTAGACACTGCAATGGATCGAACATTCCTGTTCTAGTGTCTGTGTAGGACAAAAAGTGTGTCCTTTGCTTTATTGCTATGTCTGGACCTGAAGTGAACTAGCACCAGAATATTAAGCATAAACACCTCCACAGGCATCATAAAAAGCTAAATAAGGTTTGCTGACAATAAAACAAATACACTATGTGGACAAAAAGTATTGGGACACCTGACTTTTCCAGCCGTATTTAGTTCTTCCCCAAACTGGGCACACAATTACACAGGAAGTCTTTGACTTTGATCGACTGAATTTTCCCTTCACTTTCACTGGACCTAAACAAAGTGACTTTCATGAAGATATGGTGTACACTGTTTTGAGTGGAAGATCTTGCATGGACTTCTATAGAGACTTCACCTCAACCCTATTGAACACCCTTTTCCTGATTAATTGGAATGCTAAATGCACCCCAGGCTTCCTCAACCTACATCAGTACCTGACTTTACTCACACCCTTGTGGCTAAATAAGCACAAATATCCAAGACCACACTACAGAATCTAGTGGAACATGTTCCCAGAAAAGTGAAAGTTATTATAACAGTAAATGGGAACTAACTTTGTAATGGGGTGTTCAAAAACCATGTGAATCTCATGGTTAGGTGTCCACAAACGTTTGTCCATATATTGCATGTCAGACATATTTTTCATGTTGCTGTATATATCTTAAAATAATTCTAAAAATTGAAAGCAATATAGAAATAAAAAGACATGAAACTCATGGCATCTAATTTGAAAACCAACAAAAAATAAAAACACATGAATGAATGAGCACAAAGAGTGTAATCTGGCCCTTAACAGTCACATAGTGTTGGGTGCAAGATTCCATCTGCTCAAATGGCTTTTCCTTTTTTTGTGTCTGGTAGCGAGATCAGGTTTATCTCCCTGTCACGGGTGCGTAATTGTTCCATGAGCTGTTTCGAGTGGAAAAACGTGCTGCATGTATGTCACACGAGCAGAATGAGCTGTCAGTCAAAGGCCAGTCACCTTCAGCTCAGCTGCTACTTGCAGATAGACGAGGGTGAATTTAGGGTCAGGGCAAGAGTTAAATAGCTGAACTACTGGCATTCACAGACACATGAAGCCTACCCGAGGTCATTTGCTTTATTAATGTGCAGCACATGAGTAAAAAAAAAAAGATTCCTGGAATCTAATTAACTAGAAGATATATCTTTAGAATGTTAGAATGAGGTTTAAAATGAGGTTTAAAATGAGGTTTCTGAAGACAAACTATAAAGCTATATACACTTTCTAAACAAGGGTTAAACATCTTATGATGTGGGGGGAAAAAAAGATTCTGTAGTCAGAACACATTTATATTTATTTTAGATTTCTGAACCTGTTGCTAGAACTAAAATGTATTATTTGACACAAAATCAAGACTGTCCTACTTTATTCTTGGTATATTAAGTACTTGAGAACTGCCACATAATTGCCAGACTACATACAGTATAAGGGCAAAAGTATTAAGACACCTGACTTTTCCAGCAATATGTGGTTATTCCCCAAACTGTACCACAATGTCGGAGGCACACAGCTGTGTAGTATGTCTTTAGATCTAGGAGAACCAAACCTGCTTCAGCACGACAATGCTCTTTTGCATAAACTAATCTCAATCAAACTACATGAATAATATGAGAGATCTTGAGTGGCCTGATTTAGAGCTCTGACCTCAACCCTATTGTACACCTTTGGATGAACTGTAACACTGAATGCACCCCAGGACTCCTCATACTACATTAGTACTTGAATTTACAAACAGCCTTATGACTGAATGAACACAAATCTTCACAAGCAAACTCCAAAATATAATGGAACATCTTCTCAGAAGATGAATCTAACAGTCAAGTGTCCAAACATTTTTTCATAGTGTATACACTGCCATAACATTGTATATGACATTAGATATTTAACAATTTATGTATTCGAACTTCACATACTTAACTTGCACTGCAATAAAGCCTTTTTCAAACTTTTATGACTGCAGTTCGTAATCAGCATATTTTATCGCCATCTGTTGGCAAAATGCATATATTGCAGCTCCAATTTTTCAGCTGTTGTTACACATACCCTATATTGCCAAAAGTAGTGGGTCACCTGGCCTTTCCTGCTATATGTGTTTTTTTCCCCAAACTGTTACCACAAAGCTAAAGGCACGCAATTGTACAGGAAGTGTTTAGATGCGCAAAGTGAGCTCCTTGAAAATCTGGTTTACATGCTTTGGAGAGGAAGATCTTCAATGGCCTGCTATAGAGCTCTAATCTCATCCCTACTCAGCACCATTGGGATGAATGTTAATGCTGACTGCACCCCAGGCCTCCTTACCTACATTAGTACCTGCCTTTCATATTACCCTTGTGACTGATGAACATAAGCACACTCCAAAATCTAGTGGAACATCTTCCCAGAAGAGTGGAGACTAAATGTGGAATCCAATGCTCACAATCACATCCCAAACTTATGACCAGGTGACCCAATACTTTTGGAAATATAGTGTATATTTCAAAGTAAGGTGACACAGTTGATGATTTACGGGACACATTTATTAAATGGAGGAAAAAATATATAATAATAATTAAAAAAAAAATCAAACAAGCATTTTTTTTTTTTAACATGAGGTTATCTTAGAAAACAGCCAAACTAATAATTAAACAAACAAAGCTGTTACACAACCACTGTAATACGAATGACACTTTGGGGCTTGAACTGCATGTAAAATATTTGTACAGTTCATACAATAGAACATTTCATTTCAAGGTCCTGCTTTAAATTATTGCACAAAAAGGATGACTGTTTTTCCTTCTTTTTACATGTATTGCTTGTAAGCTCTTGCTCTTCTTAGTTAAATCATTAGCAATCAATAATTTTTTTAACTACGATTTTAAGATATAAATATAAAATGAAGATCAGAATCTGCATGTATATTTTACATCTATACACATGCTAGGCTTTTTTATGGTTGCATAACTATTGCTGAACCAGTTTTTTTTACTCTAAATGGCTTGATATCAATAGATTTATACATAATAAATATGAATATATAGAGGCATAGATTTCGGTTTGCATCTGAATGTACAGGTCAAAATGACTGCATAAAATCTCATGTGATACATCTAAAATAATTCAATATGAAAAAGTGAACAAGTGCAAAACAAACCCTGTCTGCACTACGGTCAACATACTTCATCTGATCTATAAGACTGCATTACAAGGAACATAAAATAAATGTTAATACATGACTGAACTTAAATAAAATGACCTTAGATTGTAATGAATTTTAATTGGATTTAATCTGTTGCAGCGCCAAAGCCAGGCTTTACTGACACTCACTACTGCAATGCTTTACACTAATAGCAGTAACAAAGGTAAATAAAAACACAGTGCAAAATGCACAACATGAACGCTGCTCGATGTTTACAGCTATTTAGACTTTTATGCGGCCCTTCTACATGTAGATGTGCAAAAACGTTTTAATTCTTCATACTGTAATTCTCCATCATCTGTTATTTAAAAAAAAAAAAAAAAGCTATTTGGCTTCAAGATTAATATTGTACACATTGTTTAATTGAAACCTAATAATAAGAATAAAAAAAAAAAAAGAAAGAAACATAAATGCACTTATTGACATTGAGACACAAATTTGTGAGACTGGAATATTTTGGAACTAAATAAGAGAAGAAAATCAACGTTTTCCATTAAGCAAATTATGTCTGTGCTACTCTGTGTAAATGAGAAATATAGATCCAGGATAGATGGGAAATTTCCTATTGCAGTCCACAATGCAAACATTTACAATGGGATAAAACAAGACTATAAAACAATAAAAAAAAAAAGGGCATCAACAGCATGGTAAACTTTAAATACTGATCAAACGATCACTATAATAAAAGCATCAGTAAAATGAACTTCCTGGTTCAGTTTGTGTAACGGCATTCAGATAAAAATTGTAGTATCTGCTTACGACCATATTTATGCTCACAGGTCAACAATGTACCTCAGGCTTAAAACTAAATACTTGTGTCCAGCACATTTAGTTGTGGCAATGTGTGTGTGCGTGTGTGTGTGTGTGTGTCTGCCTGTCTGTCCTAATACTCAGGTTTCCAGAACATTATTTGCTTATCTTCTCCTCCTGTAATGACCGTGCTGCACTGCTCATTCATCCAAATGCAAGAAACGGGACCTGAAAACAAAGTTAGTTCAAGTTAATACACAGCCTCATACACACATATAGCCATATGCATATACAAATACATACACACATTATTTATTTATATTTATATATATATATATATATATATATATATATATCCACTCTTCTGGGAAGATGTTCCACTAGATTTTGGAGTGTGGAGGGTCTCAATAGCTTACTCTCCAAAGCATGTAAACTAGATCTTCAAGGAGCTCACTTTGTGAACAGGGGCATCGCCATGAAGGAACAGGTTTGGGTTTTCTAGTTCAAGTAAATGCAATATTTTATTATAGAGCATTTAAACACGTCCTGTACAATTCAGTGCCTCCAGTTTTGTGGTAACTGTTTGGAAATGAACCACATATAGAACGTTTAGGTGACCCAATACTTTTGGCAATATAGTGCATCAATGCAATGCTACAATACATTATCATTTTAGAATCCACAAGCATGCGGATGTGTTTAGATGTATGTTTACAGTGGAACCTTGATACTCATGACCTTGACACACAAAATGTTTGATTAAACTATATTATTATTGTATTATTCATTTCAAATAAAATATTTATGACAAGTAATTTACAATTTTTGTTGAGTTTACAGTACATGTACAATTCATGTACAACAGAGTTAAAAGCGAGGGGTCATAGAACGTATTAACATTGTGAACAACATTTAACATTTTTTTTTTTTATTTAAAATGAAATGCCTGCTTGGTTAAATAATAATTAAATAGCATAAATCAAATTAATGTAATACACTTATATTGATTAATTGAGTAATCAATTAAATAGAAAAGATTTAAAGAGTTTACATTTGTTAGACTCCATTTGCATAATACAGATGTGTGTTTTACATTGAATATTAAAAAGATATGTTCTACTTATTTTAGCATACTTTAATAAATTTCTTAAGAAAGATTCTTGAAGCTGGACATAAAACACAAAAAGAATCCATTTAGCTAGCATTAGCCACTTCTAGGTTATGTGCAAATCATCATGCATGAGCAAAACAAATCTTATTAACGGCACGAGGTGAGTAGACAAAGTGACACTGCATTTTATTATGTAGTTTATATGCCTGGCAGTGTTGTGTATGGTTTCATGTTTAATAATAATAATAATAAATAAATAAAAATTATAAAAAAATAACAACAACGCACTCAAAGTGCGAGGCAGAGACTAAACTTGCGTAAGACGCTCCTAAAGGGATTGTAACTGTTCCGCACGTGAAAAGGATTGCATTCAGTATACGTGTGTACCAATCTGAAAGCCCTGTATAATATTTCGGTACAAATACATGTTTTTTACAAAATAATAATATCTATTATATATGAATATATAATTATTCTGATATATCTGATGATTTTGATCATTTATATTGCGTGTGTTCGCGTACCAGAGTGAGCAGGGATCCTATGTGTGATCTTGCTAGTAAGAAGATTCCAAATAATCAGGTCTCCTGACTGGCCTCCAGACAACACATTGCTGCCATCCCAACAAAAACACCTACAGACAGACACAGAGAGAGAGAGAGAGAAACAGGTGTGATTATGCATTTTAATAATTTACACATTATGAATCTACCATTTCTAAACTGAACTGTGCCAAGTGCTTATGTAGCATGTTTAATGATCGGGTTTGCAAAATAAATCACAAGATTGACCTGTAACTTTATAATTGCAAGTATTGTGCTGCTGCCACATGATTGACTGATAAAGATAAATTCATGAATGAAGTGAATAAATGTGTTGTGTAAAAGGAGTGTCACCTCTGTTCTTCTTCTGCAAGAACTGTAGAGAGTAGTGTGCCTGTCTGTACGTCAGTAACCTTCAAGTACAAATCCTCACCCACACTCAGGATGTTTCGACTGTCTGAATCATACACACAATTAAAAAATATATACATATTTTAAACTCTCAGCATTAGTATGCAAGAGTATATACATAAACATATCCATGCATAGGATGCTCTCAGCACACAAACTACACACACCAGGACTGAAGGCCACTTGGTAGATCTTTCCAGAATGACAAGTGAGCTGATGCAGCAGCGAAAAGCTGGCGAGATCCCAAACACTTAGAGTGCCCTCTTTTGTGCCAGATGCCAAAAGTGTGCCTGCAGGGCTTATTGCTATTGTGTTCACCTGTACAAATAGATAAAGACATCTCATAATGTATATGGATTCTATTTAATATGTTGTTTTACAGTATGAAAGTGGAATGTGATATTTTAAATAGTTACACCTTCAACATTAAGCTACAGTAGAAGTTTGTAGACACCTAACCCTAAGACCTTTGTACATATAGTGAATGTTGACTATAAAACTGTGCATGCTTGTATATTATTATACCCTTTCTACCACCTCCAAAGACAATCTATACAATTGCGTTATCCCAAAAAACTATTCGAGGAAAAACCACACATAGCTCTTCAAGTTACCTGTCCCAATACTTTTGCCCATAAAGTGTAATTTATTTTTAGCCTAACCATGCAGATAGAACTAAAAGGTGAGACAATTTTATCTTACAGCATTAGTCTCTGACGAAATGCTTAAGACGTACCCCGGCCTCATGCTCCAACTCAGCCAGCAGCAAAAACGGTGTCCTTTGATTATTAGAAATATCTGCAGCGACACACTTCCACACCTGCAAACAGGAGAGAGATACAAGAGAACACACAAGAGAAAATGAAACAAGACTATAAACAGTGTTGGGCAGTAACGTGTTACTGTAACAAAGTTACTTTTGACAGTAACTAATACTGTAACGCATTACTTTTAAAAATAAAGTAACTGCGTTACCGTATGGTGCGTTACCCGTTACTTTTTTTAATAAATCTATTCCGGCTGAAGTGTAGACTACAGTCTAACCTGCTTACAGCAGTGACACATTGTAGGATTGGTGGATGAACCACTGTAAACGTGAAGACGACGCACCGTGGGTGTGTCTCCGGTTATTAAGGTCTGTGCGGCAGTAATGGCGAGTCAAGGCGAGAGCAAGACGAGTTTCTCAAAGTGGAAATACGCTCATTATTTCACTTTAGTTGAGTATAAAGACAAAAACTTCAGTCAAATGTAAGCTGTGTCTTTCTGGTTAGAAGAGATGAAAATGTGTTGACTAGTGAGGAAAGTGTGTTGAGAAGATGGAGGGAGTATTCTGAGCAGCTGATGAATGAGAAAAATGAGAGAAAGAGAAGGTTGAATGATGTGGAGATAGTGAAGCAGGAAGTGGATAGGATTAGTAGGGAGGAAGTGAGAGCAGAGATTAAGAGGATGAAGAGTGGAAAGTTGGTTGGACCAAATGACATACCAGTAGAAGCATGTAGATGTTTAGGTGAGATGGCAGGGGTATTTTTAAAAGATTGTTTAACAGGATTTTGGACAGTGAGCGGATGCCTGAGGAATGGAGAAGAAGTGTGCTGGTACTGATCTTTAAGAATAAAGAAGATGTGCAGACCTGAAGTAACTACAGGGGAATAAAGTTGATCAGTCACACCATGAAGTTATGAAAAAGAGCAGTGGAAGTCAGGCTGAGAGAAGAAGTGACCATCTGTGAGCAACAGTATGAGAAGAGAAGGTCAGAAGGAGCTGCATTGTGTGTTTGTGGATTTAGAAAAAGCGTATGACAGGGTGCCGAGAGAGGAGTTGTGGTATTGTCTGAGGAAGTCAGGTGTGTAAAAGAAGTATGTGAGGGTGGTGCAGGACATGTATGAGGACAGTGTGACAGCAGTGAAGTGTGCAGTATGAACGACAGACTGGTTCATGGTGAAGGTTGGGCTGCATGAAGGATCGGCTCTGAGCCCTTTCCTGTTTGCAGTGGTGATGGACAGGTTGACGGACGAGGTCAGACAGGTGTGTCAATGGACTATGATGTTTGCGGATGATATTGTTATTTGTGGTGAGAGTAGATAGCAGGTTGGGACGAGCCTGGAGAGGTGGAGGTACGCGCTGGAGAGAAGGGGAATGAAAGTCAGTAAGAGTAAGACAGAGTACAAGTGTTCGAATGAGAGGGAGGGCAGTGGAGTGATGCAGTTGCAGGGAGAAGTAGTGGTGAAGGTGGAGGAGTTCAGGTACCTGAGGGTCAACAGCGCAAAGTAAAGAAGAGTGTGTTAGAAAAGTGAAGAAAAGAGAGCAGACAGGGGGGAGTGGGTAAGGAAGAGTGGCAGGAGTGATTTGTGATAGAAGAGCATCTGCAAGAGTGAAGTGGAAAGTTTAGAGGACTGTGGTGAGAGCTGCGATGTTGTATGTTTTAGAGACAGTGGCATTGCGTAAAAGACAGGAGGTGGAGCTGGAGGTAGCAGAGCTGAAGATGTTGAGGTTTTCGTTGAGAGTGACGAGGATGGACAGGATTAGAAATTAGTTCATTAGAGGTACAGCGCATGTTGGACGTTTTGGTGACAAGGTGAGGGAGGCGAGATTGAGATGGTTTGGACATGTGCAGAAGAGGGACATGGGTTATATCGGTAGGAGAATGCTGAGGATGGAGCCACCAGAAGGGAGGAAAAGAGGAAGACCAAAGAGGACGTTTATGGATGTGGTAAGGGAAGACATGCAGGTAGTTGTGTTGAAAGAGGCAGATGTAGAGGACAGAGGGGATATAGAGACGGATGATCCGCTGTGGTGACCCCTAATGGGAGCAGCCGAAAGAAGAAGAACTAAAATATGTTTTTAGAAAGTATAAACAACCAAATCTGCATCTGTTAAATGTGTGAATGTAAAGCGACAAATGTGGTGTTATTTTGCATTTGTTAAATCGTATTGTTTTGAGCAACAAAAAATAAACAGCCTCTAAGAATGATGAGTGCCTGTCCTAAGCACTGGAGGTACTTAATCTACCCATCCATGCTGTATAAATTATTTGGAAAAGCAGGCTAGGGTATATGCATAAACATGTCTAGGAAATATATTGATGCAGCTTGTGTGGTTTTAACAGTACAATGATTACACTTGGGTGACCTCAGGCCTCTCACCTTTACAGTGGAGTCCCATGATGCAGTATAGAGCTGGCCTTCTCTCCAGCAAACCTGACTCACAGCATCATCGTGCCCCATGAGTGTGTCCTGCCTTCTGCCGTACGCTATTGAATAAAAGTACCTAGTGCCAGAGAACGTTAAGAAAAAATGAGAAAGGGGATTTAAGCGTGTGTAAGAGATGAATGTTAAAAAATGTAAATAAAAAAAAAATAGTAATAATTGGGTAGGCTTGACCATTAAGATGGAAATAAGAAAATATATTTTTTGTGGAGGATACTTACACATTATTGTCCCACGAAGAACAAATCACAGTTTTATCTTCAGGCAGTATCACACAAGAGGACAAAGACTAAATGACAAAGGAATAAAAATAAATTATAATAATAATAATTTTAAATTTAAATAACATAGTTCAGCATTCTTGACAATGTTCTCAAAACCCTGCTAGCATGAAAAACAGAAAAAAAATTGCAACATAGAAATACTACAAGTAAAAAACAAACAGCAACAAAAAAAATATCTAAAAATAATAGGAATGAAGTTAACAGGGGAAAAAAAAACCCTGAAAAACCTGAAATCCTCATAATTATGCACCACAAACCAATGAATTATTGTAGAATATAAAAAAACTGCAATGGTGGTAAAAATGAAATAATTTGCTCTGAATTGTTACATATGAATAATAATATATTACATACTCTAATAAAAAAAAAAGCATGATAACAGTGTAACTGAGAGTTTGAGATTTATTACCATGTTGGAAAAAGAAACACTCCTTTGCAGTGCATTGCTTTCTTTAGAAAACATCTTTAAGGTAGAGTCTGTAATATAAGAATAAAAAAAGATTAACTGTTACTTTATGTAACAAAGTTAACAACAGTTAGTGTTGTATTGCACTGATAATAATTTACCCTGAGATGTTGTGAAAACAGACGCCCCGTTAAAAGTCACTGCGATTCCAGTCACTGGCCTTAAAGAAACAATTTGACACTGACTTCAACACAACACATACACAAACAGAGATTAAGGAGAGAAAAAAAAACATACATAAAACATACTCTTTGTGTATCTTGTGACTGGACTGTAATGTGAGTTTGTTCATGTTGCTCCAGGCAAGCGTTTTACTTTCTTCGGTTAGATCCTCAAACGATTCCATACTGGGAGAACCTGAATAAAGAACTGTACATGAATACACACTTGATTGAACTTAACCGCAGGGACTTTACATAACCTGTGAAATGTGTGTTCATTAGGAGTTCAGCATCGAAACCTTGTGAGAGGTCATCAGGTGATGTGCTGAGGCTCGGCCCTGCTGAGACGTTGTGGAATCTGGGTGTGATGCGTTGAGGGTGAGGTTTGGTAAAAAGTTGCCGTGGAGTCTGGCCAAACTCCAGAATCTGGGTTAGCATCGCTATCTTCTGATCTGGGTCCTCGATGCTACACAAACGCAAGCGAACAAAGATTGTGTGCATTTAAAAATCTTATACAGAGTATAAATATCCTCAATGAGCCACAAACAATATTAACAAAGTGGAATTAATGACAATGAATGACCTTTCGCAGTCGATGCCACCCTCATATGTTAAAGGATGAAAAACTGGAAGGAAGAAAAAAAAAATGTATAAATACACAATATACATGTATAATAATATTTATATATATATATATATAAATAATTTATATATAATAAAAATGTTCCATACTATTTTACAATTACAGTGGAACCCGGTTATGTCGATGTCCTAGGGGGGTGCCAAAAAGCATCGAGGTAACCGATGATCGAGATAAACAAAAATCTAAATGGCGGCAGTATATTAACGTGCTTGAATGTTCTTTATGTACATGATGTGCGTTAATAAATGAGAATGTGCATGCATATGTTTTTGGAGGGTTTTTTACACAACAGCGTTGCCGCGATTTGTTTGATGAAGTCATGCTATAAAAATGTACATACGTTTGTTAACAACAAAAGGCATAAGTGCACCTATTAACAGCAGAGATTCACCAGTATACAATACAAACCACCGTCCATTCTCCATACAAACCTTTATTATATTCTCCAACATTATAAACACACAGATCACTCACAAAAAAAACCAGCGGCGTCTCACATTTAGTCCACATGTGGGAAAAAAAATAAAGAAAAATAAACAGTAACTAAGTTTCTGAAAACTTATGACCATCAGGCTGAAGTAATCCGCACAAACACACAAAGCAAAGTGTCCGAAAAAAACTTACGTACGCGATGCCGAGGGGGAGAGAGAGAGAGAGAATCAAAATTACCGCGACCGGCGGCACGGCGCGCAGCGGAAAAAAAACCCCTAAGATCCAAAACCGAACCCGAAACCAAAAAAGAGGGACAGAAAAGTCTCAAACTTACCGAGCGCGCGCGCGTCGCCCCTTACCGAGAGAGCCGTGCTCCTTACCCTGCTCGCGCGCGTCGCTCCTTTCCGAGAGAGCCGTACTAGTTACCCTGCTCGCGCCCTGATAATCATCTTTTCTCTGCTTGTGTTTTATATGGTGGTTGTTCAGAATGAACACATACATTCAGGGCCGTGCACAGACCTTTTGAGGGGCATGTGCTAAAACTGAAAAAGGGCACCCCCCCTCCCTTTTTTTAATATCAAGATTATTTAGTAACACCACCAAAAAAAGGGCACTTCGGAGTGTAAGGGCAAAAGGGGCATGTGCTCTGCACAGGTTGAGCCCTACCTGTGCACGTGCCTGCATTCATTAGATACCACAATTTTTTATTATTTTGTATTAATATATCAATATGAAATGAGGTCCAGTTACCAATGCGACACTAAAACAGGTATTAATAATGGCTACTTTTTTACTTAAGTCAGTACTTCAACTTTCACCAGAGTCTTTTAAAACATGAATATCTGTACTTCAACTCGTGTGTACTTTTGCCATCTTTGTCAGCAAGTACAATCCATAAATATATATTTATATTTATGTGTGTGTGTGTGTGTGTGTGTGTGTGTATACCATTGTGGGCTGCAACAGCTTCACTCCCTCTCTGTTTGTAACCGAATATCAAATTGATCCATTCATGCAAATGCTCGGACACATACTGACTCTCCAGTGCAGAGCGCATCTTCTGCAGGAAGTCTTCCATATCTACACACAGGGAAGTAGTGGAGAAAGTCAAACAATAATGAACATTGTTACTGCATTTGTTAGAGTAGCCCAAGATGTGCAAACTCCTATTAATAAGGAAGCACATTTTTTCACAGGATTCAAGAGAACATGTAAAGAAATAACTAACAAGTCTGTACACAAACCATTATATGATTACACGCTAGTTACACATGTAATTCTATATTTACACTTTATACAAAAATCCTCTCTTGTTTTTCCATTCACACATCTTGATCTGCCACAAGAAATATGATCAGCTCGCTCCATCATATTTTCCAATGCCTTTAGTGGAGTCGGTAAGAGAGGTTTCCATGTCATAGATACAAATACCTTCTGTGTTTTATTGATAATTTTGACTCACCTGAGGCCCAGGGAGGAAGCTCCACGTCTCCTACTCGCCCACCACCCTGCCGCCGACCCAGATTTAAACCCAGCATGTTCTTCAAAAAACTGCAGTCTGTTCCATAAAACTCTGGAATTAACTGCACACACACACACACACACACACACACACACACACACACACACAGACAGACAGACAGACAGACAGACAGACAGATGTTGCTGAACGTAAAAATGTCTAGTCTAGTTTCCAAGTGTTTGCTAACGTCTGGGCCTCTCACCTCTTTAAAGTCAGTTCCTCCTTCTAAGCAGTTCTTCCAGGTGTCTGCAATACTATACACAGGCAACCATTTTGGATCAATGAACAGAAACAAAATTTTAATTATGCAACAAAAAAGTGGTGAAATAATAGTATAATGGTGGCACCTGTTGAACATTCGGTCTGCATGGTCATAACGGCCGTTCTGCAAACACAGCATGTGCTCTGGAGCTTCGGAGAAGAAGCAAATATCACAAAGTAGACAAAGGAGAGAGAGAGAGAGAGAGAGAGAGAGAGAGAGGATTTAGACTACCCAAGAACCAAAGCCTTCATCTGGTGTGAATCAGCAGTGTGTGAGAAGAATGAAGCCTATGGTGTGAGACTCACCCACTCTAACAAGGTAGAAGAGAACGTATCCAGGAGAGGAGTAGTGACTACCATACATGAAACGAGGTTCAGGCATGTCCTTATAACGCTCCTGTATCAGACATTAAAACACACACAAGCATACATACATTATTCCTGGAATAACAGCATAAAATGTAACTTATTTCGCCACTTATATTTTAATAATAAAGCATACAATAGACTAGATTTTTCCTCCATAACCACATGGGTCCGTTCAGTGATAATACAATCTATTTAATACAATCTTGAACATTTATTTACTAGGAGGTCATGATTTTGGCCTTGTAACATCCTGGAGAAAAAGTCTGTTTTAGGGAAGTTGTATTTCATCAAGGACTGAAAAGTAATATTGTTAATATTATTCTTTAATCTGACCACACATCTCTCCAATAGATCACTGTTAAACATAAAAAGCACCAAAAGCAAGTGCTGATGTGTAGCAAGATAGCAGGAAGAGAGGGATGTGCTCGGTTACAGTAAGTAGTATTGATCTTATTCTCAATTTCTTTTGCAGTGAAACGCAAAACTTTTTTTTTTTTTTTCCATTTTCTGCCCCCTAGTGGACACTTCACGTTACATGCAAGCATGACGACAAACATCTACTGTATAAAGGCACTAGTACAACATATTCCCTAAAATATGCATGTAGATCTATAGACCTGCCTTTCAGTTGTGTGCATGAACAATAATAATTAATAATAATAAAAAAGACTACAAAACATAGTGGCGAGTCAAGTTTTGAATGTCTAAAAATCCATCATTCAATGATTCAAGTCTGGCACTGTTTGCAATAAAAAAATAAAAAATAAATAAAGTCAATCAGCGAAATTGATTTAATTTAGTCACAAACAAACACTAGTAAAACACTTGCCAAAGCAACATGGAGCTTTGTGCTTGTTCATCCAAAAGGGCATTAATAAAGCCAGGCACAGATATAGAGTGAGGGTTTTCCAAGTCATCTATTCAAACTCATGCAAACCACTTCTTTATAGAGCTCACTTTGTGTCAAGTTTAAGTGAAGGGAAATTATTATTAAATTAACATTATGCTAAAGGTTTGAGGAAGTTAGTTGTCCCGATACTTCGGTCCATAGTGTACATGTCTTATTGTTCCCTTTAGGCCAGACAAATAATTAAAGATATCAGAGCATCTGATGGACAGATCACCCAAGTGGAGAATACAGTTCATATAGCAGCAAAGGAAATGTTCAGCTTTAAGTGCTCAATCTCTAAAGCTCTGTGGTTTGAGTCAGATTTTGTATTACAGCATTTAACATGCTGTATAAAGGCAGGCTTTAACACTAATCTTCCTCTATTGATTCAGAAGTGGCAGAGAGATGTTTATTATTTAATCAGGACTTTTTAGGATGCCTAAAATATTCACTATCTGGATTAAGTTTTCACGCCTGGGTGTAGGAGCCATAATTAAATCCCTGCTATTAAACTTCAGGAGTTGGATGTTATGTCCTTACCAGAAGCCTTTCCAATCTCTCTCTGTTTAAGGCTCCCACGGGTTTACTGAGGTCCCGGAAAGTGGAGGAGTTCAGCAGATCTAACAGAAACAAGCACACACCAAGACAAAGACCAGTTTTAAACTACATATACATGTTATATAATACATTTCAATATTAAGTTGCTTTTATGGTTGAATTTAGCATTTATAAATAAACAGCATTTGCTTTGAGAGTATAAAATACACTATATGGACACCCAACTTTTCTAACTGAAGCCAATCAACTATATAAGATATCTTATAGCATTAAATCCTCCCTGCATTTGAAATAGGAGACCCAAACTTTTGTGGCATTTTAGCAGATGCCCTTATCCAGAGCGACTTACAACTAAGCAGTTGAGAATTAGGGGCCTTGCTCAAGGGTTTAGCAGTAGCAGCTTGATGGTGGTGGGTTTTAAACCTAAGATCTTCCGATCCAGAATCCAATGCCTTAACTACTAAGCTACAACCTTCCCCAAACCTGTTCCAGCATAACAATGGCCCTTTGCACAAAGCACATGCTTTGCTGCATGAAAATATGATTTGATTGGTTGGGTTGGAAGATCTCCTGCTATAGAGCTCTGAACTCAATACAGTACATATACAACTAAGAGGAAACTGTTAAGAAGCTGCTTAGCGAGACATTTTATATATCCTGTTAAAGCAATTCAGTTTCGATATCTGTGTAGCATTTTCACGAAAAAAAAACAACATTATAGTTGTATATGTAGTGCCCTAATAAGCCAACCAGAGGTGACCGGAGCATGGAAAACTTCCTGAGATGACTAGAGAGGGGGAAAAAAAACATAGCGGAACCAAATACAAAAGAAGCCCGTCCTCTTCTGGGTGACACACTGATAGCGGGATTACAGTTGCATTCCATGTAGTCAAACAGTGCTGAATGTGTTAAAACAATGACCACATTGCAAATACGACCCCTGGGATGAACAAAGGATAGACACTATGAATACAGTGGCAGTTCGTAAATACAAGTGTCAACAGTAAACAATGTACAATAAAAACTAAAGCAAGGCTGTGAGTTGGAAATAGGATGCTGTTATGGAACTGTAATAACAGAGTAATAATAAAAGAAATGCAAAAGTTTAATAAGTCCCATGTGTGTTCTGTTGCAGCTATTCTTAACCATGCTCTCTCTTTCTGTGTGTGTGTGTGTGTGTGTGTGTGTGTGGTGTGTGAGACAAGGCTGACCCAGTTGTGGGCTAGTGTAGTCACTGAGGACCCAAGGAAACACAGGATACTGGGAGAGGTCGTTAACGCTGCGGTCTGCCAGATTGTTGAGGTGCAGCAGGTACTGATAGTTGGAGATGTGGCCTCTCTGCCATTGCAGCATGTAACTCTCTGCTGTGTGCTCCGCTATGTGGTTCTCTATTTCAAACACACCAAACAATATTCATAATATAAATCTACTAATAAAAGAACTTTATGACCCTTCAAAAATGTACATTTATACAAATGTTTATACTGACATTCTGAAAAACACTGGGTGAATAGGTGCGAGTATGTGTGTGTGCGCGTGTGTACAACCTAGGAAAGTGCCGATGTAGTAATAAAGTTCATCCCTGTCTTCAGTATTGTAGAACTTTATATAGATATCTGAACACAGATCATTTTCTGTACAAAACACTTCCAGCCCCTAAAAACACAAAACACACACACAAACACCATATCAAAAGAAAATATGTAGAGACCTACATGGTCACACAGCTACACTAATTACCCATGCATACAGTCAAACACACACTCACCACCGGTCTCAGGCCATGTCTCCTTTTGTAGATGCGCCGGACACGGTGGAGCCCAATGTGCACCACTGATTCCTGCACACACACACACACACACACACACACACACACTGATTAGCAGTCTATTCAAATTAGAAACCAAATAACAGCTCACTAATACTGCACTGGAGACTCACAGGGTAACTATTAAGGGGCTGAAAATACAGGTTGTGGTTGGTGATGCAGACGTGGCCAGGGTTAGTCACCAGGGGGGTCACCATCTCAGCCTTACACTCCATATGTGGCCGTTCTGACACACTTTGAAAGCTACACACACACACACACACACACACACGTAATTATACAATACCAGCCAGCCTACAATGATGTATAATTACATATTAATTAAAGTATGATGTATTACTCTGTATGAATGTACATGCATTAGAAATGCTGAGCCTTAATTTTAATCAATATTTATCAATTAATATTAATCTTGCATGTGGTTGCAAGCAGTCATCTTAAAGTCCAACGGTGGTCCTCAATCAAACCTGAGGCTACAGCTACACTAATCTGAATAAATGTGAAAAAGGCGCTTTCGTCTAAAAACTTCAGTTTTCAATCTTTTCCTCAAAAGATGCTCATGCACCTAGAAACTTCTAAAATGCTTATGTCCCTGTACTGAGCTTGCGAAAATCATAAGAGTCGTGTTTTGTGATTTTCGAAAGCCTCCTTTTTAGTCCACACTGCAAAGCGAAATAGGCATTTTTAAATGTATCCACTTTGGGGAGCGTTTTCAAAAAGCTCCAATTTTGCTGACTGACCACGCTGTCTAATTGCAGACGGAAGCCCAAAACAGTGAGAAAATTATATGTTTTCTAACAAAATTGTATTAGTGTAGTCGATACTATTTTGTGTGTTGTGATTCTAGAGGAACGTTGTCTCATTTCACTGTGTACTGCGTCAGCTATATGTATATATATATAGTTGAAATGACAATAAAAGCTTCTTGACTTGACCATAAGACTTAAGATTGGTGGGATTTGGGTTGGACAGATGACATTAATCTCTCTGCTGTCAATTACAGCAACACCAGTTAACTTAAGCATATGCAATCTCACATTTGTGGGCAAAGGGAGATAGTGCTGTCCTCCTAGCGTTATGTCACCATGTGGTACAGCATGAGCTGCAGTTTAAAGAGAACGTAGCTGAATAGCTTCATGTTTCAGAGAACACGTGTTATGCTTCACCTTCCCAGTTGGTAAATGAGAGTTGGCAAATGGCTGGAAAACGTTACAACCAAATTAGAGACAAAATACTGATTTCTGTTCTTGTTGTTTTATATATATATATATATTTGAAAAGTAGGAATTTCATCAGTCTGTATAAATCGAACTCTAAAATTAGAAGAGGTCCGAAATGTGGTGCAAATATATGACTGACCTGTTCTTATCAAAAGATGTTCTCGCCAACCTTGATTGCAAATTTGCAGCGATCTAATAAAAAGTAACATTTACGCATTATTGTTATTGTCATTTTAAAAAAATTGCTGCTTCTCAAGTAGTTCAAGCCAGTGAATGGGCAGATGCAAGTTTGAGTGTAATAGTACAAACCATAGCAGTCTGGTCCCCCAGCTTGTCCAGAAAGGATGCTCGATGTAACTGCAAAAAAAATAAAACGAATTGATAAAGCAAACATAGTCAAGCAAACTAAATCAAGCTGCAGAAACTGTAATACAAACCTGCAGCAACGTCTGGACAATGTCTTCTGTTTTACTGGGCATCTCCAGCTGGAATATGACACTTCTTTCTCCCTAATAAGCAGGTTGAAACATTGATAACACATCATAAAGATAGAAAACCACTCTAACTATAAATTCATATAATACTGTCAGGGTCAAATCAGAGGTGCCTAAACTGATAAGAACATTGTAGTGAGCACAGATATTTGCGAGAAGAGAATTTTGTGCACCAAGCAACGCTATGGAAACATTAAAATGTTTCCTACTAAATAATTATAAGCAGCTCCTTTGTTTTTTATTTTATTTTTTTACATAACAAAGGTGTCTATAGTTATATCGGTTTTATTTCTACTGTTAAAGGAAGCCAAGGCTTGGGAGGTTTCACCTAGATAAGTCTTTCAGATAAAGTAAAAGTAACAACAAGAGGGAAATACTTGTCTTTCACATCCTGTGCCCTGTCCCCCTCCCTTTGCTACTCCACAAAGCTGTATTTGGGTTTCATTAATTGCTTTTTTAATTTTTTGTTGTATTTTCTTTTTCCACTGTAAAGGCATAGAAAGCAATAAGCAGGGTTTCGAAAAATAAACACAGTACAACTGATCAATAGATTTCTATCGTCTTTGCAATACAAGGAAATAGAGTAGTAAAAAATCCAGCATACACGACCCTAGGTGCTTACCCTTTCATATTTGTAGGGAGCAACAGCATTCTTCTCTTTAATAAAAAAAACCTAATGAAGCAAAAACACATGGTAAAAATGCAGAAACGGGCAGCTGGTACACACTGACTTTCTGTATGTACAGTATGTTCTGTATGTACTAAAGCACACACTCACCTGCTTGGTTTCCATAAGCACAGATGCTGGCTTGGTTCTGTAGCAAAATAGGGAAATGAAAGAACGAAAGAAACAAACAAGCAAAAAAAACCCCATTTTAAATTGCTTAACTTCTATTTTACTGCAAAGTGCATTTTAAGCATTAAATTAAAAGCTTAAGAGGTTTTCCATCTTTACTGATGACAAATCTGCAATAAAAAAAAAAAAAAGCTCACTCTTTAAAAGGGTTTGACACATTTTCTTGCACTGCTTCTATTCGCTTGCAGTCTTTCAGTGGGACCTGGAGGAGGATAAATAAACTTAATCAGCCAGCATCTTTAACTCCAGACTTCATGGTTGAACTAGTAGTGTGTGTGAATAGGAATTTACCTTTAAAATAGGCACTGAAGTCTCATCCGGCTCAAAAATGACAGATTTGGAACAGATTTTCAAGGAGCCTCGAATATTACTGCAAAGCAAAGCAGCAAACAAACAAAAAAGATGCATGGATTAAAACATGGTTTCGTTTGAGTGACACTCAAGTGGGTGTGGCTTAAACTGCATCTCTTCGTCAATAATAAGCCTCAGAGCGATCTGTTATAATCAACAGTCAAAAGTCACAAATGCTATTTAGACAGATTAGCAGTAGTCCTAAAGTTTAGGAAAGGTATTTGAAAAACTGGTCCATTGTGTTCCTCCTGTTTCCCAGCTGTCTGTATCCCAATTCATCCACTCATCACTTATTTAGGACTCTTTTAGACTTAGGACTCAACATTTATCGCAAAGAGGTATAAACTGGTATCACAGGTGTGAGTGTGTAAATAAAGTGTCTAGTGAAGTGCATCGGGTGTGCGTTTTTTTGTTAAATTTTGGCTGATGGACACCGTTTTGAAACAGGAAAGATGATTGCTCAGCCTAGTCAACAGTAGTTTATCATTACAAAGTTAAGGTGATCTTCAGGAAAAACAAACATTTTTATTTACTTAATAATCCTGCTTGGGGCTTTTGGCAAAAAGACTATGCTGGGAAAAGAGCCAACAAACAACACAGTAAAACCAGTCAGCCTGCTGGAAAAAAATTCTTGCTTGCTAAAGTGTTTTTTTACTCCTCATGCAGTCATAGCAAACGCTGCGCAGTAAAGTGCGCATAAAAACGTAATGCTCTTGCTCAATCATATCATCAAAAGAAAGAAAAGCATATCTGAAAGGACACTTATGGCTTAACGTGTCTCTTGTCATTTCAAGACTTGACAACTGCAACTCTCTGCTGGCAGGTTTGCCCCTGAACGCTATTCGTCCACTGCAAATGATCCAAAACTCAGCTGCATGACTTGTGTTCAATCTGCCCAAGTTCTCCCACACCACCCCACTGCTGCGCTCCCTTCACTGGCTTCCAGTAGCTGCACGTATCAGATTCAAAACACTGATGCTTGTCTACAAGGCCAAAAATGGACCAGCACCATCTTACCTCAGTGACCTCATCACATCTCGCACTGCACCACGCTGTCTGAGATCCTCCAGCACTGCTCGACTGGTACCACCTTCTCTCAGAATGAGAGGTAAGTACACTTCAAGGCTCTTCTCTGTTCTGGCACCAGAGGTGGTGGAATGAACTTCCCCTAGATGTCCATACAGTAGAGTCCCTAACTATCTTCAAGCGACGACTAAAATCCTACCTCTTCCTGAAATACCCAAATAAGCACTTCCAAGCTTGTAGAATTCAAGGGTTATATTTATATTAAGTTTGTAATCTTGCGTACCAGTGTAGATTTATTCATTACTAGAGACTCAAAAGCACTTTTTGCGTCGCTCTGGATAAGGGTGTCTGCTAAATGCCACAAATGTAAATGTAATGAGTAACTGTTTTCTCACCGGACTAAGAAAGAACAGTGAACTGATAAAACTAGTGAACGAGATGAAATACCATGTTTTATACGAGATTTGGAAATTTGGGACATTGTGGTGCATGTTAGAAAAGTGAAGAAAAGAGTACAGGAAGGGTGAAAAGGGTGGAGAAGAGTGATAGCAGGAGTGATTCGTGTTAGAAGGGTATCTGAATCTTTAGAACTATACATAGTAGATGTAACATGTCAAGACATGGCCTTGTGAGGGTTTTTCCCAGGCCATCACTCATTTGAAGGACATCATCTCAGCTTTCTTGAGCAGTGTATGGTGAAACATCTAAGCCAACTAACCTGTTTGAGAATGCATCCAGCCAGTATGCGGTGTGCTGTTCGAAATAATATTCTTCCAGGTCTAGGAGCAGCAGTGAAAACCTGAGAAAGAGAGGATCTTAATCTTATCAGGCATGACTTACTGCCATCATACCAGCTTTAATGTACATACATACATACCAAAAAACGTGTACTGAAATAACATGGTTAACATTGCAGTAACTTTAACAAAAGGGTCTTTCAAAAAGAGTTTGGTTAATTAGGTAAAAAATAAAAACAAAACCGTGATGATTAGTAAAGTGTTCATGTGACTGCTTTCATCAAACAACTTCCGGCAACAACCTCGAAACAATGAGTGCGGTCATGCTAGAGTTTGTTTGGCACTCGTGGCCTGGGTTAAATGTGCTATAAATATGAATAAAGACAAAGCAAAGTCAGAGCACTTTCGGCCTGTGGATAATGCGATGATGTATGAGGATAAACACTGCTTGGAAGCCGGATAGAGAGTGTACAGAGAGTGCAGGGTGAAATACCTCTCCTTGCATCGCTCCTTTTTCCGGACGAACGCCATCCTGCAGCTCGGGACACTCCGGCCTTAGTGCACACACACATACACAAAGACCCTCAACTCAACACCTGACACCACTACCGAATCAAGTCGCAATTAATTCCTGATGATTACAGCACCTCGGCTGAAAAACAATACTCCAGCTTCTTTCGTTCTCTCTCCTTCTCAGGTTTTCGGTGCGCATGTCAGTGTGGCCATGAGTCGACTCCAAAAAAAAAGTCGACACTCCGAATCCGAAGCCAGTCGCCACAAACGGAGAGTCGACTCCCAACTTTTGGAGTCAGTTCCTCACAACAGTGCTTCCTCTGATTGGTTGTAGGGAGAAACCAATTAGAATCAAGCTCGGCTTTTTTTTTTTTTATGTGTCACGTGGACCAGTGGCCCAAACGTCACAGGCCCCAAAAACGTGACAATGTTTTATTTGTGTATTTGAAGCTGAAGTGATCCAGAGCCGGACGCGAGCCAACATGAGCCACATTTGCGTCGCGTCTTTCTCATTCCTTATCCCACTTACTTTACTTTATTCTGCTGTCATTTCAGACGCACAGAAACTGAACGACCGTCCCATAATAGGTAAGCTGAGCAGTTCTGGACTTCATCCTGTTCCTTTAATGCTTAGGGATTAACTGGTATTGTCTTGATCTCTCCGTGAAGGTGTCCTAGCGCAGGAAGTGTACTCTCCTTCACCTGGGAAAAACTCCTACATTGCAGCCTCCTACGTCAAGTACCTGGAGTCTGCAGGGGCTCGAGTGGTCCCTGTAATGTAAGTTCAAGTGTGCTATGAATAATGTGTCAAAATATTGTACTGTACTTTAAAAGATGGATTTGGGATTTAGTTGTTGCATGTCTCACGTTTTTGTTTTAACCTGTTGCTTGGAACAAGTTGGTAAAATGTTTTGGTTGTATAACATCCAGTAACGTTTAACTCGTGCCTTCTGTGGTTGTCGGTTAATTTTGAACGAGTCTCTAATGTGACACAGAAGAACGAGTCGTCTCATAGAGTCGACTCATTTTTCTAATGAACTCGAATGAGCATCGCAGAATCTCTGAAATTTGTGTACAGGAAACTCAATTAAATGGTTTTCCTCTAGACTCTTTTGTGAATAAAAGTCAGTAGGAGTAAGACAGAGTACATGTGTGTGAATGAGAGGGAGGACAGTGGAGTGGCGTGGTTGCAGGGAGAAGAAGTGGAGAAGGTGGAGGAGTTCTGGTCAACAATGCAAAGTAATGGAAAGTGTGTTAGAGAAGTGAAGAAAAGAGTGCAGGCAGGGTGGAGAAGAGTAGGAGTGAAGTGCAGGAGTGATTTGTGATAGAAGAGTACCTGCGAGAGTGAAAGGGAAAGTTTATAGGACTGTGGTGTGACCTGAGATGTTGTATGGTTTAGAGACAGTGGCATTGAGTAAAAGACAGGAGGTGGAGCTGGAGGTAGCAGAGCTGAAGATGTTGAGGTTTTCGTTGAGAGTGATGACGATGGACAGGTTTAAAAACTAGATTATTAGAGGAACAGCGCATGTAGGACGTTTTGGAGACAAGGCGAGGGAGGCGCGATTTAGATGGTTTGGACATGTGCAGAGGAGTGACATGGGGTATATCGGTAAGAGAATGCTGAGAATTGAGCCACCAGGAAGGAGGAAAATTAAAGAGGAGGTTTATGGATGTGAGGAAAGACATGCAGGTAGTTGGTTTGAAAGAGGCAGATGTAGAGCACAGGGGAGTATATCTCTGGCTTTGTGAATATAAAATGTACCCAGGAGACAAAGTAATAAAACAGTATAATCAAAACAAACATCCTTTAAGTGAAAATCTGCAAAAAAAAAAGAAAAAATAGCTTCTGTAAGTTAGATTTTTATTTTATTTTTTATGGCAATGGAATAGTAGCAACCTCTTGACTCTTCTAGTCCGAGTTGTTCGCTCTTTTATCACTTGACTCCCGTAGATGCTACAAAATGCAATAGATCGGGTTTTTTGGTCCCAATCTTGACAATATTGTTACAATAATTATTATGGAAGTCACATGACAAAAGAACTAACGACTCGGACCAGAAGATATAAGAGGTGAGTTCTCTTTCATATGTTTTCATTCTCATTCTCCTCCTGTAATCCTTTTGGAAGCTATCGTCAGCAGATCCTTGTAGTAGTGGTACGTTGCCAAACGCAGCTGTGTCTTTTGGAGGAAATGTTTACTGTTAAGGTGAATATTTTTCTTCTGCTGCCCTGAATTAATTGTTGTAAGACCCGATATCGAGAGGCTGTGGTGATCTCGTTAATCTCCCGGTATTTGCATCTCTGTTATGGCGACTGTGAGCCCATCCAGTGGCACGGCAAAGGAAAAAAAGCCCTCTCGTCCATGTGTATGCGGGTCTATGATTTCATCTGTTTGGGAGTTAGACACAAACAGGCTGTGCTTACTAATTCTAAGTGCTGCCTGCACTGCTCTCAGGTCCTGTTAAGGGTTTTGGCGTGTAGAGTGCGGCCACGAATAAAGATGATATGGTTGCTCGTCTTTCAGAGGAGGATTTGGAGGAAGACGAAGAGGATGCTATCCTCCCTTCTAATCTTTCCTGTAGGGGAGCTGAACCTCATTGAGATGTTTAGGAGAGTAGCTACCAAGCTCTCTATTGAGTGACCATCTCAGCAAGAGCACTGGAGCGCAGAGAGGGATTTATATGATGGGTAGAGGCTCCATCATCTGGTACTTTCCCAGTTAAGCAGCTGATACCAGCATGTGTCGCAGAAATCACCCGTGGCCAAACCTACTGCTTTACGCATTTTCTCCATTGAGTCTAATCGTACCAACTCTGAAAAGAGTAAAAGTATGCGGTCACTCGGTGATACAAATCGTTCCCATTTGGCCAGGGAAATTGTTGCTGACGGAGATAATCCAGCTCCTGCACGATCGGCCCTGGCCTCTCCCGTTGTACAGGGATCTCCGCTCACAAGCATGCAGAGAGATTTTTCACCTGGCCCCGGACAAAGTGCCTCTCTGTGCCTGACCTGTAAGAGGTTGAATGTAAGTTGCAGGTTTGCCTTCCGAGGGTGATTGAAATGATTCAACATGTGAGAGAGGCTTTGATGAGCTCTGCATATGCTGGCAAACGGAATATATTTGAGCTATGGTCCCTTTTTACTCTTTGGTGGCAGAGGTGTTATGTTTTCTGCAAGAACTTTTAGATAAGGGCAGAGCCTTCTGGACGATTTATCTTGCTGTAATTTTTGCATACCATTTGCGGATTGACAGGAATACTATAATTCAACACCCATTTGTGTGCAGGTTTATGAGGGGTGTGTGGCATCTGAACAAGGTTTCAAAGCCACTGATTCCACCATGAGATCTCTCTGTGGTCCTCTCCGCATTTTCTTAGCCTCCCTTTGAGTCGATAGATTGTATTCTAATAAAGTTCCTTTCGCTAGAGGTTGCTTTGTTATTGACCCTTTTGACCACGAAGCACGTTAGTGAACTTCATGCTTTGTCTGTTCATAACTGCTGTTTGCAGTTTGACATGGATTTCTTGCGAGTAACTCTCAAAACTCCCTACAGTGAGCGAGTCACCTGTAGACAAGTGGATTTAGTGGCTTTTTATCTGCTGCCCTTTTCCTCATTAGAAAAAGAGCGGCTTCATCGTTTGTGCCCTGTCTGGGCGTTGCATCACTATGTGGACAGGACGGAGGGATTGAGAAGGTGTAATCGAGTAAACCAGCTTCCTGTTAGTCCCACTGGTCAGGGGAAGCTATTATATCAGGTTATAATAGCATGGTCCTAGTCCTCCAGAAGTGGGTGGCCACACCATGGGTGTTGTTTAAGGGCATTTCAATTTAAGACATTTGTGCTGCAGTGAGCTGGGCTTCGCCACACACTTTGGTCAGATTTAATAGGATGGATGTTACGGAACCTTTGATGGCTCTTAAAACCTAGTCACGTCTCTGTTCTCTTTAGTGAATAGTCAAGACTTTGCTTGCTTTGGACAGCATATCTGCAATACGGGAATTGTCTATATCCCATAGTGAAATATGGAACGGATGTTTGAAAGAGAAATTTAGGTAACCTTCGTAACCCCGGTTCTCCGATAACAGAGCCGATTCCCAAAGTGAGATACCTCACTCCTGTTATCAGAGAAGGTAACCTGAAGCTACTATGACCCTGTGACAGATTATCGATATACAGTAAAAAACGGATGGATGGACTTAAATAGGAAGCCAGAGAATCAATTCTCCTTAAATATTATTCCAACCTGCGTGAAATCCTTCTGACGTAAATACACATGAAGCTCACAGACCCCATTTTACTACAGGAATTAACTGTGCATTAGAACATATTTAGAATCTAAAAAAGCAGTTTACCTGCAAGTTTTTGTTGGTTTATATCCGATATACAGTGGTGTGAAAAGTGTTTCTGACCTCTTTTTTTTTTTTTTGCATGTTTGTCACACTTTAATGTTTTAGATCATCAAACTAATTTAAACATTAGTAAAAGTGAACACAACATGCAGTTTTTAAATGAAGGTTTTTATTACTGAGGTCAAACTAAATCCAAAACTACATGGCCCTCTGTGTAAAAGTGTTTGCCCCTAAACCTAATAAATGGTTGGGCTGCCCTCAGCAGCAACAACTGCAATCAAGCGCTTGTGATAACTTGCAATGAGTCTGTTACAGCGCTGTGGAGGAATCTTGGTACACCCATCTATGCAGAATTGTGGTAATTTGGCCACATCGGAGGGTTTTCGAGCATGAACCGCTTTTTTAAGGTCATGCTACATCATCTCAATAGGATTCAGGTCAGGACTTCAGGAAATCAGGAAAACACTTTTTCACACCACTGTAGTCATGACTATGATGAGACAAATTAGTAAGTTATTTATTTGCCTTATTTTTGGCAAAAAAAAAAAAGCACTAACCAGATGAACCCTATGTTGTGGTATGTAATATGTGATTGTAGGCAATATATAAATGATATATGCTATGGCAGAGAATATAAATAAATAATCATATTTAATGCAATCACTGGGGATCAGAATGTAAACCACCACATCATTGTTTTGTGTGTGCAGGATTAATAGGACTGAAGAGGAATACACAATTCTCTTCAAATCTTTAAATGGGTGAGTGACTGAACCCCAGGGATAATCTCAATTCCCTATTATAACTTTGCATCATATCGTACAGATGCTTATTTCTTCCTATGTAGAATCCTTTTTCCAGGAGGTGAAGTCAGCATTTTATCTTCCGGTTATGCCAAAGCAGCAGCGATATTCTACAAACTTGCCCTGGAGGTAAGATAGTATCAAAGTTGGATTGATAGGCATCTCCAGGCATCTCCAACTGTGGCCAATGCGTTTCCCATCTTGCTGCATAGCCAACGATACGATACATTAAAGATGCATATTAAGCAGCTATCGACGTGCAATGTGATATGATTCACCCCATCACGATGCAGTGCGATTTCAAATACAATTTTGATTTGCAATACGACTTAATTGAAAAAATATGCTGCAATGCAATTCAATATACAGATAGTTCACTTTTATTTCTTTGGTTCAGACAAATCATAAATTTACTTAGGTGCCTTCAGACTTCAAAAAAAAAATAAATAAATAAAATAAAAGAAAAGAAAAGAAACATATTAAAACCTTTCAAAATCCTTTAAAAAGATAAAAAATTCTTTACCTGTTCTGTCTCCAGTAAGATGCAGCTTTACTTTGCCATGTTTATCTATATTCTGGCTCTCAGGACACGCCTTGTTCTCCATAGTGTTGTGATACCGTTTAGCGAGGAGAACTCAATCTACATATAGAATATTGGTCACAAATTATCGGTCATTTTCTAAATAATAGACGTATTACGCATCTCCGAATATAAATAACTCTTTTTTTTATTTTATATATTTTTTCTTTCACCAATGCAAATAAGTTAAAAAAATATGCATTGCGATTCATATTTTTGTAAAAAAAAAAAAAAAAAACTTGTATCCTATGCACACTTTATTTTATTGTATTAAAATCCCTATATGGAGGATGGTGATGGTGATTAATGCAAACATGGTCTCTTATCATTTAGAAGACAGTTCAATGTTCATAAGTCGAGACATTGTGTTTTCTCAGTGTGAGCCGGTGAACTTGAGATGAAGACACCGCAGGCAAAATGTATTATTATTTAAGGTCAACTATGTTTTGTTCATCAACAATTAAGCAGAATGAAAGGGTTGATATTTGTGTGTTGATAGGCCAATCTGAAAGGTGATTATTTTCCTGTGTGGGGGACATGCTTGGGTTTGGAGGCGCTCACAGTGCTGACTAGTGGAAAGTCCTTGTTGTCCCCTACTAACACCACTGGTGTTTCGCTATCACTCACCATCAAATGCTTGCTTATATATATATATATATAATTTAATTCTTGTGTGTCCTTTGAATTACTGTTATTTCTTGATAATCAATGAAGCCAAGTAGGAAAACAAAAACAGTGATCGATGTAGAGCATTTCAGCTACATCATCTGTTGCTTTGTTAATAAATCATTGCATTAGCATGAATATATTCGGAGAGATGATCGCAGACTGATCTTGAACTGTTCAGAAGTTTGTACAGCACTGACTGAGTAATAATTAGCTAAAACTAGCATAGTACAGAGTTCAAGCGTTAAACATAAAAACCATAAGCAGGCAACCACTTTAAGAGGTACTTCATATGACAGAAAGAAACATCAGTCAGCAGTTTCGGCCCCAAAATAAAAGCATGTGTTTATATATTAACCATTTCAAACCTGAATTATGTTCCACGTTTTTGAAAAATATAAAAGTACCTTTTTCATATTCATAAGGCTTCTATAAAGGAACATAATATAAAACTCCTTATTTGCATGTTTATTTGTTGTTGTTTTTTTGGTCGAAAAAATTCAAACAAACAATAAACTATCATTTTTTTTTTTTTTTTTTTGTTGAAAAAATTTAAAAAAAAAAAAAAAAATCTTTTTTTTTTTTTTTTTTTTTTTTTTACTTTTATGGAAAGTTAAATAAAAGGTTTGGTTTTGGGACTTCACTTAGCATTACACAGATAAAAGATGTTTCAATTTCTTGTAACATGCCAAGTAGCAACATTTTGTCATGTTAATTATGGAATCAGGAGCAACATTGAAATGCTTTAAAAACAATGGCTTGTTGTTGGAAAAAAAAAATCTATAAATTTATTATTAAATGATTTGGTATAAGAGGAATTAAACACAGTGGAATGCTGTTAGGAAAATATACACTATATTTCCAAAAGTACTGGGTCACCGAGTCATAAGTTTGGAATGTGATTGTGAGCATTGGATTCCACATTTAGTCCCAATTTGCTCTTATAATTGCCTCCACTTCTCTGGGAAGATGTTCCACTAGATTTTGGATTGTGCTTATGTTCATCAGTCACAAGGGTATTATGAAAGGCAGGTACTAATGTAGGTGAGGAGGCCTGGGGTGCAGACAGCTTTCACATTCATCCCAAAGGAGTTGAGTAGGGATGAGATTAGAGCTCTATAGCAGGCCCCTTAAGATCTTTCTCTCCAAAGCATGTAAACCAGATCTTCAAGGAGCTCACTTTGTGCACTGGGGCATCACCATTCTGGAACAGGTTTTGGTGAATGCAATGTTTTATTATAGAGCATTTATACACGTCCTGTACAATTGAGTGCATTTAGCTTTATGGTAACAGTTTGAAAAAGAACCACATATAGCAGGAAAGAGCAGGTGACTCAATTCTTTTGGTAATATAGTGTAGTTCAGGGAGGTACTGGCCCTTAGCTTTGCGCATCATTTATTTTTATTGGAACAATATGCCATGTGCTGTCCTGTTCATTTCCTCACCTTTTTTTTGATTTAGAATCCAAGGACAGCCGAATGTTCAAGGACTTTCCAGAGGACCTGATGACGTCACTTGCAAATGAAGCAATCACAGAGAACTCTCATCAGTGGAGTGTCACTACTGAGGTATTATTCTACTTGTGATGTTGCAATTTTTTTCTTTCTAGCAAAGAGTTACCTCAGTAATAAAATGAGCAGTTCCTGGTATAGCGGTTACTACAGTGTTTGTGTCCCTCTGAAACAGGACTTCAACGGAGATGAGAACCTGAAAAGGTTTTACCGAATTCTGAGTACGAACACAGATGGACAGACAGAGTTTGTATCCACAATAGAAGGTGAGAATGTGAGCAATTTATCGATTCCCCTACTGTGATTTAATGAATGTATAAAGAATTTGTATATACTTTTATTGTCTTTTCACAGCATATGATTTCCCAATTTATGGAACCCAGTGGCACCCTGAGAAAAATGCATTCGAGTGGACGAAAGCAAACATCCCCCACTCCCCCGCCGCTATCAAGACCACTTTCTATATGGCCCAATTTTTGGTCAACGAAGGTATGAAGCGATTTAAAGTACAGTACGTCATTGAAAAACGATTTCAATTATATACTTTAAAACAGTATATGGTCAAAATTGTGCAAATGTTTGAAAACAAAGCATGTTTGCAATAAGAGAACTTTTCTATTTCCTTCCCTGTTTTGCAGCGAAAAAAAGTCTTCATAAATTTCCGAGCCGAGATGAGGAGCAGAATGCTTTAATCTATAACTACCAGCCAACCTATACTGGATGGAAGTCTGCATTTGAACAGAAGTATTATTTCGATTAGGGTTTTGTCTTTTACTGATGATCTGTTTGAATTGTATAAATCTTTGGAATTGTGTAAGAAGGCTTGGGCTCAGAGCATCTTAAATATTGCATTAAACATCTGCTGTCATTGTGTATTTCATTTCTAATCCGAATGTTTGTCAGCAAACCCATATATGAATAGACACCATTTTTATCATTTGGAATCAAAATTTTTGAAACAGGAATGAATCATCTTTTTTAAACCCTAACTAATGAGTGTGATTGCAACTCTCAGGCTTCTCAATAAAGCTTATGCAGAGCAGAGGTGGCAAAAGTACACAAATCCTTTACTTAAGTAGAAGTACAGATACTCATGTTTTAAAATACTTGAGTAAAAGTTGAAGTACTGATTAAACTTTTTTACTTAAGTGAAAGTAAAGAAGTCTTGGCTCTAAAATGTACTTAAGTAAAAAGTAGTTATTACTGCTACCTGTTTTAGCTGTTAACTGGACCTCACATGACAGGCAGGCAGACAGGCAGGCAGGTAGGATGGATAGCCTAGTGGGTTAATGTCAGTATCCCCACAAGGATGAGTTTAAGAGTTTGATTCCTGGTTGAGCTGGTTGCTGTGTTGGTAAATAAAACTTCTGGACCTTGTCCCCTTGGATTCATTTCTTGATTTCTTGGTCTTTAATGAAAGATAACTCCACAAAAAAAAGGCACTTCTGTGGTAGCTCAGTGGGTTAAGGCTTGTGCCTGAACTTGGTCCTTAATATAGTCCACGCTGGTGATAAGGTTTCAAAGCCAGTCCTACATGCCTTCTTTCTTACTATGCTGGCATGAAACAAAGTATAAACCCTTCAAAAAGCACACATGCTTTTCAGCAGCGGTCGCTCAGTGGTTTATGGCTTGTGCCTCATCTAAACATGCTTCCCAGTCTGATCTCTTTCATGGTTCAGTGGGTTAAGGCTAGTGTCTCACTGCTGGTGAAGATCAGGGTTTGAATGCTAGTTGCGATGTAGGTTATGTTCCTGCTTCCTAAATCTTTCTTTAGCTTTATATTCTTGTGTTGATGTATTTAAGATAGATAGACCTGCTCTAAACAACCTTCCTGGCCTGTCTTCCCTGATGGTTCAGTGGGTTAAATCAGGTTTCTTGCTTTTGGTGGGGTTCAGGGTTCGAATCCTGCTTACTGTCTGCCAGTCACGATTAGGATTCACTTCCTACATCTTTCTTTAGGTATATATTTTTGTTTTTAATGGGTTGAGAATAAAGATAGACCTGCTCTAAACAAGCTTCCTAGCCTGTCCTTACCAATGGTTCAATGGTTTAAGGTTGGTATCTTGCTGGTGGTGGGGATCATGGTTTGAGTCCTAGTTTTTACAATGTGGGTTGAACTTGTGCTACTTACATTTGTATTCACTTCCTACATCTTTCTTTACTGTTAAATTCTTGTGTTGATGGTTTGAAAAGAATGATAGACCTGCTCTAATCAAGCTTCCCATCCTGTTTGTTTCTGATGGCTTAGTGGGTTAAGGCTGGTACTTTGCTAATGTTGGTGGTCAGGGTTCAAACCTGGTTTTCTGTCTGCTGGTCATGAGGTAGGTTAAATTCCTGATTCCTACATCTTCATATTCTTGTTTTGATGGGTTAAAAAGAAAGATAGACCTGCTCTAAACAAGCTTCCCAGCTTGTCCTTCCTGATGGTTCAGTGGGTTAATGCTGGTGCTTTGCTAATGTGTGAATCACGGTTTGAATCCTGCTTTGTCCCTGCTAGTCATGAGTTTGCTTCCTATGTCTGTCTTTAGCGTTATATTCTTGTGTTAATGGTTTGAAAGAAAAGATAGACCTGCTCTAAACAATCGTCGCAGCTGGACCTTTCTGATGGTTCAGTGGGTTAAACTGCAGGGTTCGAATCCTGCTTTCTGTGTTTCTCGCTGGTCTGAATTTCTTGCTTTGAAGCCTGAAACAAAGGATAAACCATACAAAAAAAAGAAGGTGTGTTGTGGGACTTGATGGCTTTGTGATAAAAGCCTTGCCTCTGCGTTCAGAGGTTGCTGGTTTGAATCTGGCTTGTCCCCACACTGGGTAAGTGCTGTGTGGAAAGTAGTGTCTGGTGAGCAATGAGGTAGTTGACTGTAAACAAGGTCTGTGAATAGTGGCTGCTTCAGAAAAAGTAGGGTTGATAGGTTTTTGGCAGAATTTTTCCCTATATATGCAAAACAAAGTGGATACTTTTTTTTAATGTTTTTGCTTCATAAGCCCCTGTTTTCAGCTTCTCAGACACCCAGGGGGGCAGATGCCCGGATATTGCCCCCCTGCTTCAGGATACGCCCTCCGAAACCACATCCAACCTTCCACGCAGCCATTTCTGACACCTTCCTTACTTACTACAGCCACCGGAACCTTCCACACGCTTAACTTTGAGCCCTGGCCAGGATTTGAACCGGCAACCTCTCAACCCAGAGGTAAAGCTCTTCCAATTGAGCCACAGGACCTGATCTGAAGGACCTGATCTGAAGGACCTGATCTGAAGGACCTGATCTGAAGGACCTGATCTGAAGGACCCTTTTTTTTTTTTTTTTTTTTCTTCAACTTTTTAAAGAATTTAAAGGAAAGTTAAGAGGTAGGAATCGAACCAGGTGCACCAGATAGCATTAACCACTTCATTGACCATTACACCAACACAGGAGAGGCAAACAAGCCTTTGCTTTTTGGACTCTTGGCTTTTCTATAGTTAGGAGACCAGCGTTTTCTCTTAGATCATGAGGGTAGAGGTTCAAAACTTCTCTCTCCTGTACATTCTCTCAGTAACTCGAAGTCTATGAGAAGTGACTCAGGTACAAGAACCACATCTCCAACACCTGCACTACTGATATACAATGATTAGCCAGCAACCAATTTTAATGATCTTTCATTGTTCTGTTTTTAAAAACTTCTTATGGTGGATTCCTGACAGTTAACAAACTGCATTTTTATAGCATGCCTTCATCAAACAAATCGCGGCAACACTGTTGTGTAAAAAAACCCTCCAAAAACATGTGTATGCACATTCTCATTTATTAACGCACATCACGTACATAAAGAAATATGATTTTCGGTTATCTCGATCATCGGTTATCATAACGCTTTTTGGCAACCCCCTAGGACATCGACATAACCGTGTTCCACTGTATACAGGGGCGTAGATACAGGGACATGTCCCCCGCACTTTTTATAAAAAGTTAATTCGTCCCCCTCACTTTTTTAGTGGAGGGAAAAAAAAACAGGTAATACTACACATTTCGTCCCCCCACTTTTGAAATGATGGCTACGCCCCTGACTGTGTGTGTGTGTATATATATATATATATATATA
>MU574242.1:816759-830005 GCA_024362625.1 Silurus asotus | reverse complement strand
ATATATATATATATATATATATTTGGCACAATGCAGTCAGACAAGTACTGTACTCCAGGCAACCGCCAAACCAAGACTTGTCCACCGGATTCCCAGACAGTGACGCGTGATTCGTCACTACAGAGAACACGTCTCCACTGCTCTAGAGTCTAGTAGCAACAAGCTTTATACCACTGGATCGAATGCTTTGCATTGCACTTGGTGATGCAAGGCTTGGATGCAGCTGCTCGACCATGGAAACCCATTTCATGAAGCTCTCTACGCACTGTTCTTCAGCTAATCTGAAAGCCACATGAAGTTTGGACGTCTGTAGCTATTGACTCTGCGGAAAGTTGGAGACCTCTGCGCACTCAGTATCCGCTGACCCGCTCTGCGATTTTACGTTGCCTGTAGATCCCATTCGCTTTCACTTGTTATAATACCACTAACAGTTAACTGTGGAATATTTACTGCAGAGAAATTTCATGACTGGACTTTTTGCACAGGTACCATGCTGGAATTCACTGAGCTCCTGAGAGCAACCTATTCTTTCACAATTGTTTGTAGAAGTAGTCTGCATGCCCAGGTGCTTGATTTTATATACTTGTAACCATGTAAATGCTTGGAACACCTGAATTCAATTATTTGGATGGGTGAATAAATACTTCTGGCAATATGGGTGAATAAATACTTCTGGCAATATAGTACTTCTTCCACTACATATTCTTTTTGTCTCATTCTGTCTTATATTTTTGTCTCATATTCTCATTTACATTCTTAGATACCACTCAGGTCAACTGTTATGGCACTCAGTCCATGGTCATCACAAGACTCAGTGCACTATTCTAACCACAAGGTGTCACCAAAAATTGGCCGCTCGATTATTTTCTCTGAACCACTCTGAACCACACGCCATTCATGCATAGAACATTGCTCGACTTTCCCTGCGATTCCTAAATGTACCAGAAAAACATACCTCAAGCCTCTTTTCGGTGTAAGCAAATGGATGGTGGAATAAACTACCCCAAGGTGACCAAATATTTGAGTTACAGCCACTTTGAATTGAAGTCAAAAGACCACTCTCTTTATGAAGCAATTGAGTTAGCAATTAACTTTAAAAAAAAAAAAAAAAAAACAATACACTGTGTTTTCTACAATTGCTGAAGTAACCATAACCATAAGTCATACTGTTGTATCTGAACTTTTCCACAAGCACTCCTCTCAGCTGGTCCTTTAATTCAGGACACAATTGTCCAAAATCCCATTTGTCTTGCAGGTATATAAATATAAATAGGTGATCTGGTGTAGGCTTTCCATAAAAGTAAGCCAGAAAATGAATCCCCAAACAATCCCTCAAGCACCACTGCCCCCACTTAAGTCAAACCATTTGATATGGACCTCGTTGTTTACAGAGATCACTTTATATTAGATCTACTGCATTATAGAATATATTGCGATGGCACCCTCTAATCAGCTCTCCTTCCTCAAATGTAGTCTATGCAAACTGTATAAATAATGGGGAATTAAGACCAGTAGTTACCAGTAGGTGATCCTGATCAATCAGCGTAATCAATCCCTCAAACATGCTTTTAAACTTTGTTTAAAAGGACACTAGGAACTGGAACAAGTGGTTACAATCCCAGTCATTTTCAAAAATGTTCCTGAAGTCTTACATGCCTTCACTAGGTTTTCCCTTGAGGAGGGCTGGGGTGCAGTCAGAGTTCAAAGGAGTTGAGTAGGGAGGAGATCAGAGCTCTATAGCAGGCCACTCAAGATCTTTCTCTTCATGTAAACCAGATGTTCAAGGAGCTCACTTTGTGCACAGGGGCATCACAATGCTGGAACAGGTTTGGGTTTCCGAATTCAAGTGAATGCTAAATTTTATTATAGCGCATCTAAAGACGTCCTGTACAACTGAGTGCCTTTAGCTTTGTGGTAAAAAATAACCACATATAGCAGGAAAGGACAGGTGACCCAATACTTTTGGCAATATAGTGTATAAGAGGGTTTGTATATGGAAATATGATCATAAAAAAAACTGTTACAACCCTTGTGTACTGTAAGATAGAAGGAATAAAAGTAAAAGTGTTAGCTCTAGATGAGGAAATTGTGCTGCTTTAATTCTGGTCTTGATCTTACCTGATGTATGGGGAGGCTCATCCTTCATCTTCTTTAGTCCTGAATGATGTGAGAATCAAAACCTTATCTATGTATTACTTATGAAATTACAGACATACAATAAGAAAACCGACACACACACACACACACACACACACACACACACACACACACCTGCATGACTGCTTAAGGTGCATCTGTTGCAGTGCCTTGACTTTCCTTTACCTAAAAGTTAGCACCCTTCTACAATCAGTGCACCTGACAAACAACCAAATAAATTCAGAGCATATCGAATTCAGTTCATGAAATACATTTTAATACAGAACAGTTTTCACATTTAACACATCCTTCCCAACAATTCCTTAATTACCCTCTACAACATATCCTTGTAATAAAAATGTATGTAAACACTATAATTGTTCACCAATACATCTTCTTTTTAAATTAGTCGTATAATAATTTACATTTAAAGAAAGACAATAGATAACATTAATGTTCCGAAAACTAAATATCTATATATTTTTCAACCTTTCAACAAGGCTAAGAATTAGAGAAATTAGAATCAGTAACTGAATTCTTGAAAAAAAAAAAAGAAAAAAAAGGAACTAAGAAAGAAAAAAGGTAGTAGATGTTTAGAACCATCATGTTAATTCTTTCCTCCTAAATCTGTCAGCTGTTACATACAGAGTGGAAAATAAAAACATCTCAGAGCATCAGGACGAGAATTAAACACGTTTTAAAATCCAATTAATTATATACATATTCAGCGAAGTCTAATGATAAATACACATTCAAATGTATATAAATAAACCTTTTTTTAAATATCAGACAAAAAGTTCATTATTTCACAACAGTAAGCAACAAAGCACTTCCTGATTTTAAAATTAAAAACGCATAAATCATAAAACAAATGTTTTTAAAGCTAATATTACTTCAGCACACAATCAGGAAACACCACAATGATACTTTTTAACACAAGACAAATAGAATATATTTTAGACATATACCCTTTATTCAGGTATTATCATCAATATGCACCAAAAACTTCATTAACCTCCATATGTTCTTTGGACCAACCAAAGCAGAATAGGAGAATGTCGACCTCCAAGTCCTGAACCAACTCCGTGATCAACACTGCATTAAGTGTCAATGTGAAGCGTCTCCAAACTAAAACACATTCAGGAACCAGACCACTATAGACTCAGATGACCTCATCGTATAAGATATTTCTCCTGTGCCTTTCGGGTTTTTATCAAACCTTCCAACACATTCGTTTAACTTGTTGTTTTAAAGCTTTTCCAGATGGAAGATTTTAGCAGACCTTTGGTAGACATTTTATCCTCCTTTTTGTGATCCTTAGATTCTGACTGTTTGGGTTCCTTCCCACTTTCTGGTTTTGCACTTTCTTTTGCTTTTCTGAAGTTCTCTGTCCCAGCCTTTTGTTTAGTTGCCTTTTCTTTTGCTGATTTTTCTTTCTCCACTCTCTCTTGTTCAGCCTTCTCTTTCGCTAGCCTTTCCTTCTCCGCCTTCTCTTTCGCTAGCTTTTCCTTCTCAGCCTTCTCTTTCGCTAGCCTTTCCTTCTCCGCCTTCTCTTTCGCTAGCTTTTCCTTCTCAGCCTTCTCTTTCGCTAGCTTTTCCTTCTCAGCCTTCTCTTTCGCTAGCCTTTCCTTCTCCGCCTTCTCTTTCGCTAGCTTTTCCTTCTCAGCCTTCTCTTTCGCTAGCTTTTTCTTCTCAGCCTTCTCTTTCGCTAGCTTTTCCTTCTCCGCCTTCTCTTTCGCTAGCTTTTCCTTCTCAGCCTTCTCTTTCGCTAGCTTTTCCTTCTCAGCCTTCTCTTTCGCTAGCTTTTCCTTCTCAGCCTTCTCTTTCGCTAGCTTTTCCTTCTCCGCCTTCTCTTTCGCTAGCTTTTCCTTCTCAGCCTTCTCTTTCGCTAGCTTTTCCTTCTCCGCCTTCTCTTTCGCTAGCCTTTCCTTCTCAGCCTTCTCTTTCGCTAGCCTTTCATTCTCCGCCTTCTCTTTCGCTAGCCTTTCCTTCTCAGCCTTCTCTTTCTCTAGCCTTTCTTTTTCCGCTTTTTCTCTTGCTAACCGTTCCTTTTCCGCCTTCTCTTTCGCTAGCCTTTCCTTTTCCGCCTTCTCTTTCGCTAGCCTTTCCTTTTCCGCCTTCTCTTTCGCTAGCCTTTCCTTCTCCGCCTTCTCTTTTGCTAGCCTTTCCTTTTCCGCCTTCTCTTTTGCTAGCCTTTCCTTCTCCGCTTTCTCTTTCTCCAGCCTTTCCTTCTCAGCCTTCTCTTTCTCTAGCCTTTTCCTCTCTGCTTTTTCTTTCTCTAGCCTTTCCTTCTCCGCTTTTTCTTTCCCTAGCCTTTCCTTCTCCGCTTTTTCTTTCGCTAGCCTTTCCTTCTCCGCTTTTTCTTTCGCTAGCCTTTCCTTCTCCGCTTTCTCTTTTTCTAGCCTTTCCTTCTCAGCCTTCTCTTTTTCTAGCCTTTCCTTCTCCGCTTTCTCTTTTGCTAGCCTTTCCTTTTCCGCTTTCTCTTTCGCTAGCCTTTCCTTCTCAGCCTTCTCTTTCTCTAGCTTTTCCTTCTCAGCCTTCTCTTTCGCTAGCTTTTCCTTCTCAGCCTTCTCTTTCGCTAGCTTTTCCTTCTCAGCCTTCTCTTTCGCTAGCCTTTCCTTTTCCGCCTTCTCTTTCGCTAGCCTTTCCTTTTCCGCCTTCTCTTTCGCAAGCTTTTCCTTTTCCGCTTTCTCTTTTTCAAGCCTTTCTTTTTCCGCTTTCTCTTTTGCTAGTCTTTCCTGTTCTGCTCTCTCTTTTTCCAGCCTTTCCTTTTCTGCTCTCTCTTTTGCAAGCCTCATCTTTTCGGCTCTCTCTTTTTCTGCCTTTTCTTTCGCTAGCCGTTCCTTTTCTGCTCTCTCTTTCTCTGCCTTTTCCTTTGCTAGCTTCTCTGCTCTCTCTTTCTCTGCCTTTTCCTTCGCTAGCTTCTCTGCTCTCTCTTTCTCTGCCTTTTCCTTCGCTAGCTTCTCTGCTGTCTCTTTCTCTGCCTTTTCCTTCGCTAGCTTCTCTGCTTTCTCTTTCTCTGCCTTTTCTTTCGCAAGCTTATCTGCTCGCTCTTGTGCTAGCCTATCTTTTTCTGCTTGTTCTTTTCTGAGCCTTTCCTTTTCAGCTTGCTCTTTAGCCAGCCTTTCCTTTTCGGCCTTCTCCTTAGCAAACCTTTGTCGCTCAGCTCTTTCTCGCTCAGCCTTCTCTTTGGCTAATCTCACTTCACGCTCCTTTCTTTTTTTGTCTTTAAGTAGTTTAGCCTCAGTTTCCTCTTTCATTTTTTTGGCAGCAAGGTCAGCTTTTCTTTCTTCTTCCTCTCTGGACAGTATGCTTCGGACCTCAGCCAGGGCCATCTTAGCAATCTTTTTTGCCTCAATCTTCTCATGGATTATCCGAAGTTGCTCCTTCAGAGCTGCCTTCAGTTTGTGCCCAATTTTTCTGGTGGAATGCTCTGAATGAGGAGGACCACAAGTGTTTAGTTTGGGGGAACAAATTTGGCACAATCCATGCTAAAATGCAGCTCATGCTCGTGATAGGCTTGTGCGACATACCACTCTTTAACTTTTCCCAATCACGTTCCACACTACTACAATATTTAAATGTGCAAATTAAATTTTACCTTTTGAAAATTAAAAGAACATTTCAGATATTTTTAATAGAGGTTACTCTTTATTGAGTTAAACGTCTTTAAATAAATAAATAAATATGCAACAACCCTGTTTCTAAACTTGTTTATTGCAACCAATCAATCAGATCTTAAGGTCACTGCTTGGGACATATTTGCATGAAAATGTCAAACCAGATTAAAAGTCCACTATTTTGTTCATAGACAAGTTAAGCATTTTTACCTCATGGCCATAGTTTCTTAGCCACTGTAGCCTAATAAGTACTGCTGCTTCAGGCTGTTCTGTTGTAAAATTTATTTAAATTAAATGTCATCTAAAAAGCTGATGTTTAGAAGGACGCTAATGGAAATAGTGTACCGTATTAAAAAACACACTTCACCTGTGTTCTGAGCTGCACAGCATCAGGAGAAAAGCTTCACCGATGGTGATTTTTAAACACATGACGAAGCCAATCGCAGTAATTTGACATTTACAGATGAAACATAACATTGTTCTAGTTTTCATATCGTAATTCTGCTGAGGAAAAAATCTTCTGGGCCTAATTTTAACTGTGCTAATGAAGAAAACATTTATCGGGGGGTTATGTGGTAATTTTTCTGACCACAATATTCCATGGCTTATGTGGTATTAGTGTTTAGGCTTGTTATGCTAAACAATTTCTTTTCAGGACTCCTGTGGTAATTGCGCTGAGGAAAATCTGTTCTGGGACTTTTGTGGTAATTGTACTACGGCAAGTACAGTAAAACCTCGGGTTACGAACGCCCCGGCATACGTATAATTCAGGTTACGAATCGCAGTTCATCAAAATTTTTGCCCCTGGTTACGAACAATATATCGGGATATGAACGTCGCTCACCAAAAAATCGCAGGCAGGTTGGTTGTTTTTGCTCTATCCACACAGCTCATCACATCAGTTAGCGTCCTGTGTCCCTAGCGAGAGCATTGTGTTACTTATCCGCTTGAACTTTTCTCGGCGGCAGCCTAACAACTTGTTAGTTGATGCTCGTGGAATGATGAGATGGACAACATTAGCCGATGCATAACAGATGTACTTGTTTTTATGAAGATAGATTAGCAGGGTTACAGTCTTTTCCGAAGTACAATACCCATAATGAATTTCACTCTGGACTTCAATAACAATTGATAGTAGCCTTAAAGAAACAGCTCTCATTTTCCCTCTAATGCAACAATTGTCTCAGCGTTCGTGTTAATAACACTGTCTTTAATATTCTATAATATAATATATAATAATATATAAATAATATAATATAATAAGATTCTCCTTCCAAACAATTATATATATATATATATATAGTGAATATTGGTAATATTTTTGGTTGTCCAGAACAAATTACCTAAGTTTCTGCTCATTATTATTAACTTTTCAGGATACGAATAAAGTACCGGAACGAATTAAATTCGTAACCCGAGGTTCCACTGTATTCCATGTATAGTGTATTAAATGTCCCAAAAGGAAACAAAAATTCTAGGAAAAGGCTATGATATCTATTGTAGGTGTGCTATATGGTCTAATGTAAAAAGGTCACTAAAGACATAGCAGTTCATTGCTGATGTGGTAATTGTGTTGAGGAAAGCTAGTGTCTAATGTTGTAAATGTGCTAAGTACAGTGTTCCAGAGCTTATGTGTTACTTGTGCTTGACAAAAAAAAAAGTTACTGCCTCCAGGGCTTATTTAATTATTTTGCTAAAGAAAGAAAGAATGTTCCAGGACTCATGAGATAAATTTGTTGTCGCAGACCAACTGCACAAAGGTAGAAATGAAGAATGCCCAAGCCTAACACGTGAACAACAACAGTTAGTGAGCATGTCACATTTGCAGTCCTCAGTTATGATTAATATCATATCATCAATCTTCCCCAAAATACAACACATTCCTCTATCCACATTCCAGTGTTAGGCCACATATAGCCGGCTACAAGGACGTTTTTAATATATATATTTCTATATTTTTATAATACGCATTTAAATTTGCCCAGATTTTCAATGCTAGGCCAAACACGTTACTAAAATGCTGCATTCAAAATGTATTTTTGCCCAATAAAAATCTAATTTCCATCAGAATCCAGTTCTAATCCAACAGCAGATTAGAACTTTACTTCTGTAGAAAGACACATCTCCAGGAACACACAAAAATCATCCTTCTGACCAGCAGTTCAATACACAAACATAACACTGCAAACTCCAGAGTTGAAATCAGCACAACCCATGCTACATACCTTTAATTTTCTTAAGCACTTCCTCTTTAGGCTTCTCAACTGGAGTAATAGTGGCACAGACAATCAGTAACAGCAGGATGTAACACGATACGCTTTTAAAATGTATCTTACACTAGAAGTTAGCAATTTTAGGAAAAAACATCTGTCTGACCTCTGGAAACTGCAATTGAACACCATGCATGTGTAAGCCACTGCAATTCCAAGCTTTTACACAACATACATGGTGCATACTGACATATAAGATTCAAGGAAAATATTTTCCATAAAGTGTGTTAGTACGATGATAAGACATCAAAACTGATTCGTTTCTACTAGTTATTGTCTGAAACTATTATATAAAAAATATTTAATTCAAACATTCCCTCAGTTTGTGTTTTGATGATGATGGTGTTGGTCGAGCATGAAATCTAGGTCTTTGTAAACATGCTAATCGAAGATCAACTACAATCCTTGCGTTTGGGATCCAAACATGCCTTGCTTCTGATTGACTGCATTTATCTGCTGTGTTATTATTTCCAAACAGTTGCTTTAGTTAATGAGGTTGATGACTTCAGATTACAGAGTACAAGGAATTACAGTAAGACTAAAACGCATTCTTTATATGGCACAATGCCAAAATAGCTAGTACTAAAAGCAGGGTACGGAGGCCTGTTCCAATTTATTCTGAAAATGTTTAGAAGAGTTGAGGTCAGAGCTCTAAAGATCTTCCACTCTAACTCATGTAAGCATATGGTTCATGAAATTTGCTTTGTGCACAGGAGCACGTGGTTCAAGTGAAGGGAAGATTTAATGCAACCACATCCAAAGACATTGTATACAATTGTGTGCCTCCAACATTGTGGTAACAGTTTGGGGAAGAACCATTTTCCATATGACTGGAAAACCGGGTGTTTTTTGTCTATATAGTTCTGGTCATTTAAATCTTTATGATGTTTATTATTCAACTATATTTTACATCCATCCATGCCACCCAATACAATGTTTAAATGAATATCCTCTTTACGCAGGCTGTAGACTTATAACTAGGGATGCACCGAATATTCGGCCACCGAAAATTTTCGGTTTTCTGCCGAAACAGTTTGTTGTGATGACGCAAACAGAAACCGCGGCCCGCACGTGCATGTCTAAAGCAACATGTCTGTGGTGTGGACGTATTTCAGTATCTGAGAAAGACCCACAGATAGCGATTTGCAATACATGTAATGCCGAAATTTCAAGAGGAATGCATCTGCAAAGACTTTCTCCACGTCAGGTTTAATTTACCACCTGAAATCCAAACATCCCGATCGCTGTGCTGAATATGAGAAGAACACGGCACAGAAAAGCAAAACCCCTCCGAGCATGCACACTCCGTCTGTGGTGGACGTTTTTTAAAAAGGCAGGAAGTTTCCCAGTGATATTGTTGTATTGTATCTTTAAGCAGTTGCCCTTGTTCTAAATGCACTTTGTTTTTATGAAAGAACATATTTAATTTTACAAACTTTCAGCAGGCCAGAGGGCCTGTACATTATTATTTAATGTACACGAGTGCATTTAAGTTAAACTTTTAAGTTTGAATTTTAATTTATTTTATCCTGTGCATTGTTGCAATGTGCTATAAATAAATATTTTCATAATTTGTAATTGATTTATTCTTTAAAACTTTAATATTAATTTATGCAATTGAAATGCCTTGATTTTAGTAAGTTTAGTACAAAGTCATAGCCATAAATGCAATGGTATTAATAATGGTCATAATTTCTTTCGGTTTTTCGGTTTCGGCCAAGAATTTTCATTTCGGTGCATCCCCACTTATAACCGCATTATTACCAATCGTTTGACACTTTACACTACATTAGAAAGTAGATAGCAGACTGTTCGGCAAGCACAGAAGCAAAGAAGTCACACTCTGGTATAATCCAGCAACCAAAGCACAGATGATATTAGTATTAGAAGTAACACACTACCATTTACATGCACATTTGGAGAACTTGCTCTTGCTCAAAGTAGAAATGAAAATCTATGCAACCATAACTAGAAAAAAAGATAATTCGGAAATCAAAGAAAAAAATCTAGCAATTTCAAGCACTTAGCATCAGCGAAACTCCTACAGTGGGTGCCAACCTGAACACACACACACACACACACACCACTTCTAATATCCCAAAGAAGATTGAAGCTTTCAAGCAATACAAAAATACATGAACAAGAAGACACAAAAAAAATAGTTTTGTGCTTTCCTTAAATACCTTTGTTTCCGTTTTTTATTTTAGTGGTCACAGGCGTGTTCTCTGATTCGGAAGAAGAGAAAAAGTGACGTGGTTTATTATAAAAGAATCAATTTGCTTTCAGTTGAATACAACTACAAACAAAACCCAAAAAAACAAACCAGCTATATACATGTTCTTCCGCTTGCAATCACACACAAAAACAAACACACAATCACTTAGATTACGCACCTACACTAATACACTCACACACCAATATACATTCTAATGTGCATTCAAACACTGAAAAACACTCATACAAACAAAACCCAAAAAAAAAGAAAACACACAAACACACAATCTAGGAATTATAGCGACTGCTTAAAGACATTTGCACAGACACTTCCATCTGGATAGATGCAATAAGCAAAGTGTGTTCAAGGATTCGTCACACGAACACACACAGTCATCTATGTCACTTCTTGTTGGATACTTAGATATCTGTGTATAACTTGTTTATTGAGCAATTTTATTTAGCACAATTAGCAATTAAATTAACTGTTGGAACGTCTTCTACATAATAACACACACACACACACACACACACACACACACACACACTTATCAAAAGCAACAGGACAAACTTGAATACCTTTGCTTGCTCTCTTAGGTTTTGTGGTCACAGGAGGTTTCTCTGATTCATAAAGGGGAAAATGTTATTAGATTGGTGAATACATAAGAAGATAAACCTTCATACTCTGCTGTTTTTGAAAATAAAATAACGGTTAAACACACCAAAGTTGAAGGTTTCACTCAAACCCTTATACTATGACTCTCTGTCTCATACATATGCACACACACATCAACCATTCAGCACTAATGGGTCATAATCTCTCTCAGTCTCTGCAATATGCACAAGCAAGTTGAGACGCACAACATTTACCGCATACTTGAAAATGATGTTGGAGCTCGTTTTTGACACCAAATTAAAAACCATGCATGGCTACATGTTTGTATTTTGCAAGCAAACTACACTGAGGCTTCATCTACACTAATCCAGATAAATCAGTATCATTTTCAGTTGTGTCCCAAAAGTTGATCATCCACACTGAAACGACTAAAAACGCTTACGTCCCTGTTAGAGGTCGACCGATATGTGTTTTCTCTAGATGTTGCTAATGCTGATATTTAGGTTTTCTGCACTGTTGGCTATGGTTGGACACCATCAGCTGTTTCTCTGCTGCTTCTCCATGCATCTTGTTATTCTTGTTCTTGCAACTTAGCAGACATTACTAAAAAAAAAGCTGCACAAGTACATAAGTAATGATCGCGACAGGCGGAAGCGGTGCTGGATTTATAAATTCATAGTTATACAGCTTCCGGTTTCCCTGTTTGAATGTCAAATTCTGGCTACTGCCACCTGCTGGTAAGGGAGAGTTATGTTCTCTCACTCAAGCGCAGAATGTACACGCACGGTTTGGTGTGTCGGATGTGCCAGCCTAATAATCGGCCTAATTTGCAACACAATCTGTTAATTTAAAAAGAAAATCGACCTCTAGACCCTGTACTGCCTACGAGCAAAAGGTAAGACGATTTGATCGGCGTCATTTCCACCTGGTGTTATTTATACTTTCTGGCTCTTTGAAGCCTCGCGAAAATGACTAAAAATGTGTCAATGTGCCTACATTTCGGAATGTGTGTGTGAGTATATTATACATATATATATATATGCATGTGTGTGTGTACATACACATTGCTTTCTAATAAACACAGTGGTGTAAGGTAAGGTTTCATCTTTGTGTCTGCCATTCAAATCACCAACCGCCAAAAAAAAAAAAATTTCAAACCTGTACTATCATGACAGAAGTCTCTCACACATACACACTAAACAGAAATGGACAACAATCTGTCCATGCACTGCCACCTTCCTTATCATGCAAACTTTTTTTTACCATTTCAAACTCAAGCGAGCGTATCGGCGCATTCCACACAACATGAGCACGTCCAATACCTCTAAACTTCTTTCAGTCAGTTTACAGTATAGTAGCTCATATTACAGATCTGATACCCTCTAACTTTAACATACCAGCGACACTCTTCTCCTCCTTCTCCTCCATAACCCTTTCTCCATCACCTCCACCCTCACATGGCATCAGCGCATCACACAGAAATGCCAGGAAGCTTTTTAACAAATCAGAACTGCCATCTGCTAAAGCGTCATCGCTCTCTTTCTGCACAGACTCAAGGCCCTTGCAAAAGTCAGGCAAGCCTATGAAGCAGGAAGAGCACAAGACAGGGTGAGGACTGAAAGCAGATCAAATAAATAAATAAAAAACATACAAAACTTAAGTTCCTTTCATTCTTAAATCTCCTATTCTAGATTGCAGTGTGGGATTGTATTTATTGTGAATGTACTCTTGGGCAAGTACAACCTCATATGTTGTATAGAACTAGACGAAAAAGAAAAGCCATCCTCTTCTGGGTGACACCTGACAGTGCGATTAGAAATAATTCCCTTCTAGAACTGTATATATGGTGACAGGTGCAAAACCAGAATATATTATAATTTTAACAATAAGTGCATCTTGTTTTTCTTTTATAGAAACTGAACACGTGTTTAGAATTAGTGTGGAAATTAAGGACCTAAAGTCAGTCATGCAGGTATAAACACACATACAGACACACACATACACAACAACTTGGATCCCAAAAATATGCAAAACTCACCCAAAAGAACTTTGGCATCTTCTGTATCAAAGTCACCATCACCATCAGCATCGTAAAATTTTCCCAGTGTGCCTGCAATGAAACAGGTTTGGTTTTTCTTCTCATTTTAGCAAACCACAGGTGAAAAAACGCACATTAATATAGTTAGAGTTACATGCACACTAACCTGAACTGTACAGACAAGATGATGCTTGTTTTTCTTTCATTTAACATTTCATTTTAAGATTTATGAAAGAAAGTGGTGTATAATAACCAAACATTCATTTACATGTAGATACACTATAATAACAAAAGTACGGGACACCTGACTTTCCAGCCATATGTTTATATATATATATATATATATATATAT
>MU574242.1:800840-815012 GCA_024362625.1 Silurus asotus | reverse complement strand
ATATATATAGTGCTTTTTCTCAATATACGAAATAAAGAGATGAATTTAAGGGACGTGTGAAAAGAAACACAAGCTGAAGGTGCTAAGTTTGCTACAGCTCTGTGAAAACTGAATGCTGTTACTGAAAATACTGTTGTATAGTGCTGAAATGATTCCTCGAGTGACTCGTGTCATTCGAATACAAAAAAATGTATTAAGGAGTAACTTTTTATTAACGCTTTAGTCTTTTTAACTAAAAAAAAAAGCACTGTGTTTCCCACAGACTATTCTTACTGAGAAACCCCCAACTAATCCCTGGAGCATTCTGGACAGATGAACACAGAAGATGCTGCAGAAAAAAATAAAAAATGGAGGAACGGGGAGAAAATAGCGAAAAGGTTCATATGGAAACCTGTTTTAGCCACAATTAATTCCTTTTTTTCTCCCAATTCCTTCTTTTTTTGCCAATCAGGCAGCGTCACCCTCTGGAGTGCCAGAAAGCTTTACACATTGAAAAAAAATGGGCTACGATCAATAGAATCGCATGGTATCAACCTACGCCACTAATCCCTGGAGAGAACTCTGTCTAACAATCAGGTCTAGAGGAGACGGAACAAGACAGATGAAGTAGAGGAGCCTCGTTCATACACCAACATATTCACACTTCAGGCCCACAACAAATCTTGGATGTTTACGAGAAATTAAGTCGGAATTGCAAGAAATGCAGTCAAAAATTGCGAAAAAGCAACTTGGAATTGTACGAAATATAGTGGGAATTAGGCAAACTTTTTTTTATGTGGCGGAAACGGGCTTCCGTAGATTCAGGCCAAAAAAATTTAAAATACGACAGAAAGTATCCAAGGTTTGGAATCATTTACATCTGAAACAAAAAAAGGAAAAAAAAACAAACATACAGTGCGTTTACTTCCATTTTTAGAGCAATCTGAAATGCATTTTTATATTTTTTATTTATATTTTGATGAAATGCAGTTTTCACAGATACTCGTTTGCAATTTCAGCAATAAACTTTTTCTAAAAGGGAAACAAATGACTTGTTCATTTGAAAAGACCCGTCTTATTTTCCCCTTGTATATTTAATATTGTTTTTTGATGAAGAATCAAATTGATCGATTAATTGAGGGAATAATGGGTAGAATACTTAATCACTAAAATAATCGATAGCTATAGCCCTACTGTTGTCGAGATACGGCATGATCCTATAGCTTCATGGTCGTGTTTCAAACCTCTTATGTGTCGGCAATTATAAAAAGCATAACAAAATGTTATTTGATTAAAAGATATACAGCTACTTTTTAGGAAATAAGAACATATTAGTTTAAGAGCACACACAAACCGTCACTCTGCGGTTAGTGGCATGCTCTTAGAGAGAACTAATCATCCGACCTTACTTTCTGACCAATAAAAATAAAAATAAAAACCTATTTGCTTCAACGTAGTGGTCTATTCCACATAAAGCCTGGGTTATATTTATAACACAAACGTGTCTTGCCTTCTTACTTGTATATAAAATGAGAATGTCCACTAGAGGGCAGAAAATGCACGTTCTCGACCACATTTTCTCCATAAAAATGAGTCAAATAAATGTAGATATAACATATAAAACAGAACATACCGTTCACTAAGTCTCTGCAACAAATGAGGTTTTCTTACACATGAATGTAACTCCTCAACTACTGAAAATTTTCAGTTTTGCATTTTTAGTTATATTATGATGTTGCTGTATTTCACACCCACAAAAAGCGGTGTGAGGCGCTGCAGCTGGGCACGTACTTCTTGTACATCAGCCCTTCCTGGGTGCTATGCACGCATTATAGTGCTGCGTTATCACTGGCAATGTCGATCTAACATCCTTAATGGAATATGTGGGAAAATTTCATTTCCATGCAAGACTTAGAAGAGGCTTAGAAATGAGCAGGATGAAAGACAAGGTCACCTGCTCTCAAACACTCACACAAATACACACATTTTCTAGATTGTGCAAACTTCAGAATGCAAGCCAACACAAGGGCTGTGTCCTAAATAAGGTCGTCACGGACACTGCATTTCAAGCAATTCATCAATGATTATTTTCCCCCCTCAAGCCGTATGAGAGGGATTTTTTTTTTTCAACTAAAGATGCATCGATCCTTTTATTCCTATATACAATTTGTTTATTGATTATTACCAAACATGGATCTGATCCTGATTTCCTGGCTGTAAGCAAACTTGTGCTAAGTTATGCAGAATATCACAGGCATTATGGGGCATGCTTTAGTACAAAGTGTGTCCTGTGTCACCATTTGCAGCGGGTCGGTGAATTAAATCCAAACCTCGGTTCGTTGCTGGTTATGACCAAACATGGATAATCATGCTTTCATACGATCTACATGCCGTGTCTTTATAAATAAACCGCATGTCATTCAGCTTGTCAGCAAGAGTCATCTTTTTCAATGGGAAACTTGCTGACACACGCACCTTTAGACACAAAATTTTGCAAAGAAACACCAGAACACAAGACAAACAATGAGAGGCAGCAGTGAGGGCGTCTAACAGGTGCTCGTACATGCCGGACCCAACCATTTCTCCTCTCGCTTTCCCTTGAAAAGATCAAGCTACCTGCCACATTTGCCATTTCCGTTCCGTCCGCTTGCGTTTCTTCCATCGTACACTAAGTGCCTCAGCAGAAACCTGCAAGGGAAAAGTAAAGTTGGTTTTTTTCCCTGCTCATACACAGAAGCAGCAGCAGGAGCAGTGTTCGCTGGCTCAGCTGCAACCCGATCCACGCTCGGCCCGTTGGGTATTTTTAGTGGTGCTGTCACCACACTTCGCTCCTCTGGGCCTCATATGGAGAACCTGGACTATGGAAGTGTCTCATGCGCATGTTTAAAACTCACGACCACAAAACTGCACTCCGCCGATGCAGATTCGTTTGCGATTCTGTGGCACTTTTTACACATGGATATGGGGGAAAACAACTTTCACACCAAGTAAATCAATAATTTTTCCCCTTCACTCCCTCGAATTCACACCGCAAGTACACACACACACACACACATGTATATATATATATATATATATATAGCATGGGCTCAAAATATTACAGTTGACACAATATTAAGCACAGATATAGAAATAGCCCTTGGTAAACATTAGAACCTGCTCGTGTCTATTTAATACAATCTTAACCTACCAGTACTGTTTAACAGTGGGTTTTAAAGTGGAGTTTGCTGGTGTTTCCTGTTTCCACACAGTGGAGAAAATCCACCACAAAGTTATGACATTTATATGACTGATGTATTTGAATAGCTATTACCCTGTTGGACTGCTCATCTGAATTAACTGGGGTCCATTCAAACATCAAATAAATAAATAAATAAATAAATAAATAAATAAATGATGCAGATTTGGTCGTAAAAGGTTCTGTGGTGGACATTTCTGGGAATCTGTACTGTGCTGTGTGTATTACATACTATATACATCAAAGACGACTAGTGACATAAAAAAAAATGTTTAATCAAATTGCACCCATGCACCTTTTTACACTGTTCATTTCACAGTTTTTGTGCAATCAGGATGCAGCCTAAGTTTATATGCAAGGGTAAAATCTCTCTCTCTCTCTCTCGCTCGCTCTCTCTCGCTCGCTCTCTCACACTCTCTCTCTCACACTCTCTCTCTCACACTCTCTCTCTCACACTCTCTCTCTCTCACACTCTCTCTCTCACACTCTCTCTCTCTCACACTCTCTCTCTCTCTCACACTCTCTCTCTCTCTCACACACACACACACACACACACACACTTGATTCTTCTATAGTTTTCCACATCTTGACACAATCATCTGGTCCAGATCAGGTCTTAAATTAAGGTAAATACAACAGTTTCTACACTGAGGAAGATTGTTCACATCTGGAAAACATTCAAGCCATCTGCCCAGGAGTGGACATACCAGCTACAATCACTACATAGTCAGACTTTACAATGCTCAAACCCCAAGAGTCCCAGACATACCAGGCCTCAGTTAACATGTTAAATGTTACATTTCATGATGGCACAATTAGAAAAAATAACTGTTCTGTTGCATGGGGAAGGCCTCTAAAATAAATTGCCACATGGTGTGCAAACAGTGTTTGAACAAACCAGAATACTTCAAGAACAATGTCTTTTGTACAATCAAATCCAAAGTGGAGATGTTTAGCGCCACACTGGGCATTAAACCCAGCATATCAGCACAAACGATTATCTGGGCTTGTTTTGCAGGCACAGGTCCTGAGCAGCTTGCAGTCACTGAGTCAACCACTACTCTCTATACCAATTTATTCTAGAGCCATGTGAGGAGATCTATTCGACAGATAAAACGTGGCCAAAATTGGGTCATGCAACAAGACAATGACCACAAGCACACCAGCAAACCTACAGCAGGATGGCTGAAAAAGAACAGAAGCAAGGTGTTGCAAGTTCAGACTATAAACCGTCTGTGACAAGCCCTTAAGGGAGAATTGCATAAACAAATGCCCACAAGCTTTAATGTACTGAATTGTCTAAAAATTACACAATTACACCCGATTTCTCCACAACGAGGTCAGAGACGGATAGTCATACAGACCACATACAAATCGCAAATGTTGAGCTATTTTATGAGTTGCTCAGTAGCTCCTAGTTTTATAACCATAATAACTGTATAAGACTGTGGAAAGAACATTACTCATAATCTTATATTCCAGTACTCATGTTAGTTCTCACTCCCCAGTGTTCTGTATTGTTGAAAGATTTATGATCAAACTCTTGATGTCACCCAAATGAGGATGGGTTCCCCTTTTGAGTCTGGTTCCTCTCAAGGTTTCTTCCTCACAACATCTAAGGGAGTTTTTCCTTGCCACAGTCACCCAGGCTGCTCATCAGGGATAAATACACACAATTCACCTTGACTGTTGATTTCTGTAAAGCTGCTTTGAGAAAATGTCTGTTGTGAAAAGCGCTATAGAAATAAAGTTGACTTGACATGACCACTAGTCATAAACTACTTCAAATGATTGCTGCGAAAGGTGCTTCTAAAAGCTACTAAATCATAGGGTGTACTAAGTTTTCCTACATGGCTTCTCCAGTTTGGCATGGTGTAATGTCATGTGTTGTTCATCTGATTCTGAGGCCTTTAAGACCTGCTAAGATATAACGCTTTATATACATATTCCTCCAAGTGTGTATGTAGGAATCACAAAACACCCCAGACAAACCTCACATTCCTTGGAGAAGGTCATAAGTAACACAAGGGCTCAACTAACATTGAACTCCAACTTTTATGAGATCGTGTTTTGTGGACAAAAGTGGAACTGGTGGATACGGCAAAAAGCTAGCACAGTATTCCATAAAAACAACAATAAGAATTGAAAGAACCAATAGTCAAACATGATGGTGGTACTGTGATGGTCTGGGAAACTTGCCATAATGGATGGAAACATGAATTCTGTTCTGTACCAGAAAATCCTATTTGAATATCCAGTCATCAGTGCATGAACTGAAGCACAAGAGCAATTTCACCCCTGAACAACTCAAAGGAAACAAAATGTTCCTTCTCAAAAATCCTCTAATGTGACATTTTTGGCAATTCTGCCAAAAATGTAAACAAAAGAATGGGACAGAAAATCCTCCGCAGCAATGTAAAAGACAGATCTAATTGTTGCACCAGCTTTTCCCCCCATCAGTATTGAAATGATCATTTATTGTTCTCATTCTGTATGAATATGCTAAATACAGAATATCAGGAAGGAAGCAATTACAGCTTCACAGCACTGAACTTCGACTTTCATTTCCTGAATTGTTAAACAGCAAGACCACTGTATGTCTCATTTATAGCCAGTAATCTGTCAATTATAATATCTGTTAGACTGATGATAAATATTTAATAGCTCTTGCGTGTATTGAGCTCTGCAGGTATTGTTTAAAAAATGAGAGAGAGAGAGAGAGAGAGAGAGAGAGAGAGAGAGAGAGAGAGAGAGAGAGAGAGAGAGAGAATGCATAGTCGCAGCAGCAAAATGCATCTACCAGAAGTGCAAAAAGTAGCAATGTGCAAACTGACAAGTGCACATAAATATGTATGTACAGAAATTATATATAGAGGCTTTGGCATTAAAGATGTGCAGAAGCTCTTGGGCAAATACAACAAATACATATACAAGCTATGGGTGGTGTAAAAAAATTGTGCAGAAAATAAACCAACATGAAGGGAGACACATAAAGAGAGCTGTCTATGGGGAAAAAACCCAAACCATTTTTTGAACAGATAAAGGCAAGAGAAAAGAATAACACCATTATTAGGCATAGCCAATGCAGCAAATCAGCATGTCTTGAAAACTAAACCATAAGTTTAATAAAAACCAGACAGTAAATAAAAATAAAAGGCAGAATTATATATGACAATTATAAAAATGAGACAGAAAAGTTGTGGGATGAAGATGATATTTGAAAGTGTGAGGAAGGAAAGGATCTGCTTATGATGCATTCATGCATGGTGGGGGTGGTGTCATGATTCATTAATGTATGACGATGTAAATAACAGTATGATTGTAGCAGCTAGAATTAATTCAGAGGACTACTGAGACATTCTGTCTGCCAAATTACATTAACCATTGAATACATCCAGTGTAAGTGGGAGAAACTTTATCAAGAAAATGACTCAAAACACACTGCCAACAAGTCTGTGTGTCTGTCTGTCTGTCTGCCTGTCTGCCTGTTTGCCTATCTGTCTATCTATCTATCTATCTAGCTCTCACACACACACACACACACACACACACACACACACACACACACACACACACAAGAACAGTTACCTTTTCTTGCCTGTTTGCGTGCAGGTTTCCTCTGCCCCATGGTGGAGGTAGTGGAAAGCAATGCAGCAGCCTAAAAGTAAAAAACCTTGAAATAAACAAACAACCTTTATATTTTACAGGTTTCCGGATTCCGGTGCAAAAATCTTACAATAAATCAGGACAAAATCAGCAACTAAACTCTGCGTTTCCGTGAGAGTTGACAGACGAGCATTTCGTCCAATGTCTAGTAGGAGAAACAGCGCTCTCGGCGCTTGGAGCAAATCAGTGGTCAGCGTTTGCTCAGCGCGCGAATCGTGTGGATCCGCGCCCCCGAGCCCGCCCACTGCTGGGACGTGCGTAACGTGGCAAACTCGAGTGAGAACCGGCGGAGTTTTTCTCGCGAGATCTGTGGCTCTAATTAACTCAAGCGGGAACAGGGGCAACATGCTTCCTTTCATTTTATTGCATCATTATTTTTTTTACACTGAAAACCTAAAACTGATGCACTCATGCACTCAACACCCGGCCTTCTTCTCTCCACCTTTCAGAATAAATAAAAAGCAATTAAAATAAATATCATTTCCAAACCTTTTATTTATACAAAGCCTGTTATCAGTACTTTTATATATTTACTTAAATGTGCATATTAATTAAACTTTAACACTGGTCAACACTAAAAAAGGAAAACAACATGCAAGGACATCTGGACCAGTTCTTCTTCTTTGGCCATAGCTAGCTAACTACTTTCATTTACTGTTTTTATTTACCTTATTCCTTTTCCTTTGGTATTTTAAAGGTCAGCTCCTGACTCAATGTCAGTGTCCAGTCGGTCAGCTCAGATTCAGTATAGATGCTTTTAATATTTGCCTAGTGACCAATAATGTGTAACAAATATATTATATATACAGTGCCCTCCACAATTATTGGCACCCCTGTTTAAGATGTGGTCGTGGACTTCTAAAAATTCTCCTTTTTTTAAAAACAACATAGAACCCAAATGCAAAGTACATTACTTTGGTGGTAAAAAAAAATCACACATTTAGAAAAAAAAAAAAAACTTGAAATCATGTGTGCCACAATTATTGGCACCCCTGATGTTAATACTTTGTACAACCTCCTTTTGCCAACAAGACAGCACTTAATCTCCTCCTATAACATTTCACAAGATTGGAGAACACAGAGAGAGGGATTTTTGACCATTCTTCTTTGCACAATCTTTCTAGATCATCCAGTGTCCTGGGTCCTCTCTTATGCACTCTTCTCTTTAGCTCGCCCCACAGCTTTTCGATTAGGTTGAGGTCTGGGGACTGCGATTGCCATGGGAGGACCTGGAGTTTGTGACTGCTGAACCACTTTTGTGTAGATTTTGCCACATGTTTTGGATCATTATCCTGCTGAAAGACCCAATGACGACCCATCTTCAGCTTTCTGGCAGAGGCCATCAGGTTTTTATTTAAAATATCCCGGTACTTCAAAGCTTTCATAATGCCATGCACCCTAACAAGGTTCCCAGGGCCTTTGGAAGAGAAACAGGCCCACAGCATCACAGATCCTCCACCATACTTCACGGTGGGCATGAGGTGCTTTTCGGCATACTCATCTTTTGTTTTACGCCAGACCCACTTAGAGTGTTTGTTGCCAAAAAGCTCAATCTTAGTCTCATCTGACCAAAGCACACGATCCCAGTTGAAGTCCCAGTACCGCTTAGCAAACTCCAGACGTTTACGTTTGTGAGTGTTAGTGAGAAAAGGCTTTTTCCTTGCATGCCTCCCAAACAGCTTGTTGGCATGTAGAGAGCGTCTGATGGTTGTTTTGGAGACTCTGTGACCCCAAGATGCCACTCTTTGATGCAATTCTGTGACGGTGAGCTTGGGAATTTTTTTTACTTCTCTTACCATCCTCCTCACTATGCGTTGTGGTAAGATAAACTTGGGACCTCTTCCAGCCTTGTTTGTCACTGTTCCAGTTGTTTTAAACTTCTTAATGACTCCTTTGACTGTAGATACCGGCAAGTTAAGGCGAGTGGCTATTTTCTTGTAGCCATTGCCTGACTTATGAAGGTCGACACACATCTGCCTTACTTGAATGGTGTGTTCTCTTGTCTTTGCCATGTTGACAAATGGTTAAGAGTATTAGGCCTCTGTGTCACGTCATATTTATACACCAGGGAAACAGGAAATCATGAATTACTAATTAAAAGTCCCTAGATACCCTGACCAACCTTAGCAACTACAGAAAAAAATATATAAAAAAAACCAATTACATTTTTCAGAGGAATTGTTAGGGGTGGCAATAATTGTGGCACACATGATTTCAAGTTTTTTTTTTTTTTTCTAAATGTGGGATTTTTTTACCACCAAAGTAATGTACTTAAATGAAAGGTTGGATTTTTATCTTTTTTTGCATTTGGGTTCTATGTTGTTTAAGTCCATGACCACATCTTAAACAGGGGTGCCAATAATTGTGGAGGGCACTGTATATTAGGGGTGTAATGGTACACTTTTCCTACTGAACCTTTTTTGGTACAGGGCTTTCAGTTCAATTACTGAATGCAATTTTGTTTAGTTTATTATTATTTATTATTATTATTATTATTATTAAACTTGAGAACATACACAACATGCCCAGGGGTATAAAGAAACTACAGTTAGCGCAGTGTCACTGTGGCTATTCACTCCATGCTGGAAATACAATTTGTAGTGCACTGAAATACAATTTGTAACACATCGTTTTGCGCATGAGTAAAATTGAGCCAATTCCTGGATTCATTAGCAATTTATGTCCAACTTTAAGAATTATCTTAAAAAGAGAAAATCCTGACAATTTCGCATATCGAGGGAGTGAACGAATGAAGCATGGAGGGATTTAAGACATTTGTTAAAGTATGCTGAAATAAGTAAAACAGTTAAGTAGGGCAGTTAAGTAGAACATATCTTTAGAAAATTAAATATTAAATGTAATACACACACGCACACACACACACACACACACACACAGACACCTGTATTACCCATATGGGTCTAACAAATGTCTATTTCTTTTTTTATTAAATGTCTATTTCAGTTTATTTAATTTTATTTAAACAATATAATTTGTGCCTATTTAACTGATTACTCAATTTAATTAATATAATAAAGTGTCTTTCATTAATTAGATTTATTTTCATATATTTAATTTTTTATAAAATATTTAAAAAATGCATATAATTTAAACAAACAGACATTTGATTTACATTTTTTTGTTTCAAAATTTTAAACTGTTGATGTTAATGTTAATAAAAATAATAAACTGCGTTAATAAATAAGCAAAAAGCAATTTTGCAGTTTTTTCCCCCTAACTGTACTGAAATTGACCTGAACCGTGACTTAAAAACCTTTTTACGTACCGAACCATGAATTTTGTGTACTTTACACCCATAATATATATACATATATACAAAATGTCCTTTGCAGAGAGCATACTGCACAGTCCTGACAATAGCTTTTTATCAGGACAATTACTGTACTTCCAAAAAAATCCCACACACTTTATAATTTTTTTTTTCTATTACATTTTTATTTTAGTGGAAATATCAAAACACACCATCATTAGACAATATGGGCATCCTGGACATGCTAAATCAATATATATATATTTTTTTGCTTTCTTAAAATGATTTAGTAGTCTTAAAACTGTTTATACAATACTAAATCAAAATAATTTTGTTCACATGAACCGAAAAAACATTGACAAATATATGCCAACCATGAACAGAAAATATGTTACTCCTTTGAATTTGTAAAAACCAAGTTCTCATATTCAGCATATTTTATTCCAACTAATATCAACACAGTATTGATGGGTGTGAGTAAAAGCTTTATATCAGCTACATAATGAATTTATAAAGCCCCATAAAATAAATTCTAATTCAAAAACTTATATATTATTAATTTTACCTGTACTTGAAATCTTATAAGATATTTTTTATTTCTTACAATAATTATTTTTTATGTATGTTGCAGCAACTATGCATAGTTTTACAGTTTCTTGTAAATTGTGGCTTAGTTTGTTTATCAGATTTCATGATGAGACTAATGCAATTACTTGACAAATAAATACAAGTTAAAAAATATTTCTAATGGTATTGTAATGTTGGGTAGATGTGTGCTTTTAGGCAGAGAGGCATAAAATGAATAAATAAGCATGAAATTAGCAATGCAAATCAGAGTATGTACAAGAAAAATTTAATCCAATGAACTTTTTTACTTACCAAGGACATTTGAATACAAGTAATTAAGTGAATATTTGCATGACATAAATGTTTTTACTTTACATCAGTAAAACTATTGAGTTTTGAAAATTATTCTGCATTAAATAATAAAATAACATAACATAATAGCGTTTATTCATCAATGAGAAAAGAGAGAAATACTGAGAAAAAAGAGAGAAATGGCTCTCACGGTTCCAATTTCTGTATTAAACTGATCAAAAGCACAGTGTGCATGTGTACGCCATATTCTCGTTGTTGTTGAAACAACCCCATTGTGGTTCAGGTTTGGGTCAGTCTATATTACACCTCAGGAATAGAGTGGTCCATTAGAGATTTCACTATGCTGTTGCACATCCTGTGGAAAGACAGCAAGTAATATTTATAATATATATATATATATACCGTGCCCTCCACAATTATTGGCACCCCTGTTTAAGATGTGGTCGTGGAATTCTCCTTTTTTTTTAAACAACAAAGAACCCAAATGCAAATAAAGAGAAACATCCAACCTTTTATTTAAGTACATTACTTTGGTGGTAAAAAAAAATCTCACATTTAGAAGAAAAAAATAACTTGAAATCATGTGTGCCACAATTATTGGCACCCCTGATGTTAATACTTTGTACAACCTCCTTTTGCCAACAAGACAGCACTTAATCTCCTCCTATAACATTTCACAAGATTGGAGAACACAGAGAGAGGGATTTTTGACCATTCTTCTTTGCACAATCTTTCTAGATCATCCAGTGTCCTGGGTCCTCTCTTATGCACTCTTCTCTTTAGCTCGCCCCACAGGTTTTCGATTGGGTTGAGGTCTGGGGACTGAGATGGCCATGGGAGGACCTTGAGTTTGTGACTGCTGAACCACTTTTGTGTAGATTTTGCCACATGTTTTGGATCATTATCCTGCTGAAAGACCCAATGACGACCCATCTTCAGCTTTCTGGCAGAGGCCATCAGGTTTTTATTTAAAATATCCTGGTACTTCAAAGCGTTCATAATGCCATGCACCCTAACAAGGTTCCCAGGGCCTTTGGAAGAGAAACAGGCCCACAGCATCACAGATCCTCCACCATACTTCACGTTGGGCATGAGGTGCTTTTCGGCATACTCATCTTTTGTTTTACGCCAGACCCACTTAAAGTGTTTGTTGCCAAAAACCTCAATCTTAGTCTCATCCGACCAAAGCACACGATCCCAGTTGAAGTCCCAGTACCGCTTAGCAAACTCCAGATGTTTACGTTTGTGAGTGTTAGTGAGAAAAGGCTTTTTCCTTGCATACCTCCCAAACAGCTTGTTGGCTTGTAGAGAGCGTCTGATGGTTGTTTTGGAGACTCTGTGACCCCAAGATGCCACTCTTTGATGCAATTCTGTGACGGTGAGCTTGGGAAATTTTTTTACTTCTCTTACCATCCTCCTCACTGTGGCAAGAAAAAACTTGGGACCTCTTCCAGCCTTGTTTGTCACTGTTCCAGTTGTTTTAAACTTCTTAATGATTCCTCTGACTGTAGATACCGGCAAGTTAAGGCGAGTGGCTATTTTCTTGTAGCCATTGCCTGACTTATGAAGGTCGACACACATCTGCCTTACTTGAATGGTGTGTTCTCTTGTCTTTGCCATGTTGACAAATGGGTAAGATAATTAGGCCTCTGTGTCACGTCATATTTATACCCCAGGGAAACAGGAAATCATGAATTACTAATTAAAAGTCCCTAGATACCCTGACCAACCTTAGCAACTACAGAAAAATATATATATAAAAAAACCAATTAAATTTTGTAGAGGAATTGTTAGGGGTGCCAATAATTGTGGGACACATGATTTCAAGGTTTTTTTTTTTCTAAATGTATGATTTTTTTTTCCCACCAAAGTTATGTACTTAAATGAAAGGTTGGATTTTTATCTTTTTTTGCATTTGGGTTCTATGTTGTTTTAAAAAAAAGGAGAATTTTTAGAAGTCCACGACCACATCTCAAACAAGGGTGCCAATAATTGTGGAGGGCACTGTATATATGGTGATATGATAAATAGATAAATATGGTGGTATGTGGAGTACTCTCGTTTAACTAAATTTTGTTTAACCTCCTATTTACCTTTTCATCATGTGTTCAAAGATCATCACTGGCATCACAGTCACAGTCACAACATTCCCACTAGTGTTGAGGATGTCTGACACTTGAGAGTCCTGACAAGAAAAGGAAAGTAAAGGACAGACAATCATTGATTTGTGCACTTGTATTTAAGAAGTGTCAAGATGTTTTAATTTTTGTGACTGTATTACCTTTCAAAGGTGGGGGAATGACAAATATTGTGAACATGTATATCTAAGGCTTCTCTGTAATCTGTTATAAAAATGCTGGAAATTCTCCAAAGAGACACTAAATTTAACTCCACCATTTGGAGGACCTACATTCTTTAATAGCTCTTATAATGGAATCCCATATTGTCAGTTGTAACCTAAAATGCCCCAAGTGGTTTTTACCTGAGAAATTAACTATGAGGGCATACACCCCCCCCCCAAAAAAAAGGATTATGTATGTATGCAAAATGCAGATTCATCAGGCTGATTAGAGAGAGAGGGAGAGAGAGAGAGAGAGAGAGAGAGAGAGAGAGAGAGAGAGAGAGAGAGAGAGAGAGAGAGAGAGAAATTCACCTTCAGTCCAATCACATTCTGACCATTGATTTCACAGATCTGGTGATCAGTGAGCAGTCCATTACGAGCTGCAGAGCTGTCCTTCACTATGGATGTGATTCTGCCCTTCTTGAAGATAAACCCAAGCTGCCCACTCATGTCCTTATGCAGAGTGACAGCGCGCTCCAGTGGCCTGAAAAAACAACACATAAATCTCTAAGACACGTTTCAATACCATGCCCTTTCTGATTCATTATTCACCTTAAAACTTGGATTATCTTATACCATGTTATATCATTATACATCTTATATCTTATATCCTATTTAATTCTGGAGACTGGACGTGAGATTAAGGTCTAAGGCAGTGGTCTCAAATAGCCATATACGACCCCCTCCCCTCCCTTTGGCCTGCAACTGATGTAAAAAATAAAAACATAATCATTATTTTTTCTATTTGCTTCATACTAAAATTACCCCTTCATATTTAATTGAAACAAAAACATGATT
>MU574242.1:777873-800802 GCA_024362625.1 Silurus asotus | reverse complement strand
TATATATATATAAACTGCTGTTTCCATTTTCTAAGTGTGACAAAAATATGTTAATAATAGAATAAAGTAAACTTGAAAAAATGGCTCTCCAATGAGATTTCAATAACAGCAATGGCCCCCAGCCAATTTGAGTTTGAGACCAGAACCATGCTACCAAATTGTCCTAAAATGTGTCACTAAACTTAATTAAAAAATGTATACATATAATGTTATTAATGGAAAAGGTTCATTGGAGCATAAATTATAATGCCCTCATTACACTATGTTTATATCGATGGCATACTACAGTTACACATGCATCTCAATAAATAAAAATATCATGAAAAAGTTGATTTATTTTAGCTGATTAGGGTGTGACACCACAAGTTTCCAATATTGAATTATATAATATCTCATTTTCTGAGTATCAGTCTGTGCGTGTTGAATCTATATAATATACAGGTTTTCTTTTTTTGTATTAAATTACTAAAATAAATCAACTTTTTAATGATATTTTAATAAATTGAGATGCACATGTATTGTACCATGAATACAGCAGACTATAGTTTTTCATTTTGACTACAGCATTCACTGACACTGCAAACCAACCAGGTGCTGCTGTCTTCGTATGTAAACATCTTTCAACTGACAGTTTGCCATCGAACAGCTAACCCTGGTCTTATATAAACCACATTTCTGAGTGATCTGTGAAAGCTGATAAGTAATTAATGAACACTAATGAAAACGAATCGAAAGATTGGCTGCTAGTTGGCTCATTTGCTTTGACATATTGTACAAATCTCTTTCGCCTTGATTTTGTGGAAATAAACCAACAATTAAAATAGAAAATAGATTTAAACATTTTTCGAAAATGGATATCTACTTCCTTTTAGCCTTGCTCTCTCAGTATTGCTGTGTCCTTTTGAAGATGTAAAAATATCCAGTTCCTGGACACATTAATAATTTAGCTGATCCAATCTCATTCTCATGAATAAAATATGCGTGTTTTATTTTCATGACTACCGGATACACCAACTACCAAATTACATCCTTAAGATAAGAATTGTGTTTACCTGTCTCGTACAGCTAGCGTTATTCTCTCAGGACTGGCGTTCTTCAGAACCTTGTGTGCACGGTCACTGCTCCAGCCAGCACAGGACTCTCCATTGATCTGCAGAATCTGATCACCAAAGCGGAGTCCTGCTAATGCGGCTGCAGTGTTCACTTGTACCAGCTGTACGAACAACCCCTGAATAACAGAATCAGCCATTTTATCACTGACCAATAACATGCAGTAATTTAGACGTTTATGATCTTGTCAGTTTCTGGATTATGGATCAGTAATCTGTGATCAGCAATATTGCATCTATAATGAAGTACACTCACTGTCAATTTATAAGCACATACTCTACACACTTGCACATTTATGTAGTTATCTGATAAGCTAATTATGTGCATCACAATAAATGAACTCATGCAGATACAAATCCAGTTTTAACAAGTCTGTTCTCACAACAGTCTGAGGTTCGTCTTGTTGGCTGATAAGAGCAAACACCAAAGCGGCAATGTAGCTCATACACCTTAAGGCTTTAATGTTTTTGCATGCCGGGATGCTTTTCTGCTCTAAAAGGTATTAAATAGTGATTGAATTAAAATATTCTTCCTGCTAGCTCAAATTAATTTGGCCAGTTTCCTCTGACCTCTCTTATCAACATTGCCATTACCACGTACAGAACTGTCACTCCATCATTATTTTATGTTTAGTTTTTATTAAATATTAAAACCAACCTATCTGGCATCAATATACGTGACAAACAAAGCCACAGGTAAATTCTGATGTTTGATGTGAACATCAACTGAAGCTCTTGATCCATACCTGCATGGTTTTATGCATTGTGCTGCTGCTACATGTTCGGTGGATGAAATAATGGCATGAATATGCAGGCGTACAGATGCAGATAAACTGTACAACATTTTATTTCTTGAATTGCTAATAATAATAATTGCTTTGGTTAGTAAAGATTTCTGTAACTGCACTGTACTTTTTTCCTACTGATATAAATGGTTCCAAAAAATATTGTCTTAGTAAAGTCTGGGTGTGTTGCATGGTGGCATGATTAATGAATCCATTTTACATTGTCTACGGCCTTGAGGCGGAGGCCGATCTTGCCGTCCATGTCTTTACAGAGCACCACCTCTCTAACGCCCTGCCGAATCTCAGCCCTCTTCACTCCCATATCGTTGCCAGTTATCGGAGCAACTGCCCAGTTTGTTCCAGACGAATGAACACTGAGAGCCTGTGAACAGCAGAAGAACTCTTCTATAGACTGTGCATTTTATTTGAGCCATGTAGTTGCACCGTGGCCATGTCTCCCTTGTAAAAGAGAGTAATGATATTAATGGGACTTCCTGGTAAAATAAAGGTAAATAATAGCAATGTAGAACAACTTACATATAGTTACATATAGAGACTTACTCCACTACTTTGCTCAGGGACTGTAGAAAATGCTTTTATTGCCTCAATATTAAGATTCAGGCCCATAAATTCACTCAGCTGAGGGTACAAACTTCCAGAGGCATCTGTCCATAGAGAGATTCATTATAAATACAATCAAATAGAAATGTAAACAATAAAATGATAAAGCATTTGGAAGGTTTCAGTGTCTGACCTGCTCCAATTTCCTCCACCTTTGCCCCAGTGTGTGGTGGGCTAGATTGATAGGAGGTGGGGTCCGGGAGTGCCAGGGGTGGGGCTTTAAATGGACTGGATGTAGGAGTGTTCCTTGCCTGCAGCAGGAACATGTTCAAGAAGGAATGCAGGATGTTGCACACTGTATGCTGATGTGACATAGAGCTTTTTACATCACACTTACAAGACACAAAAAGCCTTACCTGAATAAATTTATCCACCTTCAGGTCTTCTAAAGACGGGTACAATGACATGGTTGCTCTCTTGTTTCTTCTTGATCTGGATCAGTTACCTGGAGACACGCAAGTCGTGTTGTAGTGCATTGCCACAGAATTGAGTGCGATTAGAAACAGACAGGAGATTAAACAGATCGGAAAACAAAGCGTTTGGTTTGTTTGGATTGTAGGATATCCATCCATCCACCTATGCAGCATTATGTAACAGCACCAGCAAAATAATAATAATAATAATAAAAGTCTGATTATTTCCCATAAACCCTTCAGATCCGCAATGTTAAACGGTATATGGGGCGTTTATTCCCACAATGATGCATTACATGGACGTCGTAAACAAAAGTGCACATGTAGAGGCGGAAATAAGATGAGGTAACACCTCGGAGAATTTCGCAATGCGAATCCGATTTACGCATCCTCCTGCAATGACGCTTCAAAACGGTCATTCACACAATCGACCCACATGCATAACCTGCTTTAGCAATGAAAGATGGAGAATGCATTTATTTATTTTTTTCGTGAATGTGCTGTAATTCCTATTTAGACTTACCTTAATAATGGTGATGTGGTGGTAATGATGATGCGGATGAGTGCGCGGCCGTGAGTAGGAATTTTCACCTGGTTAGTCTCCAATTCAGCGTTGCGATTCAGAACACATACACTAATGATGATCCTGACTAGTCGCTGACCTTCTGTGTCTCAGATGATGAGCTGACCACGCGGTATCAAATGCGCCGACTGTGCGCGTGCACGGTTTGTTCTCGGGTCGCGCGCGTGTTCCTTCGTCGATTCATGACCAGTGTGTTGATCTGATTGCCAGCAAAAACATCATGTTGTTCCCTAACATGCAAGCAACATGCATGTACCCGTTATACTGCTATAGTGATACCCAGTTATACTGTATTTTTGGCAGTTTAAGGGTAATGTTTACATCAAGGCCACTGGCTAAAAAAACATCTTAACATTTTTAAAGTCCTATTCCAGCACACAACATCTATTGTTTGATTTTCTAGTCATAACTGTCAGTGTTCAATTGCCAGTCTGGTATATCAGAGACAAATAATATTGGTGAACAAGAAGATTTCTTTCTTCACTTGTGCATGGTTGTGAATACACTCAAAACATATTCTCTTTTAACAAATCATTTAGAAAGGGGAAACTGTTATGTGTATACATAATAACGATGCTTATAGACATATTGAAGAAGCACTGAGAAACATTAGCCTCATGATATCTTGGAGAATGTGAAAAAACTGCTGAGCAAAGTTTTTTGAGAAGATTTATTTATTTAATTTATTTATTTACGAGTGTTAAACACTACATTGCTTTAAGATTAATTGTTATATTGTATGTTGAATTGATGGAATTTTACTTTGTATGTTTCTATGTTTGATGACGATACAGTTTTCGATTGGAGTGTTAATGATGAAGGATTATATGCATATGCATTTAGGGATGAAATTAAATTAAATCTGTTGTTTTTGTTTGTCTTTATCTGTTTATTTGCAGTTTAAATCACCAATCCTGTTCCTATAAAGAACACCCTATGTTATAGTGTGAGGCGCTAAATCATAAATTTATTAAAGTGCGCATTGTTAGTGTTAAGATGGGCCTCACAATGGTTCTCTAAACACATTCCTATGTTGTCTGTTGATCTTTACAATTTGAGTGTGTAAGGTGCACGCAATGTCTTTGTCTGGGCTCACACATCTCTGGTTACAATGTCCTCTTACACAATCAGGAACAGTTTTAGGTCAGGTTATTTCCAGTGTGTATATATACCTGTCTGTTATCTGCAATAAACTGAAGAAGAACAATTGCGCCATTCTGTGTGCTGTGTAATTCTTTCCTGATCAGAAAAGGCACCACCAGCATTGTAGATCACATGGGAAACCTCTCCAAGAATTAACTTTTGTTTGGGCATGATAAAAACAGTATGCAACCATGATTATGATGATAATCAGTTCAATGGAAAGTGCGGTGTCACCTGGCGGGGTGACGTCATGACCAGGAAGACTAGTGTGGACAGGCACAGCTAGGGCAAAGGACAGAGGGGCCAGGAGTGGGACTCAAGTCGAGGCTAGTCCCCTCTTTAACTTTTCATCATGTGTGCGAAGATCATCACTGGTGTCACAGTTAGCCACAACTTTCCAACTAGTGTTGAGGATGTCTGACAAACAGAGTACAGTAAAGGACAGACACAGAGGCATTCATTGTTTGGTGCACTTGAATTTAGAATTATGATTAAGTTGTTTTTATATGTGTTATTTCAATACCTTTCAAAGAGGGGGGTCCCATATTGTCAGTTGTAACCTAAAATGCCCCCACATGCATGAAGAGGATTTGTAAATGAACTGTGAGGGCAAACACAGAAAAAGGAGGAATTTAATAAGTATTCAAAACACAGATGCAGGGAGAGCTTCACCTTCAGTCCAATCACATTGTAGCCATTGGTTTTACATGATCTTGACATTTTTAAAGCTAAAACCAAACTGTCTGCTCATGTCCTTATGGAGAGTGAGAGCACACTCCAGTGGCCTGAAAAAAAACGACACATAAAACCTTTGATCTACAGAATCTGATCACCAAAGCGGAGTTCTAGCTGTACGAACAACCCCTGAATAACAGAATCACGGTCATTTTAGCACTGGCCAATAACATGCAGTAACTTGGACATAAATGATCTTGTCAGTTTCCAAATTATGAATCGAAACTGAAAGTTAGCTGTAATCAGTAATATTACAAATACAATCAAGACACACTCAATGTCACTTTATTATGAACATATACACATATGCACATTCATGCAGTTATCTGATAAGATTATGATTAAGCAGCATCACAGCACATGAACTTATGCAGATACAAATCCAGTTTTGACAAGTCTGTTCCCACAGACTTGTCAAAGAAATATCCTTCCTAGCAGCTCAAACTGAATGGGCCGGTATCCTTTGAGCTCTCTTATTAACATGGCATTTACAAACAGAACTGTCACTCAGTCACTCTTTTGTTTTTCCTACCATACTGTGTAAATTCTATAGATTGCTCTGAAAACCAAGCTATCGGGCATCAATATATACAGTGGTGTGTTTGACCCCTTCCTGATTTCTTATTTGTTTTGCATGTTTGGCGCACTTTAATGTTTCATATGTTTCATATGTTTAATTGAATTCAGGTGTGATAAACCACAGTTTTAACAGGGGGCAAACACTTTTTCACACGGGGCCATGTAGTCCTGGATTTTGTTTTCCCTCAATAATAAAAACCTTCATTTAAAAACTGCATGTTGTGTTTACTTGTGTTATGTTTTACTAAAATTTAAATTAGTTTAACGCTCTTAAACATTAAAATGTGACAAACATGCAAAAAAAAATTAAAAATAGGAAATCAGTTCACACTTTTCACACCACTGTATGCCACAATTGAAGTCACAGGAAATTTTTTTATTAATTCTGATGTTTGATGTGAACATTAACCGAAGCTCTTGATTCATATCTGCATGATTATATGCATTGTGCTGCATGTTTAATGAGATACTGGCATTAATATGCAGGCATACAGATGTTTGTCAATCAATAAATTATAAATAAAAAAAATAATACAATAAAATGTAAAAAAAAATAGTAAAGATTAGTAGAAGGAGAATAGTAAAATATAGCCCTTTTTTTTTTTTTTTTTTACCTTTTTCCTACTGACATGATAATATTTGTCAGCTGTTTCAACAAGCATGTCTGAGTAAAGTCTGTGTGTTGTGTGACAGCATGGTTTATGTGTCCATCTTACATTGTCTACGGCCTTGAGGCTAGGCTGATCTTGCCATCTATGTCTTTACAGAGCACCAGCTCTCTTATGCCATGCCAAATCTCAACTGAACAGTTTGTGTCAGACGAATGAACACTGAGAGTCTGTGAATAACAGAAGAACACGGTTTCATTTTATTTGAGCCATGTAGATGTACCTTGGCCATTGTCTCTCTGTAAAAAAAAATACATGATTTCATTGGGAAAAAAAAAAGTTAAAGAATAAAAATGTAAAACAACTTGCATATAGTTACATATAGAGACTTACTTTGTGCAGGAACTGTAGAAAATGCTTTTATTGCCTCAATACAAGGATTCAGGCCCGTAAACTCACTCAGCCGAAGGACTTCCAGAGGCATCTGTCCATAGAGAGTTTAAGAAACATTAAAAATGATACTTCTTTTTGAAGGGTTCAATGTACGACCCGTTGACCTGGGCTAGACTGATAGGAGGTGCCAGAGGTGGGGCTTTAAATGGACTGGATGTAGGAGTGTTCCTTGCCTGCAGCAGGAACATGTTCAAAAAAAAAAAGTAGGATGTTGCAGACTGTATGTCACATTGCGGTTTTACAAGACACAAGAAGCCTTACCTGAATACACTTATCCACCTTTAGGTTTCTAAAGACGGATACAATGACATGGTTTCTCTCCTGTTCTTCTTGATCTGGATCAGTTAACTGGAAACACACAAGTCGTGTTGTGGTGCATTGCCACAGAACTGCGCTATTGAGATTTCCAAGTAGACAGACAGGAGATTAAACAGATAGGAAAACCAAGCTGTTTGGCATGTTTGGATTGTAGAAGCCGATATCTTTCCATGCACCCATGCAGCATTATGTAACAGTACCAGCAAAAAAAAATCAGATAATTTCCTGTAATCCTTACAGATTTGCAGTGTTAAAAGGTTTATGGGGCATTCATTCCCACAATGATGCATTGCATGGAAGTCATAAACAAAAGTGCACATGTAGAGGCAGAAAGGGTGAGGTAACACCTAGGAGAATTTTGCAGTGCGAATTCCATTCACATTTATCTTTCTCCTATGATGCTTAAAATCGGTTCACACAATCGACCTATATGCATAACCTGTTTTAGCATTAAACGTAATTTTTTTTGCGACTAGGCTCTAATTCCTCCCTATACACAATAAAATTCTTTCTTTGCATAACCCAGCTTGTTAGATAGCTGGGTCCAGAATGGAGGGTAAGCCACGATAACAGCCCCTCCGGAGCAAAGAAGGTTAAGGGCCTTGCTCAAGGGCCCAATAATGGCAGCTTGAACCCCCAACTTTCCAATGAGCAACCCAGAGCCATTAACCACTGAGCTACTTGTTCCACAGACATGAGTCTAAATCTGATTTACCAGACTTAACAGTACATTAAGCATAAAACTCAGTTGTCTTGGTATTGTAATGTAAACCAGCAATAAAGACTCATAATGAATATAACATTGCATATAACATTGCAAGTAAATATGGCATGGTCAAAATGAATATGGCATGGAGTCTTTATAACAGCTGTCTGAAAGTCTTAAAAATTGTGGATGTTTTTATATGTAGTGGTATATGGTGTCATGTAAGGGGATGTGGTAGCTCAGTAGTTAAAGATCGGCGTTACAGGCCGGGGGTTAATGCCCAGGTATTGTCAAGCTGCCCCTCTTGGGCCCTTGAGCAAGGTCCTTAACCCTCTGTGCTTAAGGGGTTCTGTATCATGGCTGAATCCATGCTTCGACCCCAGATTCCTAACATAACCTTCTTTAAATAAAGTGTTCCCTTTTATAGTTCTAAAATTCAAATTAGGTCATAACACCAGTGTCAAACATTTGACTTTAATATTTTTTTATTACAATACAAATCCACAAGCTTTTAATATAGATTGTTTAGTTTCTTAATCTTTTCCATGGAAATGGTATTGTGTTCAAAATTAGTAAAGAAGAGTGGATGAGGCTTGGTGACACTCAACAGCGGAATGTTCTTTAGATGCAAAGAGTGTGGTTCCACATAAACACACAGTTATAACCAGAGGGTAAGATTTGCATGTAATAAATATACAATCAGAGTGCATTATGAGAGCGTGAGGTAGAAATGATTTCCAATGACTTCAGAGCATGAAAATGATCTAACCTGTTAAGGTGTCCAAAATTCATACTAACACCGAAGGAATACTGAAATAGTTCTATATACAGTAGCGGAAAGAAAAGCAGATCATGTTTACGTACAATGTGAGGGTTAGGTTGTCAAAGCTATGAATTATATTATGTATTTTTATTTGTAAACTCGCTGTGTGTACAATCATTACTCAATTTTTTCCATCTCAGTAAATTCTCTTCTGCTTTTGATATTGACTGCCTAGAAGGCCAAACACTACATTTTTAGGAATACATTTGAAATAAGTTTATTTCTGCAAAAAAAAAATATATGGGACATACAAATACCAATTTAATCAGAAGGTAAACCGTAGTAAATATACACTTACATGATCAATATACAGTAACATAGAGTAATATAAATACAATAGTTCAAATTGCAGAATCATAAGGACTAAAATTGCAAACAGACTCTATAGAATATATGAACAATCAGTAAAGGGCTAGAATTTCTAAATACAGAAAAACCCAGAAACACATTTGTACATTATTAAACATACATTCATTCAATGTACACTCACTTAATTACACACTTAATTATGTGCAGCTACTTTACTGTGCCTAGTAATTAACATATTTTGGTATTAATGGCTAAAGCTGTAAATAAAAAGTAAATAGAGGACACCATTATGCTAAATTGTAGTTACTTTATCCATCATAATTATTCTTACCATTAAATCCATCATCCACTACCTTCAGAATATACATGATATTTTTTACTTTCGGCCACTTTATTTTAAATGCAATGTGCTTTAGTTTAGAGTTAAAGCAATAGTTAAAGCTTTGGCAGCTTCTTCTTGTGCATAGTCACAGAGTAGGTCTACCGAATAAAGAAGACACTTGTGCTGATTATAAAAAGAAATTTAGATGTGTTTTTAAATTAGTGTTCTTTCACATTGTTTTGGCTTAACACATGGCATGTTTTCTTTTTCCGACCTACACAGTAATCATTAGAATGCTTTCTCCCTGGATCTCTCCATGTACCTGTCTGCTCTTATTCTGTATTGGAGCAATACATCTTGTGACGGTGGCAGGATGCCAAGGCCAGCACGGGTACGGTCAGGCGACAGTGTGCCTTGAGGCTCATTGAGTTGCAAGTCGTAGTGCCAGAGTACCATCATGAGAAATAACTTTATCTCATTCATTGCGAAGAAACGACCTGGACACTCACTGGCACCGGAACCAAACGGCACAAGGTAGTGTTTCACCTGTCGGCCATTTTTGTAAAACTGGCTCCGCCTTTCACCATTCTTATCCAAGAAACGGTTATACATGAACTCCTGCATTAAAAAAAAAATTTCATGACCACCTAATAATACAGCAAAAAAGTGTAGCTTTTCATTAAGACCCATACAGCAGAATAACAGCAGCTGCAATATCACTGAATGAAAATGATACACTGTGAATTAATAAGTAATCTAGTACTTTTATTTGAAAGTTATGTTATTCAAAATATTTACCATTGGGTTCGGGTAGATGTCAGGGTCTAAGTGTATGAGTCGGGGGTAGAGTGCAATGTAATCTCCTTTCCTAATAGCTGCCTCTTGACCTGAGTCCATTGTCAGAATGAAGTCATCGCTCGCTAGTCGGATCATAATAGAAGCGCTCGATAGACGCAAAGCTTCCCTGATGATACTCTCTGCAGAGGGAATCCACATTAATAGCTTATGTATAGGTTTCGGTAAAAATATGATATTCGATAGCAACATCAAATCACTGCTGAGTCACTACATTATGTATGGCGGTATTTTGCAGTTTGGGTTACATGATGGAATAGAGGGTTATAACAAAACCTTTATACTGACTCCATAAAGTCCTGGGTATTATATCTCTTAGTCCCTTAAATACATAATTAGTTCTCTATTAAATCACTGCAGTTTCCTAAATAAATGGGCCAGCCAAACTGATGTGTGAAACATGTTGTTTAGCATTAAAAAGAAATTGAAAAAAGGCAGAAAAACAACCAAAGACTGCAGCAAAATGCAACAAAATAGAGATGGCCTTCCCTTTAAAGCTTCTTCTTTACTTTTGGGGTAAACCTGCAGACAGTCTACATGGATCTGTCAGTGCTGTCACCCTGCTGAAAAAAAACTACAGAAACCCTAATAGAAACAAATGTTTTAGTGGGAATTGTAAAAGGTTTTAATGAATAATGTAATGGTGTAGAGACTGTGTCTGTACTGGTAATACGTTAACTGAGTACTAAACTAACCGTTTAATGGATGATCACAAGATTTCACAAGCTGAAACTGACTAAAACAGTGTGTGTTTTTTGTTCTATGTTTGTTCAGTGCAAGTGCTCTATATACAGTATGGTTTAAAACTATTAGGAACATCAGTGTCATCTACTATTCCTTTTCCTTCAGGATTCTGTCTTTCATATTTTGTTCTATGACTGCAACAAAGTGTTTAAAAATTCTCAAAGGGAGAATGCTGGGGCATTTGGTTTAAATGTGAACTGTTCTGATGATAATATCACCACCATTATTCTGCACCATCTACTAATTCTTAACGTCCTTTTATTCAAGTATAGACTTGTTGATGTTGTTCCCATAACTCATGTATTATACAGATTAAATGATTGTGGCTTCTCATATGATGTAAAGCAAAACCGTCTATGTCTTTTTTTTACATATAGAAATTCTGCACACACATTAAAAGTACATTTTATGCAAATCATCAATTTATATTTTTAGCAGTTTCCCTTCCCATTACAGAAATACGACAGAGCGAGTCAGTCTGTGCTAATGCTTTCTAAGCTTTGCTTAGTATTCCAGCATAGTCCCAGGTTGCAAGACTGGATTTATCAATAAAACATACATCGATAAAATCCTTTTACAGGTTTCAAGCATTATAAAGTGAAACAGTCTTATGCACAACATCCTTGTTCTGTTGTAAAATTCCAAAAACTGTAATAAGTGTGCATCTATGTAACTACACTATAATTATATTTAATATACCTTACTTAGATTAACAAGGTATCATGTTTCCTTTATATATTTTGGGTGAGGGATTTTCTTTTTTAGAAAAGGCATTTTATACATGTTCATTCCAATGTTGTTCCACACAATATTAATGGTGTCCTATACTGCAGATGTCAAAAGCTGTTTTTGATGTCTTGATTGATTGTATTGCAAAAAAGAATCTTTGTATAAAAGTGTAATCAGTAATAAGACCTACCAAGTACAGTCATGGATTCCAGCTGCTCTTTGGACAGACTGATTGGTGTGTCATTTGGTAACTGAGCCATGATCAGCTCAACCTCTTTATAAGCTGCGGCAAAAGCTTCTGGAGTTCTGAGAAACAAAATACACACGAAAATCAATGCAAACAAACAGACATGCTTTGAATGTGTCATGTGATCCCTTGCCAGTACACTGTGTTTACTACCTCAGTGTATAGTAGAGACTCCAAAAAGCAGCAGGCAAAGTGTTGGCCTGTGAAGCCCAGAGCATGCATACGTTTGTGCGTGCTTTCTCTGTCTCGTTCAGGTGCATGCGATCGAAGGCATCCATCCTGCGCTGAATCAGATCCGAGATGAACATCCTGTGATGGAGTTCCCCGTGCAGCAGCTTCTTCGATAATGCTTCTCTCGCCCTCCATGCACGCCTGCACAGCGCAATAGGAATGCCAGCCGCCAGGGCAGGAAAAGCCCCGTCAAATTCCAAGAAATCCTGCTTCACCTTATGCCCAACAGATCCTGTTCCTTCCGGCTGAAGAAGCCCTGTCTGCTTCCCAAAGAGTGTGACAAATCCGGCCTCAAACATGATGCGCGTGGTAAAGCACTGTAAACCGTCCTCTTTCCAGCCATTCCCACTTGGCTTGCAGTGCTGGAAAGCAGTTTGTAGATTACCAAGCATGTTCTGGCTTAGTCTCTGAAGAGATGGACCTTGTAGCGTTTGAATGAAGAGCGAGTGTACTTCCCGGTAGGCTTCGGTGTAAAGAGGAGATGTAAAGTCACAATGACCAAACACCTGAAAAAGAGGTTTTGAAGGAAGGAAGAAAACATAAACACTTAACTGAAATAAATAGTATACCTAATATCTAGTGTCTAGATAAATCTATATAAATCCGTCTAATCTAGTATCTGGCACAGTTAACTTATCAATTGTGCTTGTATTAGTCTAGTCAATTGGAAATAACCCCTGACACGCTGGGATCAAAATACTTTTTCCAAATAAGAAACAAGCTAGTTCATAGGACGTATTTCCACAGAACCACTTGTTAATCACCTCTCAAGCGGGGGGGTGGAGTTTCTGGGAATCCTTCTTTAATAATTTTCTAAGGCACAATAATTTGGTAAAAGTTCAGTGAAAGATGACACGTGAATGATGTCATTCAAGGTCATAATTAACTTGTGAAGGAAATCATTTCAACGGAGGCACAAATAAGTACTCATTCGAGCGTTTTTCAGTTTCTGCAATGCCCCTTCATTAAAAACAAAACTTAAAAACTAAATAAAACACAAAACAAAACACTGTATATAACCTCTGTACTGTACATGTACATATTACATGGTATACCTTTTTTACCCCTCATTACATCTGCACTATTTTTTGTCTATATATATCTTTATATCCCTACTGTACATTTTGCCCAACATTTCACATTCATTTATGTGTGTATATAATGTGTGTCTGGTGTGATATACATACAGTACAGACCAAAAGTTTGGACACACCTTCTCATTCAAAGAGTTTTCTTTATTTTCATGACTATGAAAATTGTAGAGTCACACTGAAGGCATCAAGGGCTATTTGACCAAGAAGTAGAGTGATGGGGTGCTGCGCCAGATGACCTGGCCTCCACAGTCACTGGACCTGAACCCAATCGAGATGGTTTAGGGGTGAGCTGGACCACAGAGTGAATTAAAAAGGGCCAACAAGTGCCAAGCATCTCTCGGGGAACTCCTTCAAGATTGTTGGAAGATCATTTCAGGTGACTACCTCTTGAAGCTCATCAAGAGAATGCCAAGAGTGTGCAAAGCAGTAATCAAAGCAAAAGGTGGCTACTTTGAAGAACCTAGAATATGACATTTTTCAGTTGTTTCACACTTTTTTGTTATGTATATGATTCCATATATAATTCCACATGTGTTAATTCATAGTTTTGATGCCTTCAGTGTGAATCTACAATTTTCATAGTCATAAAATTAAAAAAAACTCTTTGAATGAGAAGGTGTGTTCAAACGTTTGGTCAGTACTGTATATAAAAAGACTGTTTATTCAGCTTGCACATTTCTTAAATGCCATAATCTTATAACCTTTTAATTCTGCACATTCCTCTTCAATGCCATAGCCTTAGCACCATTTGTTTATGTATTATGTATTATTCACTGTACATATGCTTACATATATAGCACATGCTGTAAATTATGCTACATATTTATCTGCACTATTTGCACGATTTCAGCATTTTGCACATCTATCCATCCATCCATCCAACCATCCATCCATCCATCCATCCATCCATCCATCCATCCATCCATCTTACCCGCTGAGAGAAACCCATGGCGAATTTGTGAAAGTCGAGGTTTTTCCCCTGGCGCATCACTGCAGAAAAGGAGAAAGGATCTGTGACGAAGGTGAAGTGCTTCCCTGCAAGCTGGCATGTAAAGATGTCTCCATGCTTTTGTCGCATTGCTTGCAGGAAGGCCAGTGGGTTTTTTCCATAGTCCAGAATTACGCCAAAATAAGGCCATCCTTTCACCAGCGGAGGTTCTTTTGCTCGCCTGTATACAAAGACATACATTAATAAATAAAATAACACATTTTTTTAAGTTTAAAAAAAAAAAAGTACAGTGCCTGTCAGAAGTTTGGAAACTTTTCTCATTTTGGAGAGACTCATGCCTGTTCCTTTTGTTTATATGCAACACACTGAGTAATAGGTTTACAAATTCTTAGCATGAATGAACCGCTTTACACACTCTTGGTATCCGTACAGTTAGTTTCTCCAAACAAAAAAGTAATTGATAGATAAACACTCCAGCTAACTGTTTGCTTTCATAATAACACTCACAGAGCCTAGACGTATGCTACGTGTCACTGTCTTATTGAATTTACATTAACAGCATTTGGCTTACGTCAACAGAGCATCGATTCGGTTAAGGGCTTTGCCTACGGACCAAGGAGTGGCAGCTTGGGTATCGCTGGGACCATCAAATACAAATTTCAATGCGTTAACCACGAAGCTACCATTAAGCTACCACCAGTCTTCAATGGTGAAGATGGTTCCAATGATCTGCAGTCTAGAATTGCATAATGTTGGAGTATGGAATGGTAGCCATGTTGGTTCAGAATTCCTTTTCATCCCAAATATTCACCAATCAATTAAGTTTCCATCTCCACGTTTGACTGGGGGGTGTGATGCAATCTGATAACATCTCTCCTGTACACTGCCTTACATATGTTCTTCTTTTAAAAAAAAATATTTGGACTCGTCTGTCCGCAGAACCTTTCCAGTCATTCACTTTCCAGTACTTGCGTGTTTTTGCCTTTTATCTAGTTTGCTGCACATAAACAGAAGGGCCATGTATGTGTCTCGAAAGCGAACATTTTCGACAGACAAAATAGAATATAATTATAACTAGATAATGCACCTATATAATGTTACAAATTAAATGAAATAATGTATTAATAATATACAAATGAAAAAATATTTAGTTATCAGTAAACAACAGATTTCAGTAACATGACTAAGAAGCCACTGAGGAGTGTTTTCTCATGATGAATTCCAGCTTTCGCTGAGCTCACGCTCGCAATTAATTGTATCCAAATGTCTTTGTGTAATATTTGAAACAGTGTGCAATGGATATTTAGTTATACATTTTACCAGACACACTGAAGGATAGCAGCAAGTTCACATCTATCACATATCAAAAATTCGAAATATGATTGCTCAAGAAAGCAGATTACACAGTCACAAAGTTCAAAACAGCCGTCCCATCCCAAACTGCATTTCACAGCACAATTCGAATAATCTAATGTAAACAGATTCCCTAAGCAATACTCAATACACTTAAGCAAACATATTAGTAGGTAAACAGATTTATTTTTTAAAGAAACAGTGACATTTGTTTAGCAGGAGTAAAAACACACAAAAATCTCATGCTCATTTTTCCTGCTTTGTCGTTTTTCATGTCTAAAATGTGTTCTCAAGACCAAACCTTGTCCTTGACCCACAAGCTTTCAACAACAGGAACGACACACCGATGACAAGAAAGGCAACGAGAATCCATGTAGCCATGCCTAAGCTCTGTGCGTTTGCTGCCACTTTCTATTCCCTGTTCGCTCCTTTTACTTCGGTCCTGTCTGGCTCTTATTTTTTTTAACCCTCTACAAGCTCCTTCTGCATCACATGTAGCTGCCTCAGGCTTTCAAATAAGCTGTAATGAAAGACATATGTCTATACATGTCTTATTTCTTTAAGACTGAGTGGAAGCTGTTCTTCTGATTCTTAAAGAAACAGTATTATAAACACTCCCAATAGAACCAAACCATGTGGACTTGCAGATTAAAAAAACACACAGACAATGTAGACTGGTTTCACATATTTATACTATTTATCCTGTATAAGGTTGGGGACACTTGTAGAGGACATAAACATTGCTCTTTTGTATTATTTGGAAGGATTATTCATGTGGACTGCCCTCTGTATTTCATCTACATAAATATTTTTATGTATTACTATTGATTTATTATTTTTGTTCCATACAACCCGGTCTTAGAGCAGGAAACACAAGTTTATTTAGTGTAGTTTTTTTATTGTTTTGCTTTTTTTCATAATAGCTATGCAAAGTATACGCTCACAATTCCTCTGACTGGAATGCTGCCTCACTACATAAACACTGTCCTGTTTTACAAACAGTTTTGATTTTGCCTTAACTAATCAGGTTTGATGATTGCTCGACCCTCGTCTTTTTTTTCTTTTGTCTCACTTCATGTGTTTTTATATGACATACTGTTGGTATGATAGTTTTTTTTCTGAAAAGCGGTGTTACTTTTACGCCAGACGTAATGGGACACATAACTTCCAGAAAGTTCAACTTTCCGTCCACAGAGTATTTTCCCAAAAGTCTTGTGGATCATCAAGAATTTTTCTTGCAAAACTGAGAAGAGCCTTTATTTTCTTTTTGCTCAGCAGCAGTTTTTGTCTTGGAACTCTGCCATGCAGACCATTTTTGCCAAGTCTCTTTCTTATGGTAGAGTCGTGAACACTGACCTTCACTAAAGCAAGCCAGGCCTGCAGTTCTTTGGATGTTGTTGTGGGGTTTTTTGTGACCTTTTGGATGAGTCTTCGCTGTGCTCTTGGGGTAATTTTGGTCGGCCGGCCACTTCTGGGAAAGTTCTCCAGTGTTCCATGTTTTCGCCATTTGTGAATAAATGCTTTTACTGTGGTTCACAGGAGTCCCAAAGCTTTAGAAATGGCTTTATAACCTTTTCCAGACTGATAGAGCTCAATTAGTTTCTTTCTAATTTGTTTCTGAATTTCTTTGGATCTCAGCATGATGTCTAGCTTTTAAGGATCTTTTGGTCTACTTCACTTTATCAGGCAGGTCCTATTTAAGCGATTTCTTGATTGAGAACAGGTGTGGCAGTAATCAGGCCTGGGTGTGGCTAGAGAAATTCAACTCAGGTGTTTTAACAGTGGCAAACACTTTTTCACACAGGGCCATATAGTATTGGATGTTGTTTTCCCTCAATAATAATAAAAAACCTTCATTTAAAAACTGCATGTTGTGTTTACTTGTGTTATCTTTTACTAATATTTAAATTAGTTTGATAGTCTGAAACATTAAAGTGTGACAAATATTAAAAAAATAAAAATAAAATCAGGAAGAGGCCAACACTTTTTTATACCACTGTAAATTGAACAACCCAGTATGAAGTTTAACTGTGCAACTGTCTAAACTTTATTATACATGCTGGTGAAAATTGGAGGTGATTTCCACTGTTTAGAGCAGATATTGACTCTCGTGACTGGGAAATTCATGTATTGGGAAATGATCAAAGACAACACAGTCCTCATACATGTCCTTTACCACCCTCACATGCCTTTGTGCCACAACAGACTTCCTCATACAATACCACAACTCCTCTCTCGTCACCAGGGGCAGCGCTAGCTATCGGCACAGCAGGCAATTGCCCAGGGCCTCGGGCTTGGATGGGGGCCTCTATAACCGTAACAACAGCGCTGCTGTTCAAACGTGTACAGACGCAAAAGGGAAGCGTGCCCGCGTGCCCGAATTTCGACCTGCGCTCCCAAACATTAATCTCGCAAATGTCCGTTCTCTTCCTAACCAAACGAATGAACTTTTTCTCACCTGCACCAAAAAGGACTTTTCAAACTCTGCTGCACTGTGCTTCACTGAAGCCTGGCTGAGTGTAGCTATTCTAATCTAGAGGCACTGTTTATAAACTGTAAACCTTTTTACTCGCTAATCTGGACGAGCTCACGGGAGACTGTAATGTCATACATCAGTTTCTGTGAGGATATGTGCACCCCACCAGTTAATTCATATCATTCAATCAAACCGTGGTTTACTGGGAAACTGAAACAGCTTCGTCATGCCAAAGAGAATGCTTATAGAATTAGGGATAAAATCTTGTATAACCAGGCCAAGAACAGACTAACAAAGGAGATTAGATTGGGTAAAAACAAAACAACTCTGAAAAGCTGAAAAAACAGTTTCAGCCCACGACCCAGCGTCATTTTGGACTGGTCTGAGGTACATCGCCAAGTACAAGACACCACCACGATCAGTCTGTGGAGAATCCACAACTGGCTGAAGATCTGTGTTCTACTGTCGTTTGAAAAGCCCAGTCTAGCACCTGCCACCCCCTCTGATCTGCACTTCACACATACACCTAACCCCCCCTGCAACCCCCCTTTCTGCCTCCACCTTCATTCACTGATGAGAGGATAATTGGTGCCCCACTGCCCAATCTTCAATATATTTAGTCATTCAGAGTGGTGAAAAAGGCTAAGAAAATCACTTTGTCAAACGTGTACAGACGCAAAAGGGAAGCGTGCCCGCGTGCCCGAATTTCGACCTGCGCTCCCAAACATTAATCTCGCAAATGTCCGTTCTCTTCCTAACCAAACGAATGAACTTTTTCTCACCTGCACCTGCAAAAAGGCTAAGAAAATCACTTTGGACCCCACACACCCAGCCCACTCTCTCTTCGAACTGTTACCCTTTGGTCGGCGCTACAGAGCACAGAAAACCAGCCAGGCACAAAAACATTTTTTTCCCGCAGGCTATTCTCAGCCTGAACAATTAAAATACTCATAACTACACATTTATACGTAAAATCCAATGGTCCATTTGTAAACTGCACAGTTGTAAATAACATCTGTACATTCCAAACAATATTTTTACTCTGTATATATTGCATTATTTAACTGTCTGGTTTACTATTCTGTTGACACTATGTCTCCTTTCTCCTGCACTGGAAGCGCCTGACGCCAAGTCAAATTCCTTGTGTGTATAAGCATACTTGGTAATCAAGCTATTTCTGATTCTGATTACTGATTCTGATTAGTTCAAAACAGAGCCTGTCTGCATATCTAATAAAATTCCGGTGATGTTTACACGATCATAATAGCCTATTTCATACTTCACTCTTTTTAGTTTTTAAATAAATTGTCATGTGGTATTTACAGAATAAATACAATTTAAGCATACAAATACAACTGAAGTTAACTATTGTTTCTTTTTAATAGTTTGTTTTATAGTTTGTCTCTTTCACATCCACTGTTGATTTGGTTATATAGTGCATATTTAGGGGATTTAAATGGAATACATAATATTATATATCTTACTATATCTATAGTCTATATTGCTTTGGTAGGGTGGAGGGGGGAATTATGTCCATATCCAGTTAGAAAAATTTAATTTTACCCAATGTTACTGTACAGAGCAGGCAAAAGTTTGAGTAATTTATAAGAACATTAAAACCTTAAACTAACCAAAGTTACCATTTCAAAGTAATGCAAAAGACGTTATCAAATCATGCTTTGTATGAATAAAAAGGTGAAAGATTATATTTGTTTTAAGTGCTTTTAATTTATTCTGGAATGTGGAAGTAGGCTGGGGGGCCTTCACAATACATTTTGTCTAGGCCACCCTGCCGTACCCTTTCTCTAAATCCACAAACACACAATGCAATCCTTCTGTCCTTCTTTATACTTCTCCATCAATATTCTCAAATAAAATAATGCATCTGTGGTGCTCTTCCTCGCCATGAAACCACTGATGCTCACAGATGGTCACCTCTTCTCTCAGCCTGGCTTCCACTACTCTTTCCCATAACTTCATGGTGTGACTGATCAACTTAATTTCCCTGTAATTACTGCACAAACTTCCTTTACTCTTAAAGATCGGTACCAACAAACTCCTCCATTCCTCAAGCATCCTCTCACCTTCCAGAATTTTATTAAACAAGCTGCTTAAAAACTCCACTCCCATCTCTCCTCAACATCTCCATGCTTCTACCGGTATGTCATCTGGTCCAACCAACTTTCCACTCTTCATCCTGTTAATCGCTGATCTCACTTCCTCCTTACTAATCCTATCCACTTCCTGCTTCACTATCTCCACACCATACAACCGTCTCTCTCATTTTCCTCATTCATCACACACACATCGTATTTGAATAAATTAATCAGATATTGAATTCGCAGTCAGTCGAAAGCAGTGAAAACACACACACACACACACACACACACACACACACACACACACACACACACACACACACACACACACGAAAATCCTTAATGCTACAATGTTACAAACGCTAATTTTTGATAGTACTTTGAGCCTTTACCTCTTTTATCTTTTACTTTTATAAGAAAGAGATGAAAGCTTACCTTGTCCTCGACCCTCTAGATAACAGAAAACACACACCGACAAGGAGAAAGGCAACTAGAATCCATGTAGCCATGCCTCAACACTGTTTCACCCCATTCGCATGTTCCCTGTTTCGCTTCTTGCTTGTTCCGTTCCATCTGGCTGTTTTTCCTCACTTTGGGATCACTCCAACTCACAGTAGGTGGCGCTTTATATCGCACGATATCACAGCCATATGTGCAGCTCCACAAACTCGGAGCCAAACAATTGTATAGGATGTCTTCTACCCTCTACAAGCTTCTCCTGCTAACTGTAGTTCAGTGGTGGACGAAGTACTCAAAACATGTAGTTGATTAAAAGTAGAGATACACAAGGTAAAATATTACTCCAGTAAAAGTGCACCATTTAAACTTTCACTTGAGTAAAAGTAGAAAAGTATTTGCTTTAAAATGTATATAAGTATCCAATAACTATGTTTATTATGGCTATAATGTTCCTATTATCACTTTATTATCACTAGACTCTTTGCTTAATCAACTCCAATCTTACTCTTAATACTTTCATTTAGTAATAGAATGATATTAATGAGTCAAACATTGATTAATATAACATTTATTTTCATAAGCCCAGAACTTTCTTTTGAATGACTTAAAAAAAAAACAAAACAAAAAAAAAAAAAAAACGCACAAATTATTTATTACTCTCAATATGTTTAGCTTGATGTGATAGAAGAGTATCTGCAAGAATGAAAGGGAAATTTTTTAGGACTGTGGTGAGACCTGCGATGTTGTATGTTTTAGAGACAGTGGCATTGCGTAAAAGACAGGAGGTGAAGCTGGAGGTAGCAGAACTAAAGATGTTAAGGTTTTCATTGGAAGTGACGAGGATGGACAGGATTAGGAATTAGTTTATTAGAGGGACAGCGCATGTTGGACGTTTTGGTGACAAGGTGAGGTAGGTGAGATTGAGATGGTTTGGACATGTGCAGAGGAGGGACATGAGTTATATTGGTAGAAGAATGCTGAGGATGGAGCCACCAGGAAGGAGGAAAAGAGAAAGGCCAAGGAGCAGGTTCATGGATGTGGTGAGGGAGACATGCAGGTAGTTGGTGTGAAAGAGGCAGATGTAGAGGACAGGGTGGTATGGAGACCTTTGATCCGCTGTGGCGAACCCTAATGGGAGCAGTCGAAAGAAGAAGAAGAAGAAGAAGATGTTCTCCTTGATTTTTAACTGATGCTGAACTGTACGTTCATGCTAAATAGATACCACCAACCCGCACTGGCAGTTATGTCTTGAATGGGGTCCAGGGTAAACCACGCAATGACCCAACAAATAATGTGCACAATTTATATAATTCTCAAAACCAAGAACTATACAACTTGGATAATTATAGTCATAAGATACATACAACATCTATATCCTTATAATATATGTCTTTAAAATAAGCCTTTTAAGCTGCACTGGAGACACATGTTTTACACTGGATGCCCTTCCTAACGCAACCCTCCCCATTTATCTGCGCTTGGGACCGGCACTAAGGCTTGTGCAACCCTAATGGCTGGGGTTGGTTTCCTGACCGGGGATTGAACCCGGGCCGCAGCGTTGAGAGCGTTGCATCCTAACCACTAGACCATCAGGGGACCTGTAAATTAGAATTGTTATAAAAGCTAAAAAATATATTGTTGCTTTGTGCATAGAATCAAAGCAGGCAACACAGCACAAGAGATATACAGTTATTCGCCTATTTTATTAAATGCACCAGTCTATACTTTTCTCATAATGGTATGAGTGATAGAGCTGCATACACACCTGTAGCTTTTTCACGTCTCACCCATACTTCATTCCTCCTTTTTTCTGAATTAGGCTCTAAAGAGGAATTTCAGGATCCTGGTGGAGACGGTACGCAGCACATCGCCCACAACCAGGATCATAGTGTCAGGACCTCTTCCCACTTACCAGCGAGGGGCTGAAAAGTTTAGTAGACTTTTAGCTCTAAATGAATGGTTACAGTCATGGTGTCGAGAACACAAACTTCTCTTTGGGGGGGTGTAGGAACCATTTATACTGCCTCTCTTAATGTTAGTCAGATGTTAGGATTCAGCTTTAAATCATTTGAAGTGCTCGTTCTTAAAGTTGTACTTTCAGACAGACATAGAAGACTCGCTCTGGTAACCGTGTACAGACCCCCAGGAGCCTACGCTGATTTTCTTCAAGAGTTTGCTTGTTTTCT
>MU574242.1:752241-768355 GCA_024362625.1 Silurus asotus | reverse complement strand
TTTTTAATTCAATTCAATTCAATTCATTTTTATTTGTATAGCGCTTTTAACAATGAACATTGTCTCAAAGCAGCTTTACACAGATAATGTGGTGATTAAATGTAAATATGTTCTTTGTAAGTATGTTTGTCCCTGATGAGCAACTGTGGCAAGGAAAAACTCCCCGAGATGGCACAAGGAAGAAACCTCGAGAGGAACCAGACCCAAGAGGGAACCCATCCTCATCTGGGTTGCATCAAATGTCCATTTGAAGCATATATACAAAGTTGCGGGGTGCAGTGATGATGATCAGAAGCAAACTGCACTCCCGAGTCAGTGCAGCAGAAGTGTGAAGATCCACGGAGGGAAGAGGGGCAGGAACAGTGGTCACTGGAGCCTCAGGAGCATGTTTTAACTCGACCGAGAGAGAGAGAGAGAGAGAGAGAGAGAGAGAGAGAGAGAGAAGGATATGGATTATTAAGTGTATCTATTGGTGTATGAAAGTTTTTGTCACTGTGCAGTTTGGACTCCGGCAAGACTCGCTATGGCAGCATAACTAGAAGGGAGAACCAGAAGGTAACACAGACATGAGGGATCTCTGGGATAAGAGACGACCCACCACACCACCGTCAACAAACCCGAGTGAACGTGTGAATGTGAGGGGACGACAGCATACAAGTATACCAGTTCACCAAACACTCTATATCCATGCTCCTTCCAGATCTGTGCCTTTACCTAAGAAAAAATCTACTGATAAAAGACTTGACTAAATAAATAAGTTTTCAACCTTGACTTGAACACTGAGACTGTGTCTGAGTCCCGAACACTGATTGGAAGGCTGTTCCATAAATGTGGGGCTTTATAAGAGAAAGATCTGCCCCCTGCGGTAGTCTTCATTATTTGAGGAACCAACAGATAGCCAGCACCTTTTGATCTAAGTAGGCGTGGAGGATCATACTGGTACAGAAGTTCACTCAGATACTGCGGTGCGAGACCGTTAAGTGCTTTATACGTCAGTAGTAGTATTTTATAATCAATGCGAGATTTGATTGGGAGCCAGTGTAGGCTGATTAAGACAGGGGTGATGTGGTCGTATTTTCTAGATCTGGTGAGGACTCTTGCTGCTGCATTCTGAACTAACTGAAGCTTATTTATGCACTTACTCGCACACCCAGACAGTAAAGCGTTACAGTAGTCTAATCTAGAAGTAACAAAAGCATGAACTAGTTTTTCTGCATCCTGTAACGACATCATATTTCTAATTTTAGCAATATTTCTAAGGTGAAAGAAGGCGATCCTGGTGATATTATTTACGTGAGACTCAAAGGAAAGACTCGGGTCAATAATCACACCAAGGTCTTTGACAGCCGTACATGCTGAAACAGAAACACCATCCAGAGATGCTACGTAATCCGAAAGTTTGCTTCTAGCTGCATTTGGTCCTAGTAAAAGTACTTCCGTCTTATCTGAGTTGAGCAGAAGAAAGTTATTAAGCATCCACTGTCTAATGTCCTTTACACACTCCTCAACACTGTTTAGTTGATCTCTCTCATCTGGCTTTGCTGAAATATACAGCTGTGTGTCATCAGCGTAGCAATGGAAGCGAATCCCATGTTTATGAATGATTTCACCAAGAGGCAGCAGATATAAAGAGAAAAGCAGTGGGCCTAAGACAGATCCTTGAGGAACACCAAACTTTACCTCATAGAGTGTGGAGAACTCACCATTTACATCCACAAACTGATAGCGATCAGTCAAATAAGACCTGAGCCAAGAGAGAGCTGTTCCCTTTATTCCTACCACGTTCTCAAGTCTAGCAAGCAGTATAGTGTGATCAATGGTGTCAAAAGCTGCACTAAGGTCGAGCAAAACAAGTAAGGAAACAAAACCCTGATCAGAGGCCAATAACAGGTCATTTACCACCTTAACTAGCGCCGTCTCTGTGCTATGATGAGGCCGAAATCCTGACTGATACATTTCAAAAATGTTATTCATAAGTAGGTGTGAGCATAACTGCTGTGCTACAACCTTTTCTAAAATTTTGGATATAAAGGGGAGATTTGATATCGGTCTGTAGTTGGACAACTGACATGGGTCAAGGTCAGGTTTCTTAATAAGGGGGTGGATAACTGCCAGTTTGAAAGATTTAGGTACATAACCAGTGCTAATAGAAGAGTTAATTATTTTTAAAACTGGTTTGATTATCTCTGGAGTTATCTGTTTAAAGAAACTAGTAGGCAAGGGATCGAGAATGCAGGTTGAAGATTTCGATGAGGAGATTAATGAAATTAAGTCATTCTCATGAATAGAAGTGAAGCTTTGTAGTTGATTATCCGTTATAATTACACTGCTGTCTACAGGGTTACTTGTAAAATAATTTGGATTTATATTAACCGTCTGGATTTCTTGCCTGATGTTTTCAATTTTATTATTAAAAAAGTTCATAAAATCATTACTACCTATTGATGGTGTGCATGTGAGTGCAGTGTTTTTATTCCCTGTTAATTTTGCTACCGTGCTGAATAAAAATCTGGGATTATGCTTGTTATTTTCTATGAGGGTGGAGAAATATGCTGATCTAGCAGCACTAAGAGATTTTCTATAATTTAGGAGGCTCTCCTTCCATGCTATTTGAAATACTGTTAATTTTGTTTGACGCCATTTACGTTCTAATTTTCGAGTGGTCTGTTTTAAGGTGCGTGTATGATCAGTATACCACTGTGCTAATTTTTTCTCCCTGATCATTTTGGTCTTAAGGGGAGCTACATCATCTAGAGTGTAACGTAACGTTGTTTCTAGATGTTCAGTGGCCCAATCGAGCTCTGCGGGGTCTGACGGAGATTTATCTAATATCGTAATTTCTGGAAGATTATTAATAAAACGCGCTGCTGTAGCTGACGTGAAAGTACGCTTAACACGGTAACGTGGTGAGGTAGAAATGCAATGACTTAGGCAAATTTTAAACGAGATCAGATAATGGTCTGAGATAGCTTCAGACTGTGGAATTACAACTAAGTTTTTTATTTTTAATCCAAATGTTAACAACAAATCGAGAGTGTGTCCGCCACTATGAGTGGGTCCTATAACATTCTGATTAATTCCAACTGAATCTAGTATGGACACAACTGCTGCTCTTAAGGAGTCTTCCTGATTATCAAAATGAATATTAAAGTCTCCAACAATTAATGCTTTGTCTAAAGAAGTAGCTAAATTTGTAATGAAATCTGCAAATTCTATCAGAAAATCAGAGTAGGGCCCTGGGGGTCTATAAATAATAATTAGAGGAATTAACTGGCTTGACCTGCTTTCGGACACTGAATATTTTATGTTGGTGTAAAGAACTTCAAAAGTTTTACATTTGTGTTTACTCTTTTGTGTGACGTTTAAATTATTATTATAAATAGCTGCGACTCCACCTCCTCTGCCATTTAGACGGGGTTGGTGTAGGTAACTATACCCAGGGGGACTCGCCTCATTTAGTGCTACATATTCATTCGATTTGATCCACGTTTCTGTCAAACACATTATATTAAACTCCTGGTCGGTAATAATTTCGTTTACAGTAAGTGCTTTTGACGTGAGAGATCTAATATTCAACAATCCTATTTTTAGATCAGAGGTGCTGGCTGTGCGTTCAGTCCTATTTAATTTAATGTTAATCAGGTTACTAAAACAGACTTTCTGATAATTCCTATATTTTGGTTTTGCTCGGGGGACAGACACAGTCTCAATATGGTGGATCCTGAGTGACGACTCTGTGCAGCTAGCAGACGGTCGGTTTAGCCTGTCTGTCTGCTCCCTGGCCTTGGCTCTAGACAGTCACTTGTTAACTAGTGCTGTTCTGAGACTATGACCTATACTACAAGAAATGAGAGCAGCACCTTCCCGTGTGGGATGGACACCGTCCCGCCCTAACAGGCCAGCCTTGCCCTCAAAAATGCTCCAATTATTAATGAAGCCCACATTGTTTTTGGAGCACCACTCGGACATCCAGCAGTTCAGCGACCATAACCTGCTGTAGGCTACATCGCCACGTCGCATTGGGATGGGGCCAGAGCATACTACAGCATCGGACATTGCCTTCGCTAATTTACACACCTCTATAACATTACTCTTAGTAACCTCTGACTGTCGAAGGCGTATATCATTAGCTCCTGTGTGAAAAACTATCTTAGAGAACCTGTGCTTTCCTAAGAATCTAAGCTGACCTGCTATGTCCGGCGCCCTGGCTCCCGGTATACACATAACCTGTGCTGCTGGTGCCCCTAAGGGTCTAGCTAATTTCACGTGCCTCAGAATAGAGTCTCCTAAAACCAGAGCTCTTTCAGGTTTCTCAGCGGGTGCTTCACTGAGGAGAGCAAACCTGTTGGACACGCGAAGCGGAGAGGAATGGTGCTCCCGTGGGCAAGCCTTAGCGTTAGCTTTGGCTTTGCGAGTATGCCGCCGAGTTGTCACCCATTCGCCCCGCTGCGAGGGCTCTAATGCCGGAGTCGGGGGAATAGTACCTTCACCTAGGGCATCCAGACTTTCCCCTGCAGAACCTGGACTGCTCTCACACTCACTACTTCTCTCTAGACTCTGGATGCGCTCCTCTAATGCTAAGATCTTCTCCGTCAAAGAGCAAACTAGCTTACACTTCTCACAGATAAAATTATCGCTAACAACGGAGAGAGACTGACTAAACATGACACACTTCACACACTGAATGAACTGGATGTTCGCCATAATAGAGAAATTACGTACCTTAATGTGACTACTGTAGTGTGTGTTCGTAGTTCTTGGTAAATGTCCTCCACTCACTGCTTTCAAACCCTCAGACAGGGAAAAAAGCGCTCTTCCGACAGCAAAAATAGTCGAGACGGAGCCAACGGAAAGGATGCAGGATATCAAAACGGTATTTTGATATTTTAAAGTGAGAAAAAACTAACTATAAAAAGTTTAAAACGCCGATACAAACACAATTCCCGGTGAACAGTTCAACAACAGGAAACAAAATCAGACCACAGGCTAGGTCGCCCGCCTTTTCTTCCCTCCCTGAGGGTCCGCTGGGCGATGCCTAGCAGCTGCTGCTGCAAAAGAGGTCTTGTTCCTGGGCTGGGGCTGTTTCTGGCGAGCCTCCCCGCGCATTGACTGCTGGGGTGGGGTTGCCTAGGAGCCCTGAAACCAGGCTGTCTCTCTCTGGATGCAGGGGCGAAATATGAACGTGCGGGTTGGGGAGGGCAAGCAGGAAGCTTTCTTGGGAGGCATGCCTCAAAAGCTTCACCATCCATCTTGCGAAGGTCGCATTGCTGGCGCATATTCGCCACCGCAGCCTTGAAAAGGGCTTTTGGCTCTATCGGGGCATCAAGGAACTCCACCTTCTCCCTCTCCGATAAGCCCATCAAACCCAACCACAGGGCCCTTTTGCCTACCACAGCGAAGGCTCATGCTGCGGCCGCAGCTCTGGACCGCTCCCCTAGAGGAACGCAGGTTGAGATCTGCAATGACGCAGATTTCTTCCCACAAGGTAGAGACCCAGCATCAATCTGCAATCTGGGGTAGAGACCCAGCATCAATCTGCAATCTGGGGTTGCACATCCCCAAAGCCTCCATATCGTACACCTCCAGTCTAGAGAAACCCTTAACGGGCACTCGATGCGAGAAGGGTTTGTCCCAAAAAAGATGCATTTCTGTGACACACGCCGGTACAGCAGGAATCAGCTGCTTAACTGGGGAAGTGCGCGATGGCAGCCTCTTCCCGTCATATAAATCCCTCTCAGCGTCGGAATGCACCTGCTGAGACGGCCATTCGATGGAAAGTTTTTTGCCCGCTCTTCTTCACACCTCCACGAGGTCCAGCTCACCTGGCATGGGGGAAGGGCCTGTAGCACTTCCAGGCCTGGAGAGAAGATCAGGAAGGAGGATAGCATCCTCCTCATCGTCCTCCAAATCCTCCTCCAAAAAATGAGCGACCTCATCATCTTCCTCTTCCACACCTTGTTATCCAGCAGAGAGTGAGATTCGAAGAGTGAAGGAAGGACAGGAGAAACCTCGTCCATAATCTCTCCCCAGCTGCACTGTGCTTGCAAAGCAGCCTCGTCCCTCTCCGCGGGCAGCAGAGTGAGACACGGGTCTCCCTTATTCGTGGCCGCGACTCGCAGACGGCGCTTTCGAACCCTTGACGGGAAAAGAGCGCAGTGCGGGCAGCACTCGGTGTTAGCGAGCACGGTTTAAGCGTGCCGAACTCCTAAGCACACGATGCACAGGGGATGAGAGTCTTTTACCCAGATCGTAGACTCGCGTGCACACGGTCGAGATTGAACTTTCCCCGCCGTGCACCTGGATGAACTCGCAGCCGCCATAACGGAGGTGCAATCACCGGAAAAAAAAAGGAAAACAACGAGATCACCAGGACGTGCTTCTCGAAAACGGGTCTCGAACAATAATGTTAATATTAGCTTGACGCGATGTGATAAGAAAAAACAGCAGAAGGGAATATCCGCTTTGACAGTGGATATTCTCCCCAAGAAGCAGCCGCGCTCGGAGACGTACCTTAACGGCCTGTCTGTGAACAGTTAAACGACCGCCCCCAGAGGATCTGCTGAGGATAGCTTCCTAAAAGGATCTTCACGGGAAAGAGAACGAGAATGAGGCAGGGACCGCCAGCAGCGGTGTATATAGAGAGGCGGGACTCCCGCATCACTGTCGTGATTGGTCTGTCAGCCGACAGACGTGGTGTGATTGATGCTTCTAGGATTGGTCACGCCCGAGGCGATTCCCATAGTGAGATACCGAACGAAAGTGTTTGAAAGAGAACACAATACTAAATCATCACAGCTTCATAACTTCAACACAGCAAAAAATAAAAAAAATTCTGTAAAATGCTTTTTTTCTGTAAAAAGCATTCTGTAAATGCTTTTTACATAATCTATTCATCTAATATATTCATTCATACTCACTTATTCATCTAGAAAACTATAAAAGTCATTAATAATTGTAACATTCTGGGTAAAATAATATTTTCTGGAATATTAAATTACCTTTTTTGTAGTGTGAAGGTACTAAAGACACAGAGAGAAACCTAATGGTGATAAATATCTAAATGACTTCTACAGTGAGAAAGTGATGCACCCCTAAAACTAGATCCTGCTGTTAAAATATGATACCTAAAAGATGATTTATTGAAAAATAAATATAAAATCTGTTTAAACACATTTACATTCAAAAGTTTATCAGCAATTTATTTTACCAATCATCTGTCAGAATCTGTGACTTCATACCTTCGATCTCCAGACTTTTCTTCAACTTGGACAGACATTTTCTCTCTGCTGACTGCAGCTCAAACCAGAAGTGGCAGCTCGGATGTCTTCCGCTAACCTTTACACATAAAAAGCCAAATTATCAGTAAGGTTCCTTTGCTGTTCCACCTCTCAGCCCCTCCTCATTAATGTGAACTCAGGATAAACTTTTACACAGTTGTGACTGTGATCCTTAATTAATCCAAAGAATGGATAAAGTTCAGAGTCGAGAATCATGTGCTGATGATAAGCATAAAGAAATCAAAATGACAGAGTGACAGTTTCGTCAGATTCCAGCTATAAACATTATTGTGGCCATGATCCACTGACAGTTCTACTAAATATGTAGATTACATAATACATGTAATACTGTTCAGTACATTTATCAATGTGCATCCTAATCCTACACCATCTCCTGCTGGCTCATGTAAGACTGATAAACTTTACACATAAAGGAGAGAAGTTTTATCTCTCATAAAATGTATCTCATTACAAATAGATATTTGTACATTTTAATACATTTTGAAACTTTCTCACAATCGCACCCTGAAATTCATTAGTGGTATTCTGTATTTTATTCATTTTACTTTTAAAGGTAATCAAAGCAGATGAACAGCTAAACCACACTGTTTTATACTAATCCTTCTAAAAATGTGGAATTCACACAATATTCCTTCATCTTACCTGCATGCTTTAATGTGAATTACACTTTAATCCCTCCGGTTTAAATACAGCAAAAATACAGCGAAGCCTTTCAAAGCCTATTATTTTTGGCAACAACATAGACTTAATTAATTAATTTCTTACATCATACATACTGCAAAAGACTAAGTTACATTCCATTAAAATATTTAAACTGATTGTGTTGTATACAAGATGCCAACAATGACGAGTGTGTGTACATTTATGAACCCAATTTTATTTTAAAAAGTAAAAACTGTCTGATATTACTCGTTTATCTGAAAATCAGATCAGTCGACTAGTTTCATCATATAGTTAAAAAGATATAGAAAAATAAAAAGATAATCCAGAGTGAATGTAAAATGTATAAACTGTAATGATCTTTTAACGTTTAATGTAATTATTTATTTACAATCAGAGATTTGAAAAATTATGTGTAATACAATAAAACTCTTAAAACAATAATCCAGCCCTAAAAACTCTCTGCTCCAGAGGACTGTATCATAACCGGCCCTGACCTCTGACAACTTCTCAACAAGCAGACCTGTGTGAAGAGCTGTAATATATTTGGCTAATAATCTCTACTCTAAAAGTATGAAAGGAAGGAAAAACTTACGCAGGCAGCCATGCAGACCAGCAGAAGACAGAAACACTGCAGGTGGAACATTTCTTTCCTCCGAAAAGTCAGAATAAAACCTCTTCAAATTTACACAGATTCAGGACAGAAGATGTTTAAAATAAAATGCTGAAAACTCAAAGAATATAATCATAAATGTGGCTGAGCAGTGGATAGAGGAGAGAGTGAGAGAGAGCGAAGAAAAAAGGGGTTTGACCAGAGTAAAGAGCTGCAACTCCTACAGTTCTCTCTCTTTCCCTCTCTTTCTCTCATTCTTTCTCTCTCTACAAACTCACCCGCAACAGTGACACATCCTGCATGTCACAAATACATTTAATACACACTCCTTTCACCTTTATACTGTTTTATCTTTAACTTTTACACTGCTTGGTGTCACTTTAATTCATGTGCAGAAGCTCACAATTATTGCCGTTTTCACCTTTGTGAAATATTCTGATACATTTAGGGAGCCGCTAAGATTATCTGGCAGTGAATAAATATATGTTTGTTTTCCTTAAATAACCGAGGACCCGGGAAAAACAGCAAGATGGCCCCCGACCCGGAAACATGCCATGTCATGGAGAGCCTGGAAGATCCTGACGGTAACAGTGAAACTGACCATCTATCTGTGAAATTTTCATGATCATGGCCTTTACTTTTATCACCAGATAAAGAGCCAGAAGTGACCCAGTAAAATCTGCATGCTTTCACAAACACCTCCTTCTGAACACCTCCTTCTAAACACCCCCTCCCCATGAACACCTCCTCCTGAAGTGAACACGTCCTCCTCCTAAACACCTCCTAAACTCAACACTTCCTGCTCTTCTGAATGGTTCCTCCACATTGTCTTCCTTAACACCTTTTCCTGAACATCTACTTAATGTGATGTTTATTTTCCTCCTCAATTTATATGTATATAAAACGTAATAATTAAATAAATATGTTTAAGTTCAGTGAGCTGAAATCTAAAGGGCTACTTTGTTTACTGCTGATGCTGTGAAAATTCTCACCTCATTCTTACCTGTAAAGGTTCATGTTCATTCATCTTACAGTTTGGTCTGTAAAATTTGTTTTAGCAGAGAATCAGAAAAAGTATTTGAATTGAAATAAATAAATAACATGGAATGATATGATCTTATTGTGGATTTCTGCTCAATTTATACACAGATTGGAATCATTTACCAACATTTTTGTAGGTGGTTTACATTTTCCTCCTAAAACATTAACTTGGCTTTACAACAAAACCACTTTTAAATACTGAAGAGTTCCATAATATTAACAAAACTGTATAAATATTTAACTAAATGTTTGTGTATTTTACTTTTAAAAATGTTGTTATGATAAGAAATGTAGTAATTTATGAGAGACCACAATTTTCAGCCTTCTTTTGCTTGGAGTTTTACCCCAGCTAAATATTTTCCATTGAAACAAAAATCTTTTGCATCATTTCATCTTATCGTACATTTATGGCATTTTGCAAACACCCTCATCCAGAGCAACAAACATTTGTCATTTGTTTACAACTGAGAAGTTGAGGGTTAAAGACCCAGCATTGGCAGCTCATCATGACCTTTCACTCAGCAGTCACAAATCTTAAACACTGAGCACTTTACAGTATACACATTTATTTACTCTTACAGCAACACTACTTTGAATCATTTATTAAGAATTTTTTTTTTTTTTTGCTAAAATAACTGTATTAGAGTTTGTTTTGTGTGATGTTTTGTTACCTATATTTTATACACAACGCATTCCAAATTATTATGCAAAAGCCTTTTTTTTAAATAGTCAGAATGTTTAAAGATTTTATTTTATCTGAGAATGTAAACTGCCTTATTGAAATTTTGGAAGAATCTCTTAATATGCTGTTCCAAATAATTATGAAGAATTCACTTTTAAACCATTCAAAAGGCAGAGGTGGCAAAAGTATACACATCGTTTACTTAAATAGAAGTACAGATACTCATGTTTTAAAAGACTCCAGTAAAAGTTGAAGTAGTGACTATGCTTTTTTACTCAAGTTAAAGTAAAGAAGTTTGGGCTCTGACATGTACCTCATTAAAAATGAGTCGTTAGTACGCCTGTTTCAGTGTCACGCTGGTAACTGAACCTCACATTATATCAATGTATTAATAAACAAACTGAATGTATCCAAGCTGAACCACCACCATATAGAATACAAGCAGAAAAAAGACTAAGATGACATTTGAATATATATTTATTCATATATTTATTTATTTATTTGCCATCCCCAGGCCATATCCCAGAATGTAGGGTTTTTCCAACTGTCTTTGAAAACAACTCAAAGTTATTATGATTTTTTACGAATGATAAATTTAAGGTAAGTTATTCTGTGCATTTTATTGAAGTTCAAACAGGAAGTTTATCATTTATACTTCACCTGTATAGCAGTTCTACAACATATAGAAACTATCTGACTAAACCTCAGATTTTTTATGAAAGCTACATAAATAAAGAACATTAAGAACATCCTTATTTAAAAAAATAGCAACATGTGGCAGCATCTCTTATATAAAAGACAAACAAAATTGTAGGGAAAAAAACTTTAAACATTAAAATGGTTAATGACATGAAAGATTTAACAATAAAGCGTTGAATTACCTGTATGTGCTTACTCAAATTTGACGGCGAATATTTGAAAGCCAGCACTTTTTTACACCGATAATTTTGAACATCTCCCTTATATGGCCATGGTGTTGAGGAATATCTTTGTTTTTGTTTATTTTTACATTAGTGTCTCCTTCTGAATTCACATGAACCATCCCTCTTGTTGCTCTCTCATTGTTTGCTCCGCTTGCCTACATCTACATCTGATAGCCAGGAAATAATACACCAGTGATATGGTGAAAAAGCCACACAAAGAAGGGTCGATAGGCTGGTTTGAAAATGTAAGAAGTAGAAAGTACAGATATTTGTGTAAAAATGTAATGAGTGAAAGTAAAAAGTTGTCTGAAAAATAAGTACAGTATTTGTACTTTGTTACTTCCCACCTGTAAAAAGGTAATAGTGAAGTCAAAACTCTAAATCTGTCATATACGGTGCATGGACAGAATGTATTTCATACAAATAACACAATTTAAAACATAACCATTATTTACATATTTACAGTTCCCAGGTGTTCCACAGGACTACCAACTGAAGGTCCTGGTTATTGAACCGTGTGTAAGAGACTGCCACCTTGTGACTGATGGAGAAACTGCACATATAATGAAAGCAGTTTTATTGGTCTTTCACTGAAATGATCCTGCAGTCACATTAAATAAAAATCCTAGAATATATATATATATATATTAATATACTTAATTGTGTATAGAATTGATATTCAGACAGAGTTCAAATTAAATATGATTGTTATGAGATTTATAAATATTTTATTCTTTCTGCATTAGCGTTTCAATAGATCTCGGAAGGCTACGTGCAGAAAATCCGCCTGCAGTTCTTCGTCCCACCGATAGGGGTTACCACACGTTAAATCCAGGCTGAATTACAAACCGCTTAGACTTGGACATGTAGTGTACTAAGTAGTGCGCTATGGCAGCTTTAGAAGGCATTTCTTTACAGCCTATGTAGTGCAACCAGTCAGGGAGTTTGGGGTCGTTTAGGATTCAGCCCAATTTTTTCGGCTGCCTGTGTTTAGCTGATCTGAATTGTGCTAATTCTGACATTTAACTCCGGAAACACAAATGTAAAAGCGCTAACAGTCTCCACGGGGCGAATATCAACCACGGCGCTACTTTAGCTGTCAAACAGCGGTGAGTAAAATCAAAAACTCGCTCAATCTGATGCAATTCTCTGCTTCGGGACCAAAATAATCCAGTCCGACTCTGGTTTTGTCTTGAAGCGAGGTAGGAACAGCAACATGGCGCCGTGTAGCCTGTTAGCATCAGCCCCGAGGACGAAGCGCTGTGACGGCGTTATTCTGTACCTCTGTCTCATTACAACATCAGCTGGGTTCATCACATCTTCCTGAAAATCTGTTCTGTGCTCCATGTGCTTTTTAGTTTAGAACAAGAAACACACCTTCTTTCCGCTGTTCCCCCTGTTGTATGTGTGTCTTTATTTATACTGCGGAAAAACAAGACCACTAAATGTCTTTTCTAACCCTCACGTGTTTTCACATTCCACCACTGGGTTTCACGTAACCGGAGGCGCGCGCGTGTGTGTGTGTGTCTATCTGTCTGTCTGTCTGTTTGTTGTGTGTGTGTGTCTGTCTGTTTGTTGTGTGTGTGTGTGTGTGTGTGTGTCTGTCTGTTTGTCTGTTTGTTTGTGGTGTGTGTGTCTGTCTGTCTGTTTGTTTGTGGTGTGTGTGTCTGTCTGTCTGTCTGTTTGTTTGTTGTGTGTCTGTCTGTTTGTTGTGTGTGTGTGTGTGTCTGTCTGTCTGTCTGTTTGTTTGATGTGTCTGTCTGTCTGTTTGCTGTGTGTGTGTGTGTGTGTCTGTCTGTCTGTCTGTTTGTTTGATGTGTCTGTCTGTCTGTTTGCTGTGTGTGTGTGTGTCTGTCTGTCTGTCTGTCTGTCTGCCCTGCTCCCTGTGTGGTTATTTATGGTTCTATTTCGGTTCTAACAGATAAGATGTAACATGGGTAAACGGTGTGTGTCTGTAAATCGTAATACTGTCATGACATCACACACCTGCGAAAAAGTCAGCTCCAGTGTTTTGCAGATTTTAAAGAGCATCGGTTTTGTGTGAAAATTTAAGTTTAGGGAAGAAAAAAAAACTTGTTCAGGTGTAAAAGTTTCACATTCCTGCTGTAAATTTCTCACAGTTTACTGAAATACTGTCATTTCTTATAATTGTCATTTGGACTTATTTATCAAACTGGAGACAGACTGCTATATTTGCACAGTACCAGCGATCCTGAACGGTTTTCTGGGTTTGCCTGCATCCTTACTCTTCTTCTGCTTGGACTTCTCTTCAGTGCTGCTGAGAGATGATCCACATGGACAGACTGAAGATACACAAGATTACTGTGGTTAATTCCACTCAGAACATCTACAGCCTTCTTCATGGTTTCTATCTTGGAAAGCTCCAGCAGAACTAAAGTGAATAACTTCAGTACAAATAATTCAGTAATTGTTTAATTGAAAAGAGAAGTAATTCAGAAAGCACTGATGCGCAGACTCAAGTTCCAGTTATCCCAGATCTTGATCTCAGGAGAAGCTGTTTCAGTTATAAAAATGTTATACATGTTATGCAAATAGAAATTAAATCATTCTTAAAATTCACACAAAACTTTCATAAAAATCCAATCATTCTGTTTCAAGTGCTGTAAACTTTACACTTTCAACTTCTATATATATATATATATATTATGTTTTTGTGTTAAAATGGATTATTAAAGTAGTATTATACATAAAACAACATAAAATCCATATTGCTGTGAATACATTTACTCAGTTGCAGGTGACCGACGTTCATTATGTAAAAAAAAATATTCTAAAACTTAAAAGCAGAATATTTTTTACTTCGGTTTGACATAAAAAAAAATTTTCACACAACTTTATTTAAAAAAAAAATACATTTATTATAATTTATGGTTAGAAATAGTTTAGTTTTGTAAAATGTTACAAAAAAAAAAAGTTATTTCTTTCTGTGTAACTGTGTGCTGCAGGTGCGAGTGAGCAGCCATGTCTCGGGTGGTGAAGAAGCGGCAGGCCGACCCCAAAGTGGTGCAGTACGTGTGGTCAGCCATCAAAGTGATTCGCAGCCAGAAACAGATCGCTAACATGGACCGAATCTCAAAGTTAGTCCTCTTCCTCTTCTTCCCCGCTGCAGGATAAAGACAGGGGAACTGACGTTTGTTGTGTTGTAGGTATTTGAGCCGTGTGAATGGGATGCACCCCAAAGAGACCTCTAGACAGCTGGTATTAGCGGTGAAGGACGGCCTGGTGGTGGAGACGCTCACTGTGGGATGTAAGGGCTCTAAAGCTGGAGTAGAGCAGGAAGGATACTGGCTCCCTGGAGACGAAATGGTGAGATACACTAGCAACTCGCCTGCAATTTAACTACAGCACATCTGCACAGTTATATAGTACAGCATGTTTATACTGTAGAACATCTGCACTGTACTACAGCACATCTGCACAGATATATAGTACAGCATGTTTATACTGTAGAACATCTGCACTGTACTACAGCACATCTGCACAGATATATAGTACAGCATGTTTATACTGCAGAACATCTGCACTGTACTACAGCACATCTGCACAGTTATAAAGTACAGCATGTTTATACTGTAGAACATCTGCACTGTACTACAGCACATCTGCACAGATATATAGTACAGCCTGTTTATACTGTAGAACATCTGCACTGTACTACAGCACATCTGCACAGATATATAGTACAGCATGTTTATACTGTAGAACATCTGCACTGTACTTCAGCACATCTGCAGTAGAAATTTAGACACATGATCACTGGACATTTAACAGCAATCTTGGTAGTTTTTTCTTTCCTTTTCAATTTCTTATGTTAAGATATCTTAGACTATTTCATATTTACATGCTGTACTTTATCCTCATCTCCAGCCTCTCTGAGTTCAAAGACAGTAAAGTGTAACGGTGAGATTCCTCTCCAGAGTGAGAGAAAGAATTTACAGCATCTTCAGTCTGACTGCTAAAATAACCATCTCTTTATCTTAAATGTTTTATATTTTAAACTGGATTTACACACTCAGTCAGGCTCTGTGTGTGCGCGCGTGTGTGTGTGTGCGCGCGTGTGTGCGTGTGCGTGTGGGCGTGTGTGTGTGTGTGTGTGTGTGTGTGTGAGAGAGGGGGGAGCGGCCCAGAAGTTACATTTATCTGGCTATTTAGGATTTTAAACAATGTTTTCTGGATTACTTGCAATCACAGGAGCAGGAGTCTGAGGGGGAAAAGGTAGGACCTCGTTTATTTCCAACATCTTCTACTCTACTAACTTTATCTTTCCTGTAGTAGCTTGTGTTCCTTGACCACAGGACCAGCTTTTACCTCAATTCAGTTGTTTAAAACAAATTAATATTAATATTACTACTACTGATAATAATAATACAGTAGTATGTTTACATTATTATTTGTTTTGTAGCACTAAAAGTTGGCAAGAGAAATTAAAAGGAAAATAAAATGTTCTGATTATTTTACAACTTTATTGAGTAGGAAAGCTGTCCCATGTCAGTCAGCTGTGTGTGTGTGTGTGTGTGTGTGTGTGTGAGTAAATGTTTAAAACTCATTCTCTCTCTTCTTCCTCTTTGCCCTAAAAGCATTTTCACAGTCTCACACACACATTTGTTTTGCTAACACATCTTTTTATAACACACCCACTCTACTTGAAGAGTACTGAACAGATTCTGGAGCATGAACCCCGGTGTTGAGTTCAGCCTCCTCTCACCAGATTTCTCTTCATCATAAACATCCAGTTCCGCACACAAAGATGTTCTTGCTGCAAATAAAACATCAACTGAATCAAGCTTTACATTGCTGAGAACAAAATAATGCACATTAATAAAAGAATCAGATAGCTCTGTGTGTGTGTGTGTGTGTGTGTGTGTGTGTGTGTGTG
>MU574242.1:734463-752217 GCA_024362625.1 Silurus asotus | reverse complement strand
GTTGGGGGGGGGGGGGGTGTTTGTATGTGAGAGAGGCAGAATTTGAGATTTTATTTGGTTTCATTTACAGTGAATCCGGTAAATATTCACAGCATGTCACTTTTCCCACATTTTATGTTAAGCCTTATTTCAAAATGGATTAAATTTGTAAATATCTGAAATCTGCGAATTTTTTACAAATAAAAGTAACAAAAACATGTACATTAGTTTTTACAGCCTTTGCTCTGTTGAAGCTCCTTTCCTTTTATCCATTCTTCTTTGCAGAACCTCTCAAGCTCCTTTAGTTTGGACGGGGCATGTCGTTGCACAGCCTTTTTCAGATCTCTCTATAGATGTTCAATCGGGTTCAAGTCTGTCACTCAAGGACATTCACAGAGTCCTGTAGCCACTCCTTTGTTATCTTGGCTGTGTGTTTAGGGTCCTGTCCTGTTGGAAGATGAACCGTCGCCCTAGTCTGAGGTCCAGAGCACTGTGGAGCAGGTTTTCTTGAAGGACGTCTCTGTACATTGCTACATTAATCTTTCCCTCAATTCTGACTAGTCTCCCAGTACCTGCCACTGAAAAAAATGATGCTGCCCCATAATGCTTCACTGTAGTAATGTGATGTGCAATGCCTAGTTTCTTCCAGACATTACGCCTGGCATTCAGGCCAAAGAGTTTCTGTTTCTCGTGGTCTGAGAGTACTTTATGTGCCATGTGGGGAAACTCCAGACGGGCTGTCATGTGTCTTTTACTGAGGAGTGGCTTCTATCTGGCCACTTTACCATACAGGCCTGATTGGTGGAGTGCTGCAGAGATGGTTGTTGTTCTGGAAGGTTCTCCTTTCTCCACAGAGAAACGCTGGAGCTTCAGAGTGACCATTGGGTTCTTGGTCACCTCCATGACTAAGGAACTTCTTCCCCGATTGCTCAGTTTGGCTGGGCGACCTGCTCTAGGATGAGTCCTGGTAGTTCCAAACCTCTTCCATTTACGGATTATTGTCCCCTGTGCTCATTGGGACCTTCAATGCTGCAGAAATGTTTCTGTCCACTTTCCCAGATCTGTGCCTCTATACAATCCTGTCTCTGAGGTCTACAGACAATTCCTTTGACTTAATGGTTTGGTTTGACATGCACTGTAACTGTGGGACCTTCTATAGACAGGTGTGTGTCTTTCCATATTATCTCCAATCAACTGAATCTAAACTAAAAGTTGTAGAAACATCTCAAGGATGGTCAGAGAAAAAGGATGCACATGAGCTCAATTTGAGTGTCATGGCAAAGGCTGTAAATACTTATGTACTGTACATGTGATTTTTTTTTTTTTTTTTCTTCTAATAAATTCAAACAAACTTCTTTCCTGTTGTCATTATGGGGTTTTGTTTGTAGAACTTTGAGGAAAATAATGAATGTAATCTATTTTTAAATAAAGCTAACATAACAGAATGTGGAAAATGTGAAGCTCTGTGTTCTTTTTCTAAATTCGCTCGGTGTTTCACTATGGGAATCGCTATGGGAGTGACCAACTACGGAAGCTCCTATGACAACATGTCTGTCTTGACAGACAGGTCGACCTGAGATCAGGCTCCGCCCCACTTTTATTACTCAGGTTGACCCTTTACAATATCATTTACGCTTTTTTCCCGTGAGGGACTACATCAAGCTCTCTCAGCACACCCAGTTCCCCGCTGGTTTTTGGCTGAACCGTCATTGGATTACGTACGCGAGACCAGTCATATAGGATCATGCTAAGCGACATCGCGAAACTCGGTATAGTGTCCGCGTCGAGGCGCGCTATTCCTTTTTCCGACCTGTCGGGTATTAAATTAGACAGTAGGGACTTGGTACGGGCAAGCTATATAAAGGCTTCACGCACCAAGGCGAAGCCTTTGAAGGGCTAACTATCCTGCGAATATTGATAGACTAACGTGTTGTGATGAGTCTCGATTTTCTCTATACTCAGCCATGTCAACGGTCATCCCCAGCCACGGGGAATGAGTCAAAGATCAGGGAGTTGGCCCCCGCCCATGTCCGGGATCGTCATGTGGGGCAACCATCTTAGGCAGAGACCCTCACCTGATGTGCATCGCGTGCATGGGCAAGCATGCTAATGCCTGTCAATGCTGGTAAACATTTTAGAGAGACGGCTGAGAGTGGTGGTGGCTAACCAACAAGACCCATGTCGTCCAGTGCTGCCGCAAAGTCTGTGGCTGTTGAGCTACCACGAGCTGGGCGGACTTGATGGAGACCGAATCGCCAGTCATGCCACCTTTGTTCGATTAATGACAGAGGGCGATGCTAACTCTGACCTCCTCGACTTGGATATAGAGGATGAGGACGACAGTGATCCCTTCCTGGCCTAAGAGTCGAGACCCCAGAGCACGGGCAACTCGGCCACACAGGCGGACTGTAACCTGCACGTGGTATGCAAGCAAACCACGGATAAACTAGGCCTATTTAAGGGATGGGAGAGCTGGGGTTGGCCGGACCCCCAGCAGTAGAGTCTTTGGTGGCCTACCACCTCAATCAGATTCAGGGCTCTATTTCTCCTCAAAATTTCGCTTCCAGGCAAAAGGAAAAGAGTGGCGGTGTCCATCTATCAGAGGCTGTACAAATACGGGGTGAAGTCAGTGTGCTCGCTGAATGCTTTGACTTTACTGTCCATGTCCTAGGCAGAGATTTCAGAGGAGATGGGGCAGCAGCTGAACATAGGAGTATCTAACCCGGCACTTTGGGATGAGATTTGTGTGGTGAATGACCTAATTCTGGGCTCTTCACGAGGCATAGTTCAGAACTGCGGCTTGGCTGTGTCTGGTAAGAGAGCGTTATGGATTAACCTGTCATGGATGTTGCCTACGACCCTGCTAAATGTCTGTTTGGTCCAGCTCTTGAGAAAATGAGAGAAACCAGCACTCTCAGGAAACAGGAGGACGAAGCTTTCAACCTCTGTTTACCTCGCAAGCTGACACAGAAACTGCCCTCTCAGCCAACGCGACTGGGATTTGCTGCAGTCGCAGCTGCGAGAGGGAGACCGGTGAGTGCGAGGAGTGTGATACCGGCTCTCAGCGGGTAGCATGCTGCCAGCATTCGAGATTGGACGGCTCAGGACCATGGGGGAAGCATTCGTTGCGGCCATGGCGGCTAGAAACCGTCTGCCCCACCCCGAGGAGCAAAAGAAGAAGCATGCTACCTTATATCCTCCTTTCTCTGCCTGCAAAGAGAAGCATAAAGGAACACAGCCCGGTTATGAGTTCCATAAGGGCTTTCTCCTTAAGTTCTCCTCGGGTTCGAGGAATGAGGAAAACTGTTTAGTGTCATTAAGCACTTACAAAATATGTTTAGACGCACGCCGGTTTAGACGTCTGCGCAATAAAGATTGCAGCATCGCATCCAAGCCGCAGGCTGAGGGCGATGTGCAAGCCGAGTTAAAAAAAAACTTGTCATTGGGCTTGCCACTGGTTCTGATAGCTCCAAGCTGGGCATCCAGACACTGGGTTGCCGAGATAGTTTAGCTGCTGTCAGTTCCTGCACGGAGGGACCTCCTGTCCCAGGCGGGGGGATTTATCATCCACACCCAGAAAGGATAGCTCTCTGGGCCTGGCCCGTAAAAGGTTGGAACTTGAGTGTGGCAGGTTTACCCCCATCGGTAAACCTGCCACACTAAATACACACTATTTAGTGTGCCAGAGCCTCATCTACTCGCACACTTTATAACAATAAATCGTGAGTCTTTGAAGAGTGTTGTGACCATAGTCACATTGTCTCTTTCCAGTGTTCTGTGGGAGACTTATTATTTTTTCTGCAGGATAAAGCGAAAGCTTTTTCTACTTACAAAAAAGTTTCCTTTTGCCCTAACCCGGGGTTTGTACTAATAGTTATAGATTCTTCTTGTAGATGTCCCATTGCAGTACTTTTGGCTTTTCACCCTCTGCCATTCTCTTCTGGGAGGAGGAGAGGTTGAATTCCTTATGCCCAGTGCGGGCTCTCCATTCGTATGTCAAGAGAACGGCAAGCTTCAGAAAGAATGACCAGCTGTTTGTGTCTTGGGCTGCTCCTTAAAAGGGGAAGCCGTTGTCAAGACAGCGGCTGTCTCACTGGATTGTTGAGGCTATATCTCTAGCATATGAATGCCGAGGTTCTCAGGCACCTGAGAGTCTGAGGGCCCACTGTACTAGGGGGATGGCGACATAATGGACCCTACTTAAGGTAGTTTCTGTTCAGGAAATTTGTGCGGCAGCCGGTTGCCAGTTTATTTTGGTAGGCTGAATGTGTCTGTCATCCTTAGCACATGCAGTGCTAGGAGCCAGACGGCCAGAGCCCATGTCATTGGGTATAGCAAAATCACGTGCAATCAGGGAGTGGTCAAGATCTCCCATAGTAAAACACATAGTGAAGTTAGAAAAAGAATGATGGGTTACTTAATATAATCCCATGTTCTTTGAAAAGAGTGAGGTGTTTCACCAGTACTTTCCTCTTGCACAGGAATGGGAAGAAATCTTGCTGCAATGATATTGTAAGGGGTAGACCTGAGTAATAAAGGTGGGGCAGAGCCTAATCTCAGGTCGACCTGTCTGTCAAGACTGACGTGGTGTCATAGGAGTTTTTGTAGTTGGTCATGCCCAAAGCGATTCCCATAGTGAAACACCTATCTATTAGTCATAAACACTCCAGAACATTACTGTGTGTGTGTGTGTGTGTGTGTGTGTGTGTGTGTGTGCACGCACGTGCTGTGGTTAATAAACAGGCAGCTCAGTGTGTGTGACGTGGTGAATTGTGATGCAGCTCATCTTCTTCTTCCAGCTCTCAGATCAGTGTGCTGTAATCGAGTCTGCACCGAGCCACAGACCACATTACAGGCGAGGGGGCGTGGCCAGGGCGGAGGGTTCACGCCCATCACTGTGCTGTATGTATGTGTGTGTGTGTGTTGCAGGACTGGGAGGCAGAGAGTCACGACTGGTACTGTTTTGAGTGTCACCTTCCAGGAGACGTATTGGAGTGCGACAGCTGCTTCCGCGTCTATCACCTTCGCTGTCTCACTGACGAGCTTCGGCCCAGAGACAACACCTCTCACTGGCAGTGCACTGTCTGCCGGGTACACACACACACACGCACATGCATGCACACATACACACGCGCACACATATACACGCACACATACCTATACACACGTGCACCTGCACACACATACACATTTCTTTTTTGTAATGTTTCTTTTTTTTTTTTTTGTTAAAAATGACAAAAATTCAGTGTTTTTGTATTTGTGCTTTTCACAGGGCAGTAAAAGAAGAAACTTTACTAAACAGGAAATGGTCATATATCTGAGGTTCATACTTGCACGTATGAAAGAACGGGTATGTTTATACTTTTGTATCTGTAAAATCATTTTTTCTTCTTTTCTTAGGTTTTATACATTATCCAGTGTGCAGCTCTCACTCACTCGCTGCTGCATTTCTGTCATTTAGGCCATTGACCTGCACAAGAGAGGCAAAGAGACCAAGCAGGCCATGTACCGGAGGCTGATCCACACGGCCCTGGATGTAGATAACATTCAGGAGGTGAGTCATGAGGCAGTGCTCAGATTCAGAAAAGTGCTCGTACAAAATCTGGATAAAATGTATTAAATATAATTTGTCAAAGACTGTGGTAATTCACATCTTGCTGTAAACTCTTAATTTTCTTTATCTAGGTTGGTCTGTGTAGAAGATATTTACAGCTATCTTGAAACATTTAGAAATCAGAAGAAATTGAGAGCTTGTAAATCTTGTGTTCTCCTTCTCATTTTACCTGCAGAACATTTCTGAGGGCAAGTACAAGAACTTTGAGGAGTTTAAAGCAGATGCTCAGTTGATTGTCCACAACACTGCGATTCTTCACGGAGGTCAGATTGATGAAGCTGGAAGTCGTGTAATGATGTAATGATATATGTGTTGATCTCTGACTCGTGCTTTTTTCCTCTGCAGCACGCAATGAGCAAACTGAAATTGCCAGACTTCTCTACAATGACACGTGCCATGAGGTCAGAGCTGACAATGACTTAATAAAGTAACTATAAAGTTTTCGAGTGAGAATGTTGAACTTCAAACCTTTTTTCCCCCCAGTTGAATGAGTTGATGTTGTGCAGAAACTGTTTCCATCTATCCAACGCTCGGCCTGAAAACTGGTTCTGTTATCCCTGTGTAAGTACTACTCATATCTACTGTCCAAACTTTCTGTTACATGGTCCTAACCTGTGTTTGTGTGTGTGTTCAGGTTCCAAGTCATGAGCTGGTATGGGCTAGAATGAAGGGTTTTGGTTACTGGCCTGCAAAAGTCATGCAGCGAGAAGGGAACCAGGTTGATGTTCGCTTTTTTGGTCACCAACACCAGAGGTGAGAATTAAACACACAAAAATGCGAACAGCAGAACAAATCAGAAAATTGACGGCTTCACAGCAACGGCTGAAACTATAGGGATTTAAACTGTGACTTTAAATGTGGTGATGACTAATTTAGCGTGTGTGGACGTGTGTTCTCTTCAGAGCCTGGATCCCATCAGACAACATTCAGGAGATTTCGGTAAACGTGCAACAGCTGCAGGTGAAGCGCAGTAGTGGCTGGAAAAAGGCGTGTGAGGAACTGGAGCTCCATCAGCGCTTCCTCCGTGAGGGACGAACATGGAAGGGACGCACTGACGAGCGACAGGACGAGGCAGAGTCCAGCATCTCCTCCACCAGCAACGAGCAGGCAATTGCAGAACACAGACTACTGCTGTGACCACACACACACACACACACACACACACACATACACACACTTACATATTCTCACATACACACACTCATATACACACACAAACACACACACTCATACATATACACACACACTCACATATTCTCACATACACACACAAACACACACACTCATACATATACACACACACACACACACACACACACACACACACACACTCACATATTCTCACATACACACTCATATACACACACAAACACACACACACACACACTCACATATTCTCACATACACACACTCATATACACACACACACACACTCACATATTCTCACATACACACACAAACACACACACACACACTCACATATTCACACAAACACTCACATACACACACACACACACACTCACATATTCTCACATACACATTCACACACACACACAGACACTCACATATTCTCACATACACACACAGACACAAACACTCACATACACACACTCACATATTCTCACATACACATTCACACACACACAGACACACTCATTCACACACACACACACACACACACACTCACATATTCTCACATACACAAACTTATACACACATACACACACACACAGACACAAACACTCACATACACATTCACACACACACACACACTCACATATTCTCACATACACACACTCATATGCACACACTCATATATACACACACACACTCACATTCTCACATACACACACTCATATACACACAAACACACATACACACACAGACACAAACACTCACATATTCTCACATGCACACACTCATACACACACACACACGCACTCACATATTCTCATATACACACACAAACACACACACTCATACACAAACACTCACATACACACATACACACTCACATATTCTCACATGCACACACTCACATATTCTCACATACACACACTCATATACACACCCAAACACACACACATACACACACACAGACACACACTTACATATTCTCACATACACACAAACACACACACTCGTACACACACAAACATACACACACATACACACACTCACATATTCTCACATACACACACACCCACACTCATACACACACAAACATACATACACACACACTTTCTCACACATACACACACACATACACACTCACAAACACATAGACACACATATACACACACACTCACATAAACACACTCACAAACACACACACTCACTCACACACATATACACACTCGCACACACACTTACACACATACACACAAACACATACACACAAACACATACACACTCATACATACTCATACACACTCACAAACACTCACACACGCACAATCACTCACACAAACACACTCTCACACACACACTCACAAAAACACACACACAGACACAAACACACACATACACACAAACACACACATACTCACATATTCTCACATACACACACTCATATACACACACATACACACACACACACACACTTACATATTCTCACATACACACACTCATACACACACAAACATACATACACACACACTCACATACACACACATAGACACACACTCACTCACACACTCACATAAACACACTCACAAACACACACACTCACTCACACACATATACACATTCGCACACACACTTACACACATACACACACATACACACTCACACACACTCACACACGCACAATCACTCACACAAACACACTCTCACACATACACACACACACACACAGACACAAACACTCATACACACAAACACACACACATACTCACATTCTTACATACACACACACACACACATACACACACAAACATACACACACACACTTTCTCACACACACACACTCATACATACACACAAACACACACACACACACTCACATATTCTCACATACACACACACCCATACACACACTCATACACAAACACTCACATACACACACACACACACACAAAAATACACATTCACACACACACACACACACACACACACACATACACTCACATATTCTCACACACACACACACTCACATATTCTCACATACACACACTCATATACACACACAAACACACATACACACAAACACACACACTTACATATTCTCACATACACACACTCATATACACACTCATACACACACAAACATACACACACACACACACACTCACATATTCTCACAAACACACACTCGCACACATACTTACACACATACACACAAACACATACACACTTATACACACTCAAAAACACTCACACAAACACACATTCACACACACACTCACACAAACAGACACAAACACTCACATACACACAAACACACATACTCACATATTCTCACATACACACACACACCCACACTCATACACACACAAACATACACATACACACACTTTCTCACACACACACTCTCACACATTCACACACACACAAACACATACACACTCATACACACACACAGAAACACACACAGAAACACACACAGTCATGCACAGTACCCAGTGTTTTTCCTCTCAGTCATCAATGCTTTTTTATCTGTTATGTTTTAGTCAAAGAGTAATCTGGAGCCAAAAGCAAAAAAGAGTCGCCGTTCACAACCACCAGAACCCAAAGAGGAGGTATGTTTCCATTCACTAGAAGTTTATTTGTCGTGTGTGTGTGTGTGTGTGTGTGTGTGTGTGTGTGTTTGTGTACCTAACTCCTCTTTTCATTATTCTTGTGTTTTAGCAGGAGCCTGAGCCTGAGGTGGAGGCAGTGAGTTCAAGTCAGGAGATTCCCACCGCGGCTCCTCACCAGCCTGAGCGTATGTCTGTATCAACACAAACCAAAAAGTCTTTATCATCATCCTCGTCTCCTGTTCCCCGCATGCTGCATCGTGCCACACAGACACTTAATGAGGGCAGCTGTCAAAACATGTGCCATGACAAGTACACCAAGATCTTCAGTGAAGTTAAGGAGATGATGAAGGCAGAAAACAAACGTGAGACAGAGCGAGTGCTGAAGGAGGCACTGGACAAGGTAAAATTCAGCATTTATTCACCACAGGATCATTCTGAAGGAATTTTATTTAGCGAGTTTGTGTTTTATATATCTGTGGAAAAGTTGTAATGCTTGTAATGACATAGATGTGAGCAGGAAAGTGTTGCTGATGATGCTGCACAATAGGATTCATGTAGGTATGGGTTCTGGTGGTGGTTCTGCAGTTTGAGGTAATTGTGTGTGTGTGCAGCTGAGGGTGGAGATGGAGGAGGAGAAGAGGCAGGCGGTGAGTAAAGCGGTGGCGAATACACAGGTGGAGATGGAGCGCAAATGTAAGCAGGTAAAGGAGAAATGTAAAGAGGAGCTGATGGAGGAGATGAAGAAGATGGTAAATCAACACAAGCAGCTGGTCTCTCAGACCAAGAAGAAGCAGTGGGTCAGTCCAAAAACATACTTTACACTTCATGGTCTTTCAGGCATGATGAGCTCACACACACACACACACTTAAAAACACAGTTACACACACACACACACAAACACAATTACACACACACACACACACACACTTAAAAACACAATTACACACACACACACAAACACAATTACACACACACACACTTAAAAACACAATTACACACACACACACACAAAAACACAATTACACACACACACACACACACACTTACTCAAACTTACACACAGAAACACTTACAAACACAATTACACACACACACACACACACACACTTACAAACACAATTACACACACACACTTTTAAACACAATTACACACACACACACACACACTTAAAAACACAATTACACACACACACACACACAAACACAATTACACACACACACACACACTTACTCAAACTTACACACAGAAACACTTACAAACACAATTACACACACACACACTTTCAAACACAATTACACACACACACACACAAACACAATTACACACACACATGCACACATATATATATATATATATATACACACAATTTAGGAACACGGTGTTATTTATCTTGGTGAATTATTTTCTTTTTACTTAAAAAATTGCATTTAAATCCTGTGGAGTTACAGATACTCTCCAGTTTAAATGTTTCTGTATTAACGTTTACACTAAATAAATAAATATTTTCTAAAATACTTTTATTTCCTGATAAAAGGCATCATATAAAGAAATATTAGACGTTAAAAACATAAGAATGTGCTGTAATTCATCCTTTACCTGATTTGGATACAAATTATTTACAATAATGCTGAATGTTTTTCATTTATTTATTTTTGGACCATCTGTAAACAAGTTTATTTAAAATGATCTTCACGTGAGACTAATGGAGTTTTATGAGCCTCACTAATGTCATTGTGTGTGTGTGTGTGTGTGTGTGTGTGTGTGTGTGTGTGTGTGTAAAACAGTGCTATAACTGTGAGGAGGAAGCGATGTACCACTGCTGCTGGAACACGTCGTACTGTTCCATCAAGTGCCAGCAGGAACACTGGCACGCCGATCACAAACGCACCTGTCGCAGGAAGAGATGAGCAGCAGCCAATCACAACAGACCATTTTAGCTCCACCCACCTACGTCACGCCGATGGATGATTTCCATCACCCCACGTTTTAAACACTTTCCTCAAAATAGACATTTTTCCTCAGTAAAGCTGAGGCACAACATGGCGAGGAACCGATTTTACCTTTTATTTGATTTGATTATATTTTATGTAAATCTTTCATTTGCTGTAAAATGAAAAGAGCCTTGCTTGCCTACAAACTAACTAAAATGTGAAGTAATAACCTTTTTAAACATGTGGTTCTGAATCACTTTCTGTGTAGATATTTGACTTTTCTATTCACTCCTTTGTTGATGGATGTCGGTGTTTTATTGAGTTTTTTTCGGGATTTTATTGGTTGTGAAGCGTTGTGTTTTGGGAACAGGGTTGAAGATGGCAAAAAATACAATCTTCCATTGATGAATATGCACATTTTACATTTTATTTTACATTTTAATATAGAAAAATAACCTTTTAATAAGACCAGATTATTTATGTGCTCTAAAGCATGAATCTCCACAGTTCACAAATTCTTGTGTGAAACACATCATGATTTTCATGTTTCCATGTTTCACACGTCTCTGCATTCTGCTGCTCCTGCGTGAGTTACAGATGGAAATGAAATAAATTCCACGTTTTCCTACGAGTTTGATTGAGAAGGTTCTGAGCTGTACAGAAATCAGCGTAAATTCTACATATAACAGTGCACTCCGATTCCGTTGTGTTTGAGAAAAGGTTATTTTAATGCTGAGTTTCAGAAGCTGATGTGGTTTTAGCTGAATGATGAAGAAAACCTGAGATCAGTTTTCACCAGCTTTATTTTTAACTCATTTTTAATGCATTTGAGAATCTTCTGCTCATCTCTGTTGCACTACGTGTATATAAACATCTGACGCTAAACGTGATTCTAGGATTTGCACGTCAGAAGCGTTATGTACATTTCATGAATGCATTAACTGTATTTGATTTTGTCAAAAACTTAAAGAATTATTTGTAATTCTGAGAAAATCTCATTCCAGTGCGCATGAATCTTGCTTGTGTTTATTCTCCGCTTCTCGTTTCTCTCACTGCTGTATTTATGCAGTGAATTGATACATTTTCTCTTTTTTATTATTATTTTTTTTAATTATTTTATTTTTAAGGAAACGACTTTGTTTTGTATTTGCGGATTATTTTGTATTGCGGGCAAAAAACAACGAGTTCCGAAAGTGTGACCGAGTCCGAGCCTGGTGTTTCCTTTCAGATATGCGTTTGGAGTCATGTGGTGTAAAAGTCCTGCCACTTTGTGGGTGTGTCTGTATAAAATGGCTCTGCCCCACCCTGCATTACACTCTGTAACAGTAATTCTGTATGATAAACAATAAACATATCAAACCTTTAATTGTGTATTTGACAATCTTTCTGTAGCTCAGGGGGTGTAGTTACTTGTGATCAAACTAAACAACCATACTTGTACCAATTAAAGCACTTTATTGCACCATAATCTTGTGAAGTTTGGCCAAAGCAGGCGTCTATAAAAGTGTCATTTAATACTTTTATTTATGTGTACAAAACAATTCGAATCACACCTGCACCATACAAAAACCTTTTTTTGTCTTTTTGTGGGGTTTTTTAGGTAAACAACAATATGTACACACACCATGCAGATTTGCTCACATCAACCCACATTTCAACAAAGGAGGAACGTTAATGTGACAGGAGGAACCGTAATGTGCACATTTACTTTTTTCACTTTCTGAAATGTCCCTATTTTTGTTTTACAACGTGAACAAACTGTAAGACTTCATTCCTTCTTAAAAAAAGATTAAACTTTCACTCAGTGATGAAGTGTAAACGTTTCCCACACAGTACAAATTATAATTATGCTTATTAAAAAATAAAGGAACGATAATGTGATTAGAGACAAAAAGATATAAATGTATTTATCAGCTGTTGTGAAAAGACTCATAAGCTTTAAAAGTTCCACACTGAGGCTGAAGTTTCCGTATATTCCTGGTATTTTCTCATATTTCAGTTATTAATTCTCTTCACGGTTCCTCGTCTGAGTCGATGCATGAATCTGACATCACACAGAGCAGCCAGTCCTCAGGCTTTTGTGTGTGTGTGTGTGTGTGTGTGTGTGTGTGTGTGTGTGTGTGAAGAACTCAACATGGCCCTAAAACTCTTCTGTACAAATCTGTTAATAAATAAATAAATGAAGTTACAAAAATAAAAAAATTTAAATTGCAACTTAAACACAAACGAGGCATTGAAACACAATCAGAACACAAGGTTATGCTGCAGTGTTTGCTGAATGTGTGTGTGTGTGTGTGTGTGTGTGTGTGTGTGTGTGTGTGTGTGTGTGTGTGTGTGTGTGTGTGTGTAAAAGAACTTAAAACTTCTCTCTACAACAGATGCCATGCAAATGAGAAGTACTGCATCAGATTCATTGGTGTTTCTTAGATTGTATTTTAATAAATATTTTATATTTATTTATAGATCTATATATATTATTTATATTTGTACATTTTCTTGATGTTACTCAAGATTATACAAAGCTTTATTTATATTAGCAATGTTAACGAGGAAAACATTTTCCCATGTCTTCTCGCTTTTAAAATGAACAAAATAAATACGAACTATTTACTGTACATTAATTACACAGTTAATTTGGCTTTTTACACCCAAATTAAACAACTGAATCTCTGCTGTGGGACATTTAAAAAGTTAAACTTAAAAAGAACTAAAACTGTTGGAGGAAAAGCTGCACATACATACAAAGACTGGTGTTGTACCTCTTCTTAACTTTGTGTGTTTTGTGTGTGTGTGCGTGCGTGTTGTGTGTGTGTGTGTGTGTGTGTGTGCGTGTGTGGGTGTGTATAAATACATATTTCAAACTCACAGTCAACATAAAATCTCCATTCTCATGAAAGGTAAAAATGTCGTGACTCAGTTTGCACCAAAAAAAAAGAAAAAGCGAATTTCCAGCCAAACAAAAGCATCTCCAGATCTCCTCCACTCTGAACCAATCATCTGTCCTGCATCCATCCTGTACCTGTCCTCCACTTTTCTCCATTTTGCTGCATCTCCTTTAGGGCTCCTGCGTCTCTCATTGATCTTCATTGTCAATTTATTGTCATTATTTATTTTGTGCTGAAGCTCCGCCCACTTAGTAGCAGACACACAGCAATACACTCAGACACACAGCTACATGTTGTAGGCCACATAAATGGGGTCAAGCTGATCGGCCAGAAAACCATCACGCAGGTGCATCCTCTGTTTTTCTCCACGAGAGTTGATGGGAATGACGCCGATGTCCACCACCACGACCACGCCCACAATCAGGTAATGTTCCTCCAACACCGCATTCGTCACCAATGGCACCAAATCCAACGCCTCCTGCTCTGAGCCCTCCAACTCCACCACCACCACCAACAAGTTGGTCCATGGGAACACAGCACTGCAACACACACACACACACACACACACACACACACACACACACACACACACACCACACACACACACACACACACACACACACGACTGACATGTTAAGCATAATAAGTGCATTTCTGAATGTTTAATAATCAGCAACATGTTTAATTTACCCACAATTATCTAGATGTTTGATAAATCCGTGTGATATAAGTGTGTTTGTGTGGTTGTACCATTCCATAATGCTTTTGTGAGCGCGGATGACGGAGGTTTCAATGTCGATGGGATGATACCTCATCCCTCTGAGCTCCATTGCCTCATCCAAAGCTCCAACCACATACAGGGCATCGTGTCTCTCTGTAAACACAAAAAACCTTCACTACATACCTTACAATTACACACACCATACAGCAACACTCTGTGTGTGTGTGTGTGTGTGTGTGTGTGTGTGTGTGTGTGTGACCTCCACTGGCATCAGTGAGCTCAGTGCGTCTCAGGAACCCCAGGTATCCAGTTCTTGCCCACACGGTCTGCGTGTCTCCAAAGCTCAGGCGTGAGTTGAAGTGGTCAGATTGCAGAGTCTCATCTCCGTACACAGTGAAGTAACCGCTCCCGTTGTGAATGCTGTGCACCCAAATCTGCAGCCGAGAGGAACCATAAAGAACCATAAGGAACCATGCCAGCATTATATACATTCTTGTAAATGTGAATTATATAATGTAGTATAGTAGTAGATATATAATGGTAACAAACCTCTCCAAGATGAGAATCTCCTAATGGACCCTTTGTTTCAGGATTAGCGATTATGATGCGTACTCCAGGTAAAATCTGCAGATTTCAAGTAAAGTGTGTTTCAGTGGTGATGCGTCTACACTGAGATCAAACACACCTGTGTGTAACATTTACCTTTCCAGACTCCATGAGCGGCAGACTGTGTGGAGAACCTCGTTCAACCAGACGCACTCTGAGATAAAAACATTATCCAACTGTTAATGTTTTCCCACACACACACACACACACACACACACACACACACACACACACACACACACACACACACACACACACACACTGCATAGACAAAGAAGGAACAATTTATGCAGCTTTTAGCTTTTAACCACACAAAGAGTGAATGTCAATGTCAGTAAAAACAAACACACACAAACAAACAAACAAACAAACACACACACACACACACACACACACACACACGCACACACACACACAAACAAACAAACAAACAAACACACACACACACACACACACACACACACACACCTGTCATGTCTGAGTGCTCTCATGTCTACATACACAGTTGTTGGGTCCGGTCCAGAAGTGCCCTAAAAAAAACACACACACACACACACACACACACACACACACACACACACACACACACACACACACACACACACACAGAGAAAGTAAGCACTCAGTCAGACTTTTTTAATGGTGAGTGACTGCGGTAGGTTAGTAAAAAAAAAAGCATTAAGCGTTTGATGAAAAATAAAAAAAACATAAAAATATATACTACTTTGGTTAAAATATGAACCTGATTAAAGTTATGAAATATTAAATGTAGTGTTCCTCCCTGATTAGAAAAGACACTGAAGTATTTTCTGGCAGATGTTTAGCTTCCTTTAGGCTCCACCTCCTGATGATCATCATTTAAACATGAAAACTCAAAGTGTACACTTGTAGCTAAGCTCAGAAAATGTATTCAGAGACTGTTGGAACTTGACACACACACACACACACACACACACACACACACACACACACACACACACACACACACACACACACACACATTTACACACACACATTCTTACACAACAGACTTTAGCGTGACATATTCCACTTGATCAATGAGACACTTGCATTGAGGCCTGGTGAAGTTTAGAAGTTGTATTTAGTTTTTTTAGTGTAAATTGAAATAAAAAGTTTGTTATGGTCTTCACTCCTAATCACCGAATTTAATTCCAATAACGACTAACATGCTGTTTGTTGACAATATCATTTTAAATTGATAAAATCAATTCAAAAACAAAACAAAGATCATTAGTGATCATTAGTTAATTAGTCCATGAAGTCTGGTCATGCACGAGGAACCGGTTACACACCCAAACTAGGAGACCTGCTCACACCTGGGGTTAGAAAAAGGCACAGTGCAGAGCAGTTGAACTGAACATCATATACCTCACCAAGCAACTCGGCACAGAGGAGCAGAGCACCTGGGGCAAAAGGGCGTGGGGTACAGGGGCACAACAGGCTCCCTACCTGATCAATATTTCCAAGTCTGTGAGTCTTCAATGAACAGGGATGAGAAAGAGAGAGAGAGAGAGCGAGAGAGAGAAAGAGAGAGAGAGAGAGAGAGAGAGAGAGAGAGAGAGAGAGAGAGAGAGAGAGAGAGAGAGAGAGAGAGAGAGAGAGAGACAGACAGAGACAGACAGCGAGAGAGACAGAGTGAGAGAGAGAGAGAGACAGACAGAGACAGACAGCGAGAGAGACAGAGTGAGAGAGAGAGAGAGACAGACAGAGACAGAGAGAGAGAGAGACAGAGTGAGAGAGCGAGAGAGACAGACAGAGACAGAGAGAGAGAGTGTGTGTTTGTACATAAACCAGTTAACACTAACTACTCTCTGTCTCCCTCTTGGGGTGAGTCAAGGCTATTGCTTCATGCCTCTGACATCTATTTCTGTCATGATCACTGACCAAAAAACACAACACACACAAAACCTCTCAAAATAAGTAAACACCAAACACTGCTGTGGGGAACACCATAAACTCTGTTGTGGGGAACACTACACACTGCTGTGGGGAACACTAAACACTGCTGTGTGGAACACCAAACACTGCTGTGTGGAACACCAAACACTGCTGTGGGAAACACTAAACACTGCTGTGTGGAACACCAAACACTGCTGTGGGGAACACCAAACACTGCTGTGGGAAACACCAAACACTGCTGTGGGAAACACCAAACACTGCTGTGGGGAACACTAAACACTGCTGTGTGAAACACTAAACACTGCTGTGTGGGAACACTAAACACTGCTGTGGGGAACACTACACACTGCTGTGGG
>MU574242.1:729157-731597 GCA_024362625.1 Silurus asotus | reverse complement strand
ACACACACACACACACACACACACACACACACACACACACACACACACACACACACACATATATATATATAATTATTGTAGATTAGTTTTGTAGTTCTTTATGTTAATTACCTTCAGAGACTCGGTCTGCAGGCCGAGGCCTTTAGTGCACAGCTCCATCACAGAGTACGAGCAGAACGTGTCTCTGACGCGAAACTGACTGACGGCCAGCAACCAGAGAGCAGGATTCACTTCTAACTCTGATGGTGGAATCAGGATGGACTGGTGCCCTGAGTACACACTACACACACACACACACACACACACACACACACAAAATCAATACATCTTTAATGCTCTCTCTCTTTCTCTCTCTCTTTCTCTATGTGTCTCTTTGACCTGCAGAGGCACCAGAGGACGAAGCCCAGGCCGCAGTAGGGGTCGAGGCAGATGGCCACTTCACGAGAAGGGTAAAGCTCACACTGAAGCTTGATTGAGCGGCAGAAGGCACTGGTGGCAGAATGAGACATCTGAAGGCATAAGAAAGATAGAGGGATGGAAGTAGGATGAAAAAAGGGAGCATGAAGAAGACAAATGGACTTTAACACTTCTACAGCTTAACATAAATATGGTTAAAATAGTTATACACTAAAGTCTAAACAACTTCCCTCTATGAATTACACACAAAAAAAAAAAACATGAAAATTATAATAAATTAAGTTTATATGTACTAAAATATTCAATATTATTATAAATAATGATAATGTACTAATAAGAAGAGGGTAAACATTTAAACATGTAATGGAAGCCATAAATAAACAGGAGTATGATGTAAAATGTTGATATATTAAAGTGAAAATTTTATATGAGAAATAAAAGTTTCCACACTCACTCTATTAAATCTGAGATAAAGTGTACTTTTGCAAAAACAGTAGAGCGGAAGTACCTTTACTCCAGCGAGCATCCCTGTGGTGGACACACTGAAGTCCAGGTAAGCCAGTGTGTCCGGGTTTGAGGGCTTGTACAGCTGAGGCGGCTTTTTTTTTGGCAGATCATCTAGAACAGAAGAAATACTTCAATTTTTAAAACATTTTATTTTGTGTTAAAAAGAATAGAATATTTTTATCCACCACACAGTAATTACTCTAAAATCTATCATATTAAGTCTAAACAATGTAAAGGAAAGTGGCTGAGCCAATAGGAAGTGTTGAACAGGAGTCAGATGTTCTGTGAGGTGTGAATGAGACTCACCTGTGTCCAGGACCAGAGGCCACGCCCTGATATCCACTGCAGCAGACGCTTCCTTGGACTTCAGCAGCTTACTGATCACTAGTGTAGTCATCACACAAGCTGAGCGACTAACCTGCACACAAACACACATATATACGCACACACACACACACACACACACACACACAGAAGGAAGTCCATGCTGCTGCATACAATCCGCTCCCTCAATGGAACCCATGACAGTGCAAACACACACCCCCACCCACACCCACACCCGCACACACACACACACACACACACACACACACACACACACACACACACACACACACACACACACACACACACACACACACACACCTGCTTGGTGATATTAAATACCAGCTGTTTGATTGTGCAGTAAAAAAGTGTCAGAGCAGCCTTGTATATAAACTCGCTATAAATTCCACTTACCTCCACAATCATCTTGACAGTGGGCAGCGTGGTGGCGATGTTCTGAGGGTGCGGTGGGCGCACAGTAATGGGAACACAGCCGGCGTACAGACAGCCATAAAATGCCGCGATCAGGTCAATGCCTGTTCGAGAGAAACATGGCTATAACTGATTTCTACACAACATGGGTAGAAACATCATCACAGTCCCAATTAAACATCAGCCACAAAAACATCATCATATTCCAACTTAAACATCATCACAGTCCCAGCTTTTAGACAAGTGTATCTAAATATTGTAATAAAAAGAGACATTGGTGTAGAGTTCAGGGGAAATTAAAGTGCCATAACGATGTAATACAAATTCCCCAATCATTAGTTAAAAGTTAATAATTAATATGAACATGATTTAAACACTATTAAATAAACTGACTTGAAAATGAAAAATAGAAAATAAGAAATTAAATAGACAGATTCTGCACATTTTTTACTGCCAGAGACTTTATATTTATTTGCTGTACATATATTTGTCTATTTATCTGCACTTGTCAGTTTGCACCTCTGGTGGATTCTAAACTGCATTTTATTGCTGTACTCTAAAATAAAAAAGTTGTATCTTTTATATTTTTGAGCTATTTAGCTATTTAAAAGGAGTTTCAAAACTGAAGATTGAAACGTGAACGATATTTTTAGAGGATTATGTTGATCTTCTTTAATGTCTTTTTGACCATCTGGATTTTCTTTACAGCCTTGTGTGGAACCCAGTACAATAATTAAAGTTCTAAAAAACCAGAGTTTAG
>MU574242.1:716657-721657 GCA_024362625.1 Silurus asotus | reverse complement strand
TTCATAACTCATTACCTTTCCTGTGTGTTATTTCTATTTGTACACACTCTCATCTATCTGCCCTTCATGCTCACACACACACACACACACATGGCTGACCTTTAAACTGTGGGATTTCCCCGGTGGGGCCTTTGGGGAGCCCCTTATGACAGGCGTCACTGGTCAGAGCCACAGTAACACCACAACTCCCGAGGAGAAAACCGATCTGCTGACTTCCTGCGTCCTGAAACACAGAGGAATACAATCACACCTTACACAGAGGTAAGTATACTTTAAGGCTCTTCTCTGTTTTGGCACCGAGGTGGTGGAATGAACTTCCCCTGGATGTTCGTACAGCGGAGTCCCTGACTATCTTCAAGCGACGATTGAAGACCCTCATCTTCCTGTAACACCTAAATGAGCACTTTCCAAGTTTGCTTTGTAGACTTCAAGAGTTATATTTATATTAAGTTTGTAATCTTGTGTACCAGTGTAGATTTATTCATTACTTGAGACTAAAAGCTTTTTTGCACGTCGCTTTGGATAAGGGCGTCTGCAAGATGCCGTAAATGTAAATGTGTGGAGATGTGAAGCAGGATGTAGATAGGATTAGTAAGGAGGAAGTGAGAGCAGAGATTAAGAGGATAAAGAGTGGAAAGTCGGTTGGACCAGACGACATACCGGTAGAAGCGTGGAGATGTTTAGGAGAGATGCAGTGGAGTTTTTAACCAGATTTTTCAAGATTTTGGAAGGTGAGAAGATGCCTGAAGAATGGAGAAGGAGTGTGCTGGTACTGATCTTTAAGAATAAGGGAGATGTGCAGACCTGCAGTAACTACAGGGGAATTAAGTTGATCAGTCACACCATGAAGTTCTGGGAAAGAGTAGTGGAAGCCAGGCTGAGAGAAGAGGTGACCATCTGTGAGCAACAGTATGGATTCATGCCAAGGAAGAGCACCACAGACGCATTATTTGCTTTGAGGATGTTGATGGAGAAGTATAGAGAAGTCAGAAGGAGCTGCATTGTGTGTTTGTGGATTTAGAGAAAGTGTACGACAGGGTGGAGAGAGGAGTTGTGGTGTTGTATGAGGAAGTCAGGTGTGTCAGTCAGTATGTGAGGGTGGTGCAGGACATTTATGAGGACAGTGTGACAGCAGTGAAGTGTGCAGTAGGAATGACAAACTGGTTCAAGGTGGAGGTTGGACTGCATCAAGGATCGGCTCTGAGCCCTTTCCTGTTTGCAGCGGTGATGGACAGGTTGATGGACGAGGTCAGACAGGAGTCTCCGTGGACTATTGGTGCGAGATTAGAGTTAGAAGCAGAGGGGGGAAGTAAAGGAGAACAAATACTTTGTTACTGTACTTAAGTAGATTTTTTTGGTATCAGTATTTTACTCCACTATTTTTTTTTAGACAACTTTTTACTTTTACTCATTACATTTTTACACAAATATCTGTACTTTTTACTTCTTACATTTTTAAAACAGGCTCGTTACTTTACTTTTAATCCATTGATTTGGTGAAATATAAAATTGTTCTTTTTACTGCGCGATTTCAGCCGAAAAAACGATTTCCTGTTATTGCGCGTCTTTTTCAATCCGCTGGTGTATAAAGTCCTGACTCTCACTCTTTACGAAGATTAGAATAAGCAGGCAGAAGTCAATAAGAAGTTTGGGGTTAACGTGGATAAGACAGAGGGAGTCAGAGATGTAAACATGACTGACAACAGAGACATTCCTGATTCATATTCAAATTATTTTAAACGCCACTAGTGCTATCAATTCAACGCACATTTCTGTTTATACCATAAAAAAATTTAAATACATAAATAAATAACTAAATATAAAAGAGGCAAAATTAAAACCTCCAGCAAAACATAAATTTTTCACAACGTCCCTTCTTTACTTAGATATAAAATAAAAAAATCAACTCCACCGAAAAATGTATTAATCAGTTTTTAATCAGTAAACTTTTGTTTTATTTCTGCGCCAAGTCTCAAATCAAACACCAAATCCGCCATGTTTTACACAATTTACCCTCTAGGTGGCGTTTGGTTGGTTTTTCCCTCATAATGGTGAAACGAACTTAAATTACTGTCTTTATTGATCGTACAGATAAAAACTTTTCATCATTCAAATCTATAAAATGTCTATGATTATATATAAAAAAGCTTCTTGACTTGACTTAAAGAGGTGCAGTTTCTCCGGTATCACCTCATTAACTGTCCGTGTGGAAACACAGCAAAGGCTCCTAATGATGTCCACACGTCTCTGCACTGATACAGCCTTTAAATTTAATCACTGTACACATGCTTACATACAAATCACATGCTGTACATATGATACATGTTTATCTGCACTATTTGCACGATTGCTTCTTTTTTGCACTTCTGGTAGATGCCAAACTGCATTTTGTTGCTGTGTACCTGTACTATGCAATGACAATAAAGTTCTATCTATCTATCTATCTATCTATCTATCTATCTATCTATCTATCTATCTATCTATCTATCTAATATTAATATGATGTGAGGTTCAGTTAACAGCTAAAACAGGTAGAAGTAATTACTACTTTTTACTGAAGTACATGTCCAAAACTTCTTTACTTTCACTTGAGTAAAAAAGTATAATCAGTACTTCAACTTTTACCCAAGTATTTTAAAACATGAGTATCTGTACTTCTACTTAAGTAATGTATGTGTTTACTTTTGCCACCTCTAGTCAGAAGGCAATCAACAAATAGTAGGTTCCACTGTTATTCTGATTATACCCAGCTATATATCTCCTCAAAACCCAAAAATATAGTTCAATTAGCTTGGATAACTGGGTGTGTTAAAGAAATAAGAGATTGGATGACTCATACCTTTCTACTATTAAATTCTAATAAGACAGAGATTTTGCTCATCGGCCCAAAAACCAGTACACGGAAGCTCTAGCATCTTAACCTGCATTTAGACGGATGTTCTGTAACCACTAGTTCAACGGTAAAAGACCTGGGAGTTATTTTAGAGCAACTTAACTTATAAAAACAACTTCTTCCACCTTAGAAATATTTCTAAGCTAAGAAACATGTTATCTATATCTGATGCAGAGAAGCTCGTCCATGTGTTCATGTCCTCCAGAATAGACTACTGTAATGCATTACTAGGTGGATGTCCTGCATCATTAATAAACAAGCTTCAGTTTCAGAATGCGGCAGCCAGAGTTCTCACAAGGTCAAGAAAATATGATCACATAACCCCAATCTTATCGTCCCTACATCCCTCAAACTACTGCTTCTTACTTATAAAACACTAAATGGTTTATCTCCATGTATCTCCAGTCTTCTAACACGCTACAATCCATCACGCCCCCTGAGATCTCAAAACTCTGGGCTTCTAGTAGTTCCTAGAATAGCAAAGTCCACTAAAGGTGGTAGAACATTTTCACATTTAGCTCCTAAACTCTGGAACAGTCTTCCTGACAGTGTTCGGGGTTCAGACACACTCACCCAGTTTAAGTTCAGATTAAAGACGTATGTTTGTAGCGAGTTCTACACATAACACACATCACATCATAACCTTGTGCTCCAGAACATCTGATCACATCACATTATCAACTTTTGCTGTTAATATCATGAACAGCAGCTACGCTAATTCCTCTCCACTGCTTCTCTTTCTCTCCCCATCCCGAGACACCCTGAGGTTGGCCAGCTCCAGTCACGTCCCTCCTCCTGATGATTACGGACTTTTGAAGAAGTAGATGCCGAACTCGCAAACATCCCGAACCATCTAGAGATGTTCCAGCGGCAATTGGATCCCACTGCATGTGTGGAGTTTTGACACTGGACCTCCTGGAGTGTTTAAAGGCTCTGGCATGGAGAAGCTGATGCTGGATCTGTGATGATCACAAATGTTGAGCTCAGTAGCTCCTAGTTTTATAAGCATATAGACTGTTGAAAGAACATTTACTTATAATCTTATACTCCAGTGCTCATGTTAGTTCTCACTCTCCAGTGTTCTGTAGTGTTGAAAGATTTATGATCAAACTCTTGATGTCTCCCAAATGAGGATGAGGTTCTGCTTTTGAGTCTGGTTCCTCTCAAGGTTTCTTCCTCATAACATCTAAGGGAGTTTTTCCTTGCCACAGTCGCCACGGCTGCTCATCAGAGATAAACACACACCATTTGAGACAATGTCTGTTGTGAAAAGCGCTATAGAAATAAACTTCACTTGACTTGACTTGACAACTTCCACTCACAACTTCAACACACATCACAAACATCTTGGACACAACATCAGCACTCAACTTCAAAACACAACTGCATCAATCACAACTTTAACACACAACATCACATACAACTTCAAAACACATCTTCATCACACAACTTCAAATTTAAGTCTCACCTTTCGAGTCAGTGGAACCTCAATTGGCACCGGGACAACCTCAGCCAACAAACAGCCATAAAACGCCACCATGAACGCAGCCGGGTCATTATTCGGGAAGACTAGAGCTACCTGAGAGTGCGAAAGACAAAGAGAAAACAAGGAAAAGACAAAAAAAGAGAGAGAGAGAGAGAGATAAAGGAACAGAAACAGAAACAGAGAGAAATTGAAATAGAGAGAGATAAAAACAAAAAGAAAGAGGGAGAGAGACAGAATCAGAGAGAGAGAGAGAGAGAGAGAGAGAGAGATTTCAGGTACAGACACTAATGTGAGTGAAAAGCAGCTATAACACAATGATTAATTACAGTGACACTGTGGGCACAGAGGCGCCGTCCCTCTAATAAACTCATTTCTAATCCTGTCCATCGTCGTCACTCAAAAAGAAAACTTCAACATCTTCAGTTCTGCTACCTCCAGCTCCACCTCCTGTCTTTCACACAATACCACTGTCTCTAATCCATACAACATCTCAGGTCTCACCACAGTCCTATAAACTTTCCCTTTCACTCTCACAGATACTCTTCTATCACAAATAAGTGGAATATAATTGTAATAAAAAATGATGTGAATGTTGTGAACTCACCCGGTCTCCCGGCCGCA
>MU574242.1:709633-714109 GCA_024362625.1 Silurus asotus | reverse complement strand
AACACACACACACAAACACACATCTACAAAGACACACATACACACACACACACAAACAAACACACACACAAACATATACATACAGACACACGCACACACAAACACACACACACAAACACACACACACACAAACAAACACACACAAACACTCATACACACTCACACACAAACATACACATACACATACACACAACCACACACACACACACCCACACAAACAAACACACACACACACAAATACACATACAGACACACGCACACACACACACACACACACACACACACACACAAACACACACACCCACAAACACACACACAACCACACACACACAAACAAACACACACACAAATACACATACAGACACATGCACACACAAACACACACACAAACACACAAACAAACACACACACAAACATACACATATACACACCCACACAAACAAACACCCACACAAAAATACACACACAAACATACACATACACGCACACACATACACACACACATACTCACACACAAGCATACACATACAGACACACACATACACACACACATACACAAACCAACACACTCACACCCACATAACAAACACACACATACACACATAAATAAACACACCTACACACACACACACACACACACACACATACACACACACACACACACACACACACAAAACAAAACAAAACAAAACTGATATATACTCATCTTCAGACCCGTGTATAGAATAAAGTCCAGATTTGTATTTTTTACACAAACACAGCAAACGCTGAAATGAGCTGCATGTCACGGAACACAAACACAATGTTCAGAATGGAGATAGATGGAGGTGTGTATTGTGCTGGTGGTGAGGGGAGGTGTAGAGTATGTGGAGGGGGTCAGGATTTATTAGGATGAGAAGGTCGGCACAGTATACTGACCATCCGACTCAAGAGGTGGAGGCCAGAGGAGATCAGACCCGAACTCACAGGAGCGACGCAGTGAGTTTCCGTTCTCAGCTACAGCGAGCACAGTTTTCCTCTTCAGAGAGAGGTGAGAGATTGGCCCTGGATTTGTAGGGAAGAGAACCAAACCTTAGAACTTTAGCACTTTAGAGCTCATGATGAGTTGCTCACCAACAGTAGGAAGCAAGAGCTCAGACAGAGACATTATTCCTTTATGATGGCTCACATGAGGACGGGACAGATTTAGATTTCATATATTTATAAAGACCCCACCATATTTGGCATTTGGCATGTTCCCTCATGCAGGACAAGTTATAATTATTACATTCTAAACGAACACTAATAATTTCACCCAACTCTAACTCAACTCCACACCATTAACTCCACCCCAAGTCAAGCCCTGAGTCACCTGCACTCTCCAGAACAAAAGCTCCACACTTGCTGGTTTTTGTTTAGTTGTAGAAACTGTGACCTTCAGAAGAACACACAGAGAACACACAGGAGTTCTGTTGGACTTTATCGCTCATTTTCTTGTACTCTCATGTAAATATGATTTGAAATCAGGTGAATGAAGGTCTAACAGCTGTGATGAATAATCTGTTGTCGGATCTTGCTGCTTACAGAGTCATTAAAAGAGCTTTGTTTAAAGTATTGGTTATTCTTGAAGCTTGTGTTGGACCAATCAGACCTTACAGCACCAGCTCCACCTTTAATCGTTCCTGAATGAATCGATTCCTGAAACTAAATTTACACCAGGTTCCATCAATGTGAACAAAGTGAACAAAGTGAAAAGGTTCCTGCAGTAAAGATCTGCCCCTTTATATAGATCAGATTTATTTAAACAAAGCTCATAAGCATGTAGCCTTGAACAGGAACTCACTGTCCCACCTCATGAAGATTATGGACCTTTGCGGAAGTAGATGCCGAACTCGCAAACAAAGACTGTATAAAGAACATTTACTTATAATCACACACTCCAGTGCTCATGTTAGTTCTCACTCTCCAGTGTTCTGTAGTGTTGAAAAATTTATGATCAAACACTTGATGTCACCCAAATGAGGATGGGGTCCCCTTTTGAGTCTGGATCCTCTCAAGGTTTCTTCCTCAGTTTCTTCCTCATTCCTTGCTACAGTCGCTGCTCATCAGGGATAAACACACACCTTCACCTTCACTGTTAATTTCTGTAAAGCTGCTTTGAGACAATGTCTGTTGTGAAAAGCGCAATAGAAATAAACTTCGTTTGACTTGACTGTTTCCCTATAAACTGATCTTCCGGGCCCACTGTGTGTGTGTGTGTGTGTGTGTGTGTGTGTGTGTGTGTGTGTGTTTCCTTCCTACTGAGCCATGTGTTTACATTAAAATTGAGCTCCTCCACTGATTTAACATCTGCACTGCACATGCTGCCTGTATTCACAGCACAGCACCTAAGAGCTCATTTTGTCCTCCTGTGCTTGTGTCACATAACAGAATCTAACAGTAAACATCTAACTGCAAGGAGCTAATGGCTGCCATCACTGATTACCTTCTCAAAATACACAGAGACAAGGAAAAAGAAGAGGAAGAAAATCAGACAGAGACAGCAGTAATGTCAGAGTAAATCTTATGTTAAATCGAACAGAAAGGAGAGGGAGAAGATAAGAAGAAAGAAGTAAAGGAGGAGATAGAAGAAAAGGTGTGGTGGTTACCTGGTTTTCCCATGTGCGTCTGGGCGAGGACATCTGCAAGACGACTGGCAGCACCGCTTCCTCCACTCTGCGTGGATGAGGATGAGGATGAGGTGGTGGAGCCATGATGGATGGCACGACTGATCCAGTGCTCCATGCTGGCACTACCCTGGCTGGAGGTGGGCGTGCCCTCACCATGAAGCCCCTCCTCATCAGAGCCAGAAGATGTGTCTGTCAGCGGGGGCAGAGACGAGAGCGGGGAGAGGCCTAGTGAGAGTCACTCACACCCACACTGCGCTCACACCAGACACGACACTGAGGGAAGCGTTCCACTGCAGTCACTACCAGAACCCTGACAAGAACTTATGCTACTCGAAACTGAATTTCTGTGACAGAAGTGAAAGTCTCAAACTAAGCAGGAACATCTGTGCAGGTAAAAAAAATACCAACAAAGCAAACTACTGTGTGTGTGTGTAATAAGGGGGGGGGTTGAGACTCACCTGGAGGTGTGTAGGCATCCATGGAAGTCTGTACCACAAGTGAGCGGCGTTTGGACGGCATCGGAACGGCCACCTTCCTCTCTTTGTGTTTAGCGAGAGCAGCCTGAACTGCTTCAGTGTGAACGTCTGCAACACACACACACAAACACAATAAAGATCTTCTACATTTTCTTACACACAGCAAACTGCTCACAACAATTTTACATGTGAGTTGACATTTGGAAAAAACCTCTAGAAACAGTATTGTTACTGATGTAAACTGTTTAGCATGGTTTTAACAGTACAGATGTGGCCAGCTGTAGAGACATGGTTGATGATCCACCTGATCTGTAACGCTCATCTCGGGTGCCTGAAGACCGCCTGCGGTGGTACCGAGAGGCAGAAGAGGGAACCATGGGGGGTCTGCGCTCATGTGCCATCGACAAGTCCAGCCCTGAACATCAGAGAGACAGAACCTGTAAATTATGATCATTATTACAGCATATATTTCTCTTTCTTCATTTTATGTCCTACACTGTGATGTATTTCTGAGAGAAAGGTACAGTATACAGTTTGGCCTGAACTGGACATGGTGCTGTGGAGAGACTGATCCTGTTCTACACAACTGTGATCAAATTCAGCTTGTGTGGCTCTGGTCCTGGATCTTTTACACAGTGGAGAGAGTTTTCATCTTAAATTACCCTGACCTTGCCCACTGAGGCACATCTTATATAAGCACTGTACCTATAAGTATTATTTATATATATATATATATATATAAGTATTATATATATATATATATATATATAGGGTTATATCTATGATGTCATATTTTACCTAGAACCAGACACAGGCTGCCTGCTGCCATGGTGACAAATGCACCTTACATCAACAGAGCAGACAGACGAACACAAACACACACACAAACACATTGCGTTTACATTCCGTAACACTGCACTAACACTGCATAGCCCTGATGTAACCATTCATTCGCACTGCAGTGATTTTTAGGGTCATGTTCAGAAGTTTAGGAGGGTTGGGATTAACATTAAGGGATAGGGTTGAGGTTAGGGGTTGTGTCTAGGATTGGGAAATAATGTTGGGTTTAGGATTAGGGGTAAAGTTGGGGTTTGGGATTAGTATTAGGGGATATCTTTTGGGTTAGGGGTTGTGTTTAGGAATAGAGGTTGTGATAAGAATTAGGATTATTGAATAGGGTTAGGGTTAAGATTAGGGGTTGTGGTTAGGATTAGGGGATAGGTTTGGGGTTAGGGGTTGTGGTTAGGATTGGGGGTTGTGGCTAAGATTAGGGGTTGGGGTTGAGATTAGGGGTAGGGTTTGGGGTTAGAATTAGGGGTTGTGGTTAGGATTAGGGGTTGTGGTTAAGATTA